>CAJNDT010000091.1:0-127978 GCA_905221615.1 Symbiodinium sp. CCMP2592 | reverse complement strand
CTTCAGTTCTCGTTCCACTTTGTGAAAGCGGATCTCCGGTTGGGTGGAAAACTCTGGGCGTTGCATGTCCCGTTTGTTAATAAGGTTCATATTCACGAAGCACGGACTCCAAACGCGAAAACGGTTTAATTTGGAACTAAGCTTAACCTGCTTCCCGAAACTGATTGGCTGTGCCTCGTCGGCTGTTTGCAGGCGTCTACCCTTGGAGTGGCTCTTGGACTTGCGGCGTTGCACCCATCCTGACAATTCAGACGTTATCTCCTCAATCTCACCAGACTGTTGGCACAGCGGCAAAAGTAGTGCTAGTGACGGCTGTAGTCGTCGCGGTATTGGTGTTGTTGTTACTACTACGATAAGTCTTCTTCTATATTCTTAGTAGTGATACTCGAGCTATGCAGCAGAAGTAGAAGTCGAAGTAGCAGCGGCAGTAATCGTCGTCGTGGCGTAGTCGTAGGAGTAGTAGCAGGAGTAGTTTTTGCCTCTTGCATGGCTGTAGCAGTAGTAGCAGTAGTAGTAGTAGTGGTGGTGGTGGTGGTGTTGGTGGTGGTGGTGGTGGCGGTGGTGGTGGTGGTGGGTTCGTGACATTCTCCTGCCTGGTCTCATTTCGCCGGTTTCTTGAATTTTGTCATCACTATAGATATGAGGAGGTGTCGTTTGCGCAGATGGCCTCGAAGCCAAAAGCGAAGATCCAATAATCAGACACTCCTGTCAAACCTTGCAAAGCAGTCCAAAATGAGGAGGGCTCCCGCGGCTTCAACATGCCCGAAACCCCAAGAGCCTCAAGAGCCCCGGGGACGACTGCAAGTTCAGTTGCTGTCTCCGATCGTAATTTTCAGACTTTCTGTTGTTTGACTCCCAACCTTGTAGTAATTAAAGGGTTGAGGGACCTTGAGGGAATACAACATAAGCCGTGCTTCTGACGTCGTATTCCAACTCCTTGTCCGCAGAGAGCCTGAGCGACTCGCATGCAGAACTACGGCCTGCCTCGCAGGAGAGCGACGGGTGTGGAGGTGTTCAAGGGGCTCAGTTTTTAGGAGCTAGGATCCTTCGTTGCAGCGTTAGCAATCCTGGCATGGTGCCAAGAGAGGGTAGCTGTAATCCTATTCCCTACTTAGCAGTACCTGAAAGACTGAGCGAAAAATAGATAGCTGTCTTTTAACCCAAGTCGAAACTTTAAGCGGCCACCAGATCCGTGGAAGCCCCGCGGCTGTACTCTAACAGTGTACTTGCGCTACAAACCTACCAAGTCTGGAGTTCTCGACAGTTACTGCGTGTCCTCGGGAATACTGCTGCGGCAAATACACCCAAGCAGACTTTGACTTCGCACGATGAAACCTTATCTGTCGAAGGACTGCGCTACAGCAAGCGCTGCTGAGTCATACGAACCTCTATAAATTGGAAAGGACGGGTCGGCAGCAAGATCTCCCTCAACGAGCTCTATGTCAGCAGCTACTTGCAAGTATCCTTTACCAAGCGGCCCCAACGCTTCCAGCTCAGGAACATGCACCCTCTTTGCCTCACAGCTTCCGGGCTTCACAAAACTGCTTTCTCAACAGAGATCTTCTAGTCGGGCTTGGGGCGCCATATCCACAGGCAGTAGTAAGTGTCAGCAAGCATCAAGCGAACCTATCGCACTCTGCTGCAGGAGGGCATAGCCCTTTTTCGGCAAATTCAGAACTCCATGACAATGACACCACCTGGGTAGACTTATGAGTCACTCATGAGACTTGAGTTTAGTTTGTCCCGTTCCCTCAGTTGTCGTAGGACCAGACCAGGTGATTTCGTGGCAATCAAAGTGGCGACGTGGAACAAACATCAGAATTGCTCTTTGAACTCCAACATCCAGGCCGGAAAAGGTGCAACACGGGTCTTCCGTGTTCACCCCCCCACACACATTTCAATGGGAATTTCCGAAAAATAGAGGAACCAAATATAATACCCCAAATAGTAGGATCCTTTTTATAAGGACCCCCAAATAAGGTACCCCTAATGTTCGGGAAACTTCTGAATCGGTCTTGAGAGATGTAGAGTTGGGCCCACCCCGGTCTGGGCCCCTGAGGCTGGCAACCCCGATGTGGGCATCTGTAAGTAGCGTCTGAGCCCTTTAAAAAAGTGGTAAAAGGGGTAAGAAGGTTACGTCCATGAAGAACCGTCCTGCAAAAGATTGATCGCATTGAGCATGTGGGTGCCGGAGTTTCAGCCTTCTCTGACACGAAACCCTGCTCCAAAGCCCCATCCCAAGAAGCAGACAAGTGTCGTCGTAGTAGAAACCGCGCTAACGACACCAAGAGATGCAAAGCTATCAATGAAAGGGCAGCAGAAGGAATCTGGCGGCAAAAGGCTCAAGTCACACAGAGACAGTCAAAGAGTAAGAGCAATGACCCTCAGACTCTTTCTGCCAGAAACCCCGCTTCCGCAAACAAGACTCCAGCACTGCACGGCCTGGAAAGATCCTACTACTAAGCCATCTAGCCATAAAGCCGTGTTAAACATCATAGCAAGGTTTTTCATAAGCTTCCAGACAGGAGCATGAGGCCAACACCGGCAAAAAAAAAACTAAAGAGTGGCCTTAGCCATACTAAAGTTATCATGATAAGGAACCCCCCAAAAGTGTAGTGGTACTTATTTAGGCCCCTATATTATAGTACCCTTATAGATCCCTTAGAGTAGCCCTTATAGACCCCCTATTTAGGATCCGCCTATCGGAACCTTTGGGTCAGGTTACCGGAGGCCCCGGAGCTCCCCCTCCAGCACTTCGGTGCTCCAAGCCCTGGTAGACGATGATGGTGGTTCGCGTGGCCTAAGAGGCCCGGAGTGACGGTGTAGGGTTTAGGGTTTAGGGGGTTTAGGGTTTAGGGTTAAGAGGCCCGGAGCGACCGTTATCATAGGCCCTATACACCCGAAACCTATGCAGCAATCTTGCAGGAGCTTGTGCTGAAGGGTGGCTTTAAAGGGTTTAGAGAGGTTTGGGGCTTGGATCTTGGGATGGGGCCAGGGATGCAACAGGTCGTGACGGAGAATGTCATGACCCGAAGCCGGAGTTCGACGGCGATGTTCGGGGAGGGGCTAAGTGGAGCTAGAATGGGTTTTGGGATGGCTTAGACTTTAGTATAAAGGGACCATAATGAGGGAAGCTTACTACGAATGATCAAGGCCAGCCTGTATTGGATGTGCGATCTAGTCTAAGATGTGGAGATGTAAGTTCTCAAATTGCTGCCGTACATCCCGGGACACTCTTTTCCATTTGTCTCAGTGATCCTGAGCTGGTGCCCTCGGCCTGCGGCTGTAAAGTCTTCAGGATCTCACAGCTCCATTGCCCAAAGACGAGAACCCAACTCCGAGAGTATTCCTACGTAGCATCTCATACATCTTAACGGTTAAGATGTATGAGACGGTCTTAACCAAAACGACGGATGCTGACAAGCAAAGAGCCTTGGAGTCATCTGCAGTGATGATTTCAATGTCGTTGATGTTGCCTATTCGCCGCGGGGGCCTCGGGGGTTGGTGGGGGGCTCGGAGAGCTTTGGGGTTTAGGCAAAACATGAGGTATACGGTTTAGGATTTAGGGTGTGGGGTTGAACGTTGAGGTTGGTTGTCACCTAGCTTCCGGTGCTACTGCCAATGAGTTTATCTAATGCAGAGGCCTCCGAGAGCACTACTCTCGACGTGGTCATGTTGAACTTGCAGTTCCGATCCCGACCACATTGGATCAGTTATTCTTCCGCGACCTTCGTCTTGCCTCCCTTAGGCAGACCGGGTCCAAGGATCGTACAGCCTGTATTCAGTTTGGAAGGCGGTTTGATTACATCTGTCTATCCACTCGTACATTCATACATACATACATACATACATGGTACGTACATGCTTCGCGAAAACTCAACAAACGATCGCAACAGAGAGTTAATACACCTTTGTCCATGCACATATTTGCACATGTGCGCGCAGTATGTACCTGTCGTCGATGTGTATACATCTAAAGAGGTCTCAACTCACTAAACCCCTCTCTAGAGAAAAACATGTGCAGACCGCACCTGCCTAACTGCCAAAAACGCCGGCACACAAGTGCGAAAAGTAGAAGAACTATGGGCAAATCCTTCGCGCTTAGGGTTCAGACTCTCACCGCGAGCACAAGGCAGGCAAGGATCCACACAAGTCTGAACACATGCATGATCTCGACTACAGGTGAATGTTCAGGAAGCAAGCACCCGAACCGACCAACTAACCAACCAACTCAATAAAATGAGGGTTTTTTTTCCCAGAAGGCTTAAGGGTTCAGGGTTTATATCTTGGCCAAGAGGCTTGAAACTTTGGTGTTGCTCCGGCTGCGCAGCTACAGGCGTGCCGTATGTGCGGCCTCAGGCGAGGGCCGCAAGACTACGTGGCAAAGTGGTCTGCCGATGCAGCAGTGCTTGGCATGCAATCTGACCATGAGGGAAGTTGACTTTTGGGCGGACCCGCTTCAGTTTTTGACGCACTGCCAGCCGAAGGGTTCCACCCGGGACTTTTAGAGCATCTCCCGTGGAATTTGCAACAGCGAAGCGCTTCTCTTCGCAATGGAGCCTGTATCACTGGCACTTAAGGATCGAATATTCCGTTACCGGCCCCGTCAGTTCATGGAAATGCAACCGGAGCACGCATGGAGAAGCCGTGAAAGCTGCGAATCTTGAGTTCACCTTTCGCATACTTCTCGATGCTCTGGAGCCAATTGTCGACCGAATCGGCACCTGCACCTGCAAACTCGCTAGCGGTTTACAGTGGCATCGTAATGAGCATGCGCCAGTTGACGGGGCCCATATTACAGAGTGAGATGGTGGTGCTGATGGTAGCGATGTTGTTTCCGACGCCAAAACTACCATGTATACCTGTTTGCTCTGGTGTCTGGTAGAGCAAGGGATTTCGGAGCTCGGCAGTTGATGCATCGGTGCACGTGTAGCATCACCGCCTCGGACCTGAACAGTTACGACATCGAATTTCCGGGTCTCGCCCTGCACGACAGGGTGGTGACGACAGCGCTGCTTTGTGTCTTCGTACGTCCATCTGACCGTCTGCAAAGTTTTGCGCAACAAAGGACTTTGTTTACAGGGCTCTGCACATTGCACCTAAACATGGCCAAAAAGTGGTAATTGCAAACAGATCAGTGCCTGCTCCAGCTGCTTCGTAAATCTCCTTGGCCTCGTTTGCCCGACGCCTTTGCCAGCAGGAGCCGAAGTGAGCAAGGTTTGTGCAAATGCCACGCACTTCAATCTGAGTCGGATCCAGTTTCGTTCAAGATCGTTCAAGTCCTGAGCCCTGCAACAACCACAAAGCTTGGAAGCAGCATCGCGATTGACCAGGCCTGCTCTGTTCGAAGTCCTGCAGCCCCAGGTACGCCTTTGGCAACTTCGAGCAGAAAGGATGTTATGCTGATGCCCTGCTTGTGCCGACACCCGAACGACTCCTCAAATACAAGCATCGATTGACGAACCACAGGAACTGCAGAAATGCACAAAGAGTTAAAGCTTCGAAACCTCAGATTAGCAAGGAACTCTGCAAAGAATGCTACCGACGCAACACCATGAACCAAGAAGAAACCACCTTCACCATACAGCCAAGATGCAGCGGACTCGAGGAGCAAAGCAGTGGTTTCCAGCTTGGGTTCCTCCATGGCTTGCGAAAGGCAGGACGATTTGCTTCGGAGGACGGCAGCAGAAGCATCCTCTCCAGCAAGAAGATTTCCCCCGAGCACTGACTTTCGATGTCCCAGCTTCAACCGCTGTTGCCGCAGCAGTGACATGGTACTGGTAGTGCGCAGTAGGAGGACCACGTAGTGGTGGCAATAGTGCTGTTGACGGTATGAACCATGACTTCAGGTCCGCCGAACACTCATCCTAGCAGTACGAGTCCCTACATCCTTAAGCTTCAATTGCAGGATTGCTGCCATTCAATTGCGTCGATAGAGGGCACTGATCATGTATACTAGCAAGTACTAGTAGTAGTAGTAGTAGTCGTCGTAGTCGTAGTCGTAGTCGTAGTCGTAGTAGTAGTCGTAGTGGTAGTGGTAGTAGTCGTAGTGGTAGTGGTAGTAGTAGTAGTAGTAGTAGTAGTAGTAGTAGTAGTAGTAGTACTAGTAGTAGTAGTAGTAGTAGTCGTCGTCGTCGTAGTAGCAGCAGCAGTAGTAGTAGTAGCAGCAGTAGTAGTAGTAGTAGTAGTAGTAGTAGTAGTAGTAGTAGTAGTAGTAGTAGTAGTAGTAGTACATGATGTAGTCGTAGATGAAGATGATGGTGATGGGACGGATGATAACCCTTCCCAGCGAGGGTTCTACATCACAGTGCCGAGATAGGAAGGGAATGCCCGAAGGATCGAAAAGTCAAAGAAGCAAAACCGCTAGCCCCAAAGACTCACAGAAACCTGAGGTTCTACCTTAGCACAGGACCTACATCGGGTTATTTACAAGCAGTTTCGTGCTCTTGCAGCCCGAAGACCTGCAGCGCCCTGAACACGTCCAGCGCCTCCTGTTCCGGGTTGAGTGGTGTGACGGGGTTCTGGAATTCAGGGATCGGGAGGCGAAGGAAGCATTCCTGCCTTTCTCATTCCCTAGAACCGCCTATCATCAGCTGCAGCTTAATTCCAGGCAACATCACCAAATCCGCAAGGCTCAACATGAAAGACAGGGAAAAGTGAGGGCGCGAGTGTCACTCTTGGATCCAGGTGTATTTCAGAGACTCGAGCTCTAGCTGCAATGTCCTCGGCAGCATGCAGAGCGGCTTCCCAGTCATGTAGTGCCAGGTTGATGTTTGCAAGGCCTGGCCGCCAAGGTGGGATTCAGACATCATGTGACCACCAGGGCTTCATGCTTGGGAAGTTTGGGGATTGGCTTCGTGCTTTTGTGCTTCTAAACAAACAGGATTCAGAATGGCACCATTGCTTGGCTTTGCAGCTTGATACATCTGGTCGGAACTTGTGCAGAGGAAGCACGGGTCTCGAAGGTGCCTTCGCCATAACTGCTGTCGCCTTTAAGAACTTGCTCACGACACGCGTAATAATACAGGAAAGAGACACAACCCGGGCAGTTCTTGCGCACAGGCACGGTGCCGCTGATAAAGTCTTTCGGTTCAAGTTCCGGGCGCAGGATGGAAGAGAGACACTCTATGAGAGAAGTCAGCAGACCGCCGCTTCCCCGCCCCCGAAATACTCTGCAACCAGGTCGCAGTGCAAACAGTAGCCCAGCTCCTTGGACCACTCGTCGTTTGGCAGATCTTACCATGAAGAGCATGCCGCAATGCGCATCATTGGTACAACAAGATTGTCTGAAACTCAGCTTACCACATGAGGCCCGAACGGCCTTAATCTTGCAAAGATAAGTGTCAACACTTCTTTCCCGGATGTCTTGGAAGAGCGCAACGGCCTCCTGACAGGTCGCAGGTTCACGTGGATGAGTACGTGAGTTTCCAGTTAACTAAGAGGTTTGGCATTGGAACTGGGAACTCTGACGGTCAGATGTTCGTGTCGTCAACTCTCTGAAACCCGGCGGTTGTAAGTCACGTGTTATTGGTTCAGGGCTTCTGGCAAACACTCTGCCCATCTGTTTTTGACATGCCCTGGACCATTTGATACTTCGGAACTCTCTACAGCCACGAGTCATGGTGCTGTCCAGCCCGTCAGCCCCAGCCCAGCGAACGACTTTTGGAAGGCATGACTCCATGACTTCTTTACAAGCGCCCGGGGACTGAAGTCCGCCTCGAAGCTCACACCTACCCGGTGAAGGAAGCCTGGGATCCTGTGAGGCCCCAACTATCCTAGAGTGGCCGAAAATAGGGGACCCGAAAATAGCACCCCAAATGGTAGGATCCTTATTATATAAGGACCCCAATTTAAGGTACCCCCTGTTATCGCTTTGCAACAGCAGCAATGCATTCATCGGTCATCACTTCTGCACCTGCCGCGCTGACAATCAAAACGCTCTCACTATAGGGGCCTTAATAATTGCCTATATACTATTGTGGAGGTTCCTATCATATTTTTGGTATAATGGGCCCCAAAAGCCTTTTCCAATTAATTATTCAGGCCCCTTTTTTATTCGCTTCAACACCCCGAGAAGCCTGAAGTCCCGAAGCACACGGTCCTTCGCTGCACGCCTCGCATCCTCCAAACTGCCCTCCCGCGCTTTCTCGACACCGCAAAGGAGGAACCTAAACGCAACTGCGGGCTCAGGGGTTTCTAGGCAGGACTAGTTCATTGTTGGGATAGGATTAAAAATGTACATGTTTATTCCGTATTGGGTTTAAGTACCCATAAACATGTAAAATGTTACCC
The DNA here is from genome assembly GCA_905221615.1 of Symbiodinium sp. CCMP2592. Taxonomy (NCBI): domain Eukaryota; class Dinophyceae; order Suessiales; family Symbiodiniaceae; genus Symbiodinium; species Symbiodinium sp. CCMP2592. Next base: position 119,686 of record CAJNDT010000091.1, on the reverse strand, counting down.
AACTACGACAAAGAGGAGACGCAAACTTTGGGGAATGAAAGGAAAATCCGCGAGGAACTCAATATGGAATAGAGCAGGAGCAGCAAGACCTATTCGTCCGAGGCGAAGTGGCTGGATCTCTGCCATAAGCGCTGCGATCTGCGCTCTTCCGCGCTTGTCTCCAGCCTCACGAACGCATGCACGTCTCTCTGCAGCATCTACCAACAAATCTAACAAGGTGTCGGCTTGTGCAAGACTGCTGAATCCATCGGCAGTACTACGACAGGGCGCGGAAATGTTCTTTCATGGACAGTTGCGGCAATTGACAGGGGCTCTCAGAATTTGGGGGAAGATGCAGGGTCGGTTCTTGCTTCATAGCTCAAGCATTCAATGTGAAGCCTGCCAAGGTCTACGTGAACCCACAATGTCTGCCATGCAAGACAATCCAAAGAGTAGCCATCTGGCTTAAACTGCAGGTTTCGGCCCTCTACAAGTCAGTGCAGCCCCGACTAAGTATTACATTTAACTTTAATTTCTTACTTATAATTTGTTGTTATTATCATCTTTAGTGTTATTAGTAGTATTAGTGTTATTATTCCGCTTCCAGAAGACATCAACAATCTCCACGACCAAATCCAGTCAGAGTCGTACCTTCCGGTAAGCCAGCGCTGACATCTCCGTTGCCGCCAACGCCTGCAGACCGCAAGACACAGCTGAACTTTCGTGACGTCCGCCCGGAAAGCCGAAGCCCAACAAGCATCGTCTGCACTTTCGCCGGCACGACCATCATTGAAACCACAGCATGCATCACACCCAGAATGCGAAGCATCGTCGGCACTATCGCCGCAGCTAGCAGCTGGCAGGCCCGTTTCCGACGTCAGTGCCGTGACGTCCAACTTCCAACATCATCCCATCCTCATCCAAATACTCATCATCTACGGCAGCAGGCAGTCAACCTGGCCATGGTCATCATAGCCATACGCATCAGCGAATGTTGGCGCTGACAAACCACTTCCTTGACATTAGAACCCTCTCAGGCAAGTCCATCCCCGGCCTTGGAGAGGTCCTTCCTTGGCCGGCAAATGCTGTGCAAGCACATTGTTCGACTCCATCAGACTTCCACTCGTTGGCCCCTTCAGTGCAGTGCTCTTCGAAGAGCTCTTGGAGCTGAACAATCTAGCCGGAAATGCCCAACCCCCAAACCCATCATCCTGAATCTGCCAGAAGGCTTCTAAACCAGCCATAATTCCAGAATTAAATGACGACGTTACAAGCCCCACTGAGCTCGCCAAGCTGCCGCTCCATATGGATCTGAGTACTGAGATGCCATGCCTTGCAGCTCTGTTTGTTGTAGCTTGGAGCCTTTGCCGCCCTTGCCAAACGCGATGTCGCTACTCACGAAGAAGCGAAATCAAGCAGTGCATCACCACGGTGCAACAACAAGTCGCCCCTGTCATCGCAAACAAGACAACAAAGTTTGACATTTCTTTCCCTGAGCCATGTTGTCCGTGTGCGATTTCCCCCTGCTCGCAAACCTCATGGAGCGGAACCCAGGCCTCAGAAGCCAGTCTCCAAAATTACAAAGTGACGGAACCAAACAAACGATCCAACAAGAAGATTCAAGCATACAGATCCCCCTCAAAGATACCTAAGGAACTTTTGACGCCACAGGCGCTTCCAAGAGGACTCGCCCACAAGACACAGTGGGAACTTCTCAACCGCTGGATAGCCCACCGAAAAAACTGTAGCCTAGGCATCACCAGAAGACGATTCTCTCAGCTGAGCATGCATCGAATTCGCCATAGGACTCTTGTGAAACAGCGCTGCAAGAACGCACCCACTAACAGCCCCAACCGCGACAGTTGTCCACAGAAAACGCTAGTGCATCGACTAATCGACAATTTCGAGCATTGAATCATTGGCAATGTCGCGCTTTGAGCAGTTGAGCGCCTAAACCCTTCCATTATATTACAATATCTTTCAAACGTACTATTTCATATTCTGTTCTACTATCTTCTATTCTATCATATTCTAGCAAACTACACCATACGATTCTATTCTATTAAAATTCTACCCCCCCCCCCAAAAAAAAACACACACACACAACAACAACAACAACAACAACAACAACAACAACAACAACAACAACAACAACAACAACAACAACAACAACAACGACATGCCGCCGGGCCTTCGCCTCGCGCGGATCCCCGGCCGCCGCCAACTTCGGCGCCGCAGCGGCGAGGGCGCCCAAAGCCGGCTCGAGACGGCCTTGGGCCTGGCTTGAGACTCCTTTAAAGGGAACCATAAGGGAACCATAAGGGTTCTATAAGGGTTTCTGGGTACCATAAGATTACCACAAGGGTTCTATAAGGGTTTTACGGGTCTATAGTCTATAAGTTATGGGTTCACACACATTAGGGGATAACAGTAAATTGGTTTTGGGACCGGTATGATAGGGCTCATATTGTTAACGTCATAAAAACCAATCCTATCCGGGGCCTTCTGTTGCAGTGCCACCTTATAGGAAGCCGCATACAACCATTCCGTTGCCGTGAACATGTCAGCCCTGGGGTGTTCAGGCCTGATCTACCATTTGCAATTTTATCAATTTTGAGGATTGAAGCCAAACTTTCGCTCAATAGAACCGCCTTCGTGTCAAGAAACCCATGCTTAACTTCAGGGATTTCTAAACCTTGTGCGAGGGGAACTGTCCGGCAAGGAGCTTTACAGCTGAGTCCGCTCATTGAAACAACTCGGGCATACAGTAAATTAAAGCGTATTTATATAGACAGTCACATGTGTATGTATGCATGTATGTATGTATACATATACAAAGATACATAGCCACTCTGACAAAACCATGTACGCACCGCTTCCGCTGCCTCTCGTAAAAGCATATTAGATGGCTTTGGATTTGCAGAGACGAGAACGGTGGATCCGTGGGAGAGGAGGAAACAATTCTATGCGTAGAATGTGTAAACATATATATATATATATACACACACATACATTTGTATGTACATATGTTTTATATACATACACATGATATTCTACATGTCTGTGTGCATGCTACATACATACCTATACATATATGCCTAAAATGAGCTTTCAAATCTTCTCTCAATAGCAAACTCGAGCTGTGCGGCTTTAAAGCCAAGCAAGCAAGCCAGTGTCCTGCCATGTTATAGGTTCTCTCCTCAGTCTAAGGTTTCCAGTACACGTCCTGGGACACTTCAGTTTAAGATGTAAGATTTAGGAGTCTGCCCTAAACTCTGTGTACTTCATAACCCCAGCATTGGCTTGATGTCTTGCACGATATGCCAACTCGTAAGTGAAGTGAAGTTGGCCAAAAATAAGTTGAAAACCTGCAGCCCTAGAGTCGAGAGCCCCGAGACGCCATGATGCCAGAAGCAGAACCTTACCCACCCTGCGGAAACTTGCCTGCAGAAGCTGCGCGCTGATGAGCAGCCTTCTTCCAAAGACACCATTCTACGACTTTTGCTGCTTCAGCTGCTTGCAGGTCGGATCCGGGACGTCGCAAGTTACCGGCAGAGGCTGATCTGCGACACTGTTTGCCAAACCCTCAACTTCGAGAAGCTCAAGACTCAAGACAAGTTTCCGAACCAAACTCAAATGGGTACTCTCGACCCGTACAAACACACAAACCCGTATGTTTCAAGAAGCTCCCACATGGAGGTTCAAGTCCCACAGCGAGGACCGCAAGGCAACCAAAAGAAAGGGTATCGGCGACAAGCGGCAAACTTTCTCTTGCATGGGGTCGGAGATGCTACTTAAACCTACGTTCGGCTTGGCAAGATTTGGCAGGGGTCACTAGCGGTGGCCTTCGTCCCAGACTGCTGCCAAGCAAGCCTTAGCGAAATACTGAGCTGCAAGCGTCCATCCTTCTCCTCTTCTGTCTTTGGCTGCCCGAAACTGCTTCAGCTGCTCCTGCTCATCTTCCGGGCAGCTACGAGGAGACTCAGCAAGGAATGCAGGCCCCGACTCGACCTTGAGACCAACAAGGCCCGTCGAATCACGCAGCTTAGTCGATTCCGTCCTTGAGTCCCTCCCTCCCTCCCTCCCCAAGGGTGTTCCTGCTTAGACTCACCCACTCCAGTCACCACAATCAAGCACGTAGCTTCGAGAGTCTCAGCAGAGGATCAACGAAGTTTCTTGAATCGATTTCGAGCTTGTCTTCGCTCGGAACAACCCGCGGCAAGGCTACAAACAGAACAATGTTTCGTTTGAAGCTGGCTGCTGAATCTGCGGCGTCAGAAGCACTCAACAACTCTTCCTGAAAACCGTAAACCTTCCTGCCAGCTCTTGAATTTGTGGTCAAGTCGGAAGCTCGAGACGCCTCACCCTCAAAGCAGAGTCCTCGAGATAACGGAGCGCCTCCGTGAATTTTCCGAGCTGTGCCAGGGCAAACGCCTGGGGCCCAGGATGTGCAGCTTAGCCTCCTCTGCATGCAGCGGCAGCAGCAGCAGTAGTAGTAGCAGCAGTAGCAGTAAGTAGCAGTTGCAGTACCTCACGCGTCCAATATTCACCTGCAGTCGTCAAGCACCTTTGCTGTACTTTGCAGGATTCTTTCGCAGGGTGAGGTCTTTGTTCGGAGGGCCGGGGGAGGGGGGGTGGGGGAGGTTCCGTCCTAGGACCGAGAAAGGCCTTAAAGCCTAGTACCTCAACACTAACCCTCAACCTTCACCCCAAGTTGTGTGTCTAAGGATCCACGCGCAAGAACAAGTGCGCTTAGCGACGTGAAGTGCCGAAACTAGCCAGTGGTAGGGCCGAGGAATTCGTGCATCATTCAGCTCAGGTGTCAGCATTCAGCAAGTAGTTTTGAAGCCATTGGCCACGGAAGTACTTTTAAGAAGATTCTGTCTCTTATGCAAGCACGCACCCGTAGCCGTGGCCGTAGCAGTATCAGTGGCGGTAGTAATCAGTAGTAGTCGTCGTAGTCATATCAGCAGCAGCGGCATCTAGGAGGTGGCGGTGGAAGTGTGTGCCACAGCGACGACGGGGATGTCGACTGCGACCAATGCTGCTGGCACTTGGGTAATTGAGCCACTACGGCCACGGCAACCATAGCATTCACAATGCTAAGCCTCATCGTCCATATTGCCATCATGATAGTCGCGGTTATCTTGCTCATCATCCTCACCAGCTGCAGTGTCATCTGCATCCTCCTCCACCTCCTGCTCCGCCTCCCCTCCTCATCAGCATCGTCATCTCTGCCGCTGGCATCATCCACATCATCGCCATCACCAATGTCAACGATATCAGCACTTCCAATATCGTTTACTTTGGCCCTAATCCTGATCTTGTCCTGCTTCCTTTTCTCATGGAGTCAACTCGTCCTCCAGCTTTTTCGCTGTTCATCCAAAGACGACCCCAGCGCAACAACAAGGGCAACAAGGTAACTTCAACCGTCAAGCTGAAGAACCACCACTGTGAGAGCAGCAAGAGTTTTGTTGAACCCATGAACTCACAAAGCTCCGGGCCACCATGTGCCCCGACACGAAGTGGTTCAACATTGGAAGTAGGATTGCAAAATTTGACGGGCCATGAAGCCGAGTATGATCACGCAAGCAGGCCCATGTGACTTCCTGCCTGGGTGTTGATGCTCGTCAGCTGGCTCTCGCGAATTTCCTCACTTTCAACCCCAACCGACCCAAAGCCAACTCTCGGCTCAGGGATGCTGTTCCTAACAATATGGTCTTTGCATGTGGGCTTCTTGGGGCTCAGGGAGTGCCTCGGAGTCCCCACAGGATGGTGGGCTAGCCTGCAGGTAGCAGTAGCAGAACACCTGTTTCAAGTGACTCCAGCTCTTTGCCACTTCTGTTCCCGTTTGTATGCTTCGAGCGTAGTTTCCTCATCGACGTTAGCCAACCAACAAAGCTTCGAGTCACAGTAATCTGCTCAGCGAATGCATGGACGCAGTGGAGCTCGACCAATGTGTACATTTTTTTACATTTATATTTGCATAATGACCTCGCAGATTTCCACGTGTGTTCACACATGCATAAGGTAGGCTGGCTCAAGCAGGTGCAAGAGGAGGTCTCGTAGAAGGAGTTCTGTACACTGTGCTCTTCAAGGGCCCCCAGAACTTCTCCGGAACACAGTGAATCAGTGAACCTAGTGTGGGGGCCTTTATGATGAGAATAGGGCTTTACGGGCTCCTTACTACAATTATGTTATAGTATACCACCAAATCCTACTCTAACTAAAACCGCTATATCATAGTACCCTTATGGATCCCTTATGGCAGCCCCTAGAGACCCCTTTAATTAAAGGAACCCTATTCCGATTTTAATTCTTAAGGCCCCTACATTACTCCGCAAGTACCGATGCTTTCGGCCAACGAGCACCTCGTCGGCTAGGCCACAGCGCTCGAACAGGGATGCTGCTTTTTTGGCGGAAACCAAAGCTTCGTCGAAGTCCTTGCCTGAGTTGGTACTTCTCCGTATTATCGTTACCATAGTATGTTCTAATTATTCCTACTTTAATGATGTTATTGTTAAGCGAATCTTATCTTTACAATTCTCTTATTTGTTTCATGGTTGTTATTGTTATCGGTGTAAATAGCATTCTTTGGATCTCTCAAGGCTCCGTTCCGCTGGAGGCCAACGCCACTAGCAGAAACCGCAATGCTGCTGGGCTGCGCAGCAGATCTTGTCACAACCTCTTGTAGAAAGCCTCCGCGTTCTCAGCCCGGCCCATAGCGTGAAAAAGTCCGGTGTGCTTGCCCCGATTTAGTGTGGTGGCCAGAAACACATCCCATATTAGTCGAGTTCTAACAGTTCTGATTTAATGATTTCAGGCGAGGGGCGGTCCAAGAAGATGGCAGCACAGCGCGTTTGCGCCCTTGCCTCGCCTGAATCTGCTTTCTTTGCGATGTATGATGCTTTCGAGCTCTTACAGTTTAAACTTCCATTGCTGGTGGACGTAAGTGTTTCTGAGCTTAACCGGTAGGTTGCGATGCGTGATCAGCAGTTGGCCATTCAAGATGTAGCAGTGAACCTCAAGGAACAGCCTGCTTGCATGTCCAGTGCAACTCCTTTTCAATGTCCTATAATATAGTATATCATAGTATGATATATTATAATATACTATATCATAGTGTAATATAGTATAATATATTAATATATAAATTCAATTGAACTGAAGTAATGAAATTAATTAAATATTATCGCAAGTTCTCGAACTGCAAGAAAGGAAACAACCAACCACATATCTTACTTTGGGAACTCTGCCAGTGATACCGGTCTGCCTGCCACATCTTCACCTTCCTGGAAAACAGAGACGGCTGCCTCCCGACAAGCAGAGGTTGCGCAGTTGCTGACAAAAAACCGTGAGCTACCGTCAACAGGGGCATAAACAAAGGCAGGAGTAGACTGGCTGATCCTACCGCCATTCCACATGCAAGTACTGCCACCAAAAACGCAGAAGCAAGAACCACCTTTTTGACAAGGCTTGTTGCAACAGTCCAGTTGGACATCTGCTCTTGAATCCGGACAACCCTGCGCTCACATCATGACAGCGAAGCGGCGCATGGGGAAGTTCTGCTCGCGAGTCTTGGTGCGGGAGGTCTTTGCATAGATCTGCTCCTTCTTGAGGGCACGACGGATCTTGCGGGTCTTCTTCGGTCGCAGATCCAGCGGCACATACTTCTTGCCGGCATACTGCTTCCTGGCCTCTGCCTTCTGCTTCTGGTTGTACACGGTCAGGATCCTGGCGATGGCCTTGCGAACGGTCTTGATCTTTGCCAGCTTGGAAGCAGCGCCGCCCGACACCTTCGAGACACGCAGCTGGGCCAACTCAGCCTTCATGTCGTCCAACTCCTTCAGCAGCTCCTTGGAGGTCTTGTTGCGTAGCTCATATGCCTTCACGCGCACCATGGCTGCCCACGTGCAAGCTGTTGGGCCGCTTTGCTGTGCCAACGAGCCTCTACCCTTGAACCAAAAGACATGCACAGATGGCGGACAGTCTTAACGTAGTTTAAAAACATGCCCGACAGAGGTAACAACATCTGAAGGCATGCTGTGCCACTTGTGCCAGCTGCAAGGAAACACTCCCTGCCAAAAACGGAGCACTCCGAAAACGACGAAGTATTGCGCTCGATGTGCAGGCAGTGATTCAAACACGATGTCGTAGAATTATCATGCTTGTACCGGCCAACTTGGCAATCAAAGCATAAGCCTGCAGGCACTTTCTTCGCGTGAGAAAATCTCCTTGGGTCCCTGAGTTGGTCGAATCATCGGTGCAAGGTCCGGACATTGCCCCCTCACATCATGACAGCGAAGCGACGCATGGGGAAGTTCTGCTCGCGAGTCTTGGTGCGGGAGGTCTTTGCATAGATCTGCTCCTTCTTGAGGGCACGACGGATCTTGCGGGTCTTCTTCGGTCGCAGATCCAGCGGCACATACTTCTTGCCGGCATACTGCTTCCTGGCCTCTGCCTTTTGCTTTTGGTTGTACACGGTCAGGATCCTGGCGATGGCCTTGCGAACGGTCTTGATCTTTGCCAGCTTGGAAGCAGCGCCGCCCGACACCTTCGAGACACGCAGCTGGGCCAACTCAGCCTTCATGTCGTCCAACTCCTTCAGCAGCTCCTTGGAGGTCTTGTTGCGCAGCTCATATGCCTTCACGCGCACCATGGCTCGGAGCTGTCAGGGACCGACGCGCTTCAGAGATCGCACGCAATCCTGATGAGCCAGGCCGCAAGGAAAGAACTCAGGCTCACCGATGAAAGAGCAGCTTTGCATGCTCACATGGGCAAAACCCACGGAAGCCCAGGTGTAGCATGCAAAGGCAAAGGCCTGCTCCGTGTTTACATGAAAAACATGCTAGGCGCTATGCACAAAGCGTTACGTAGGCTGAAGACACATCGACGAAGCAAGTGGCGACGCACGGCGGCAGCAAGTGCAGCATATCGATGAATATCTTACTGTAGCAGAGCTTGTATTTTCGCAGGGCCCGTCCATCACCTTCACTAATGGTGCCTGTTAGCTCAGCAGCGTTCACATCATGACGGCGTAGCGGCGCATGGGGAAGTTCTGCTCGCGAGTCTTGGTGCGGGAGGTCTTTGCATAGATCTGCTCCTTCTTGAGGGCACGACGGATCTTGCGGGTCTTCTTCGGTCGCAGATCCAGCGGCACATACTTCTTGCCGGCATACTGCTTCCTGGCCTCTGCCTTCTGCTTCTGGTTGTACACGGTCAGGATCCTGGCAATGGCCTTGCGAACGGTCTTGATCTTTGCCAGCTTGGAAGCAGCGCCGCCCGACACCTTCGAGACACGCAGCTGGGCCAACTCAGCCTTCATGTCGTCCAACTCCTTCAGCAGCTCCTTGGAGGTCTTGTTACGCAGCTCATATGCCTTCACGCGCACCATGGCTCGGAGCTGTCAGCTAATTGCCTCGGGATGCAACGGGCCCAGCGATCTTGCGCTCTTGCGGGTTGAGCCAACAAATTGACGTCGATCTGAACATGCAAAACATCAGCTGGCAGCACACGCACGGTCTGCATCTGCCGTGGGTTGTGCTTTCTCGGTGTCTCCATACATGGACGCTTAGGCTTCAGTAGGCGGCAAGCTTACAGCCACACACCTTGCATGCACATTTCATATCATTTCATCACTTATCCGTGCTTGTTTGGGTGTTGACTGAACCAGCAGCAGAAACACAGTAATGTTGCAAGCACTTCGCGAAGTTTGTTTTCCTTCGGGGCTCGCGTCTGCTGTGTTTGTTCATCATCCCTGTTCTAGACAAGGGGAGCTCACAGGCTCACATCATGACGGCATAGCGGCGCATGGGGAAGTTCTGCTCGCGAGTCTTGGTGCGCGAGGTCTTTGCGTAGATTTGCTCCTTCTTGAGGGCACGACGGATCTTGCGGGTCTTCTTCGGTCGCAGATCCAGCGGCACATACTTCTTGCCGGCATACTGCTTCCTGGCCTCTGCCTTCTGCTTCTGGTTGTACACGGTCAGGATCCTGGCAATGGCCTTGCGAACGGTCTTGATCTTTGCCAGCTTGGAAGCAGCGCCGCCCGACACCTTCGAGACACGCAGCTGGGCCAACTCAGCCTTCATGTCGTCCAACTCCTTCAGCAGCTCCTTGGAGGTCTTGCTGCGCAGCTCATATGCCTTCACGCGCACCATGGCTTAGTAAGTTGGTCGCAGACTGACCTGCGTTTCAGCGAGCCCTCTCACACTCGCACCTGCAGACAGAGCCAAATGTGCAGGCATGCAAGCGCATTTTGGAGGCAGCGGGCAACAGCATGCATCAAGCGGCATTGCATACGTGTACAACCAGCCCCTATTGTGGCATGCCCCTCCCATGGGCTTCATCTACCCTGTATCGGGTCCTGCCTATACCTCGAAACAGTCCTGCCCTCATGCTGTGACACCTCCCTCACCGTCTCTAAACAGCATCCCACCTCGGCTGACTCCAGGGCGGGATCTAGATCCCCAAGATCGTGATGCCTTGGCTTGTGCCCTCTGCCAAGAGATACAATGACGCTTCACAAAGGCTCGACTCCTAAATGCCGACCCTTGAAGACCTCCACAGTGTTGAGCCCCAACAACATCGCTTTTCTTCAATGTGACTCCCTGATGCCGCCGCACATAGGTCCCCGACAGTCGCGACTGTGACTGCAGCCATACTCAGCCGGGCTTCATTCGCGAGAGGAGCTCGAAGACTTTCCCTTCCTCCTCGGAGGCGGCTACAGGTCGAAATCGGGTTGGAGGCTCCAAGTGGCTGGCGAGTTTGCGAAGAGAGGTAGAGAACTGGTGTTCAGGAATAAACACAAAGAGTCTAGAACGAAGGACTCTGGAGTATGCGGGCTGTTTCATGAATTCCAGAGCGTGGCTCGTCGTGGCAGATAACGTCGGGACACTTGCACAAACGACTGCATCGACACTCGAGGACAATTATTGCTTTAAGACCAAGTGGCCTTCCGCTTGCCAGCCGTGCGGAAGATGGACGCGAGGCTCTCTCCACATGTGGTGGCATCCAGCGTGTTCTGTTTCGCCTGTGCGCATAGTGAGTTGCGAAGGCTTGCCGCAGAACCTGCAATCTGCGTAGTCCTAGAACCTCATTGGCCAAAGAGGGGCGTGCTTAATGTCCTCGGCACTCCCCAAGCCAAGCCCAGCATATTATATGGAGCATTTGCAACTCCAAATCTGTACTTATACTTCGTCACATCCTTGCTCGGAGTTCGGGATGTCGTTCGGATCGAGCTTCAGCACATCAACTTCAAGCACTAAACCCTTGACAGCGCGGGCTTGGATTGTGTGCCAGCGAACACCCCTCAACAGCAGGACTAAACCCTAAACCCTAAACGCTAAACCCCTAAACCCTAACCTCCGCCACACGGACATGGATCGGCCTTGCAGGCGTCGATCAGGGCTTCCTTAAGAGGTACCAGCTTCGGTCTGGCTTTCTGGCCGAGTTGAGGGAGAGTTCAATGCCCACATTCCCAGGGCTGGAGCCCCGAGTTGCTTTTGGATGTCACGTGCAAGACAAGAACTAGCAACAAATAATCCAGCGAATGCATACCGCGTTCGAAAACCAAAATGCGTCAACAGCCGCGAACCTCGTAAGCTCTCTGCGGTTTTGGGTAAACTAATACGTTCACCGTGGGACTTTGAAGTCACACAAATCTATTCGGTCTTGTGTCGAAATATTGGTCTACGGCTCGCACATGATGACAATGTCGTGCAGGCTGCAAGCATTCTGAGGCCGAGCCTACAGGCGCCCTGCATAAACAACAGCACCAGCAATAACTCTGCGCCGCAAGGCATGCTGAAAGCTTTTGATTTTGCACAGAGAAATGCCAAGTATTTCATACAAACGTCACACTACTACTCAAAGCATAAGCCGAAGCCCAATATAGCCACACAGTAGAGATCACAGCAGCAGTTGTGCAGGAAGACAGCAAAGTCTGAGCGGCGAGAGCGCCCAGCTGAAGCGCTGGAAGGCCCAGGGCCTCGTAAATCGCCAAGGCCTCCTGGCAGCAAAAAGGTTACTATCATGGGTACTACTAGTACCTCTAGGCTCGTACCCTACTCCCTTTTGTAGGGCATCCCCGGAGAGATGCAGAGAAACATTGAACGAGTTTGCAGTTTAGGGCAAAGGGCGATCACGCAATGCAAAAAAGACGAGCTACCATCTTGACAAGTTTTGTACCATCGAGCGCAAAGGCTAGAGTACAGTAAGCCTAAGCCTTCGATGTGTGCGTGAGTTACAGTTGCGCTGTCAGTCCCCGCTTTGCTTCATCAGCTGGGGCTGTTCTTTACCTGCCTGCCGTTGTGAATCTACCCGTGAACAGCCGTCAACATGGCAGAAAGGGAGTCAAAGAGTTCTCGTAGCATGTTGCCTTTGGGGCTTACACCGGGCATGCAGAAGCCAGGCCCATGGTGGACCAACAAGCGCCTGGCAAGGCCTAGTATAGTAGAGTATTAGTAGAGCATGATACAAAACTGTCCTGGATTAACATGTGTATCTATATATATACACACACATATATATATATATATGTATATATATATATATATATATATATATATATTATTATATATTATATGTTATATGTTATATACTATATAGTATATATGTTATATATTATATATATATATATATATATATATATATATATATATTATATTATATTATATTATATTATATTATATTATATTATATTATATTATATTATATTATATTATATTATATTATATTATATTATATTATATCATATTATATTATATTATATTATATTATATATATATGTGTGTTGTCACACACTATCATATGTTTGATCTCATAACTTTTATCTCATATGACATTTACTATATTTTGTTCCACTGTATTGTGCAGCCGTCTCACCTTGGCTGCTGCTGCCCCAGGCTCGTTGCAGGCGGCACGGGCCTCGCAAGGTCAAGGAATTTGCTTAGGGTTTAATGTTTTAAGGGTCTTTTTCTACGCTCACACTCGGCAGTACCAGGCGAGGTCTGGAGGCAATCCAGGACTATGGGGACAGGGTGTGTATCCGTACCCGTTCTTGTTCTGCGGTTGTCAAGCCCAGGCTGTTTTTTTGCACGACCCTGCTTCCGTCTCCCTATGAGTCTGAAAAGCAGTTTTCCGCTGGGCGTTTGGTGCTGTTGTAAACCAAGCCCTGCAAAACCTTCGCACAAGTGTAAGCACTCCACTGGCATTTCCATGTCCACACAACACTCACTTCATTCATCCTGTTGTTCACCACCTTTACCTGTCTCCTGCACGCCCCGGGCTAAGGGTTTAGCGGTTTAGGGTTTATAGGTCTCGTGCATTGTTCTTGAAGGCCTCGGCGCCGGTACGGTTTGGACTTTCCGGACGATTTAGGGTTCAGGGCTTCGACTCGCACACTCGCACAAAGCAGGCACGGATTCCAGCAAGAGGGTCGACTGATGAAAACAGTTGAGGGCTTAGGGCGGAAGCTTATGTTCTTTTACCTGTCCTTGAGAATGCCCGAGCAGGCCCGTTGGGCTTTAAAGTATCACAGCCTCGCATTTCGGTTCGGGACGTGGGCCCGTACAATATTTGAGGCAAATGAGTACATGCCGCGGAATCTGTCCACCTGCAGGCGTCCGTGCTGAACCAAGTTACACATCTTGAGGCCTTTCAGAGAGCTCTGTCCTACGACTCGAGGTTCTTTGCCCATCCCTCTGTCCCACGACACGCTTTGATTACTCTGCCGGTCCGCTACACTTTAACATACTTGCCTTGCCTTTCTTGCGGCTGCTATTTCAGAAGATTTCAGACTTCTTAAGTCGAGGAGCCCAACCACGAGCACACTATCGAAGCCTGAAGTGTTAACCATACGAACGATATACCCCAAGATCCTACTCCAACCACTCAGGCCCCTATATTACCGCGACTAGGTCCACTTCCATGCTCTGGCTGCACTTCGAAGCACCGACACAAGACGATAAACGGAAGCGCAAGCCTGAACCCAGGATTTCACCCCCGCCTTTGCCACCAAGCACAGGAGATCGGCCTTGTCATGCACACGCCAAAAATGGGGTTCGGCCCAGATAGCAAGAAGGTACTTGATGAAAAGTTCAGGATACGGACTGATGTTAGGCTGTAGCGCAATTGTAGATCCATGATGACTAAACAGCTCCAAACCACGAGTGAAGCTGTCTATTCTTTGCTTGGTATCATGCCCCCCCTCGCATGACAATACACCCTGCAAAAAACGAGGTAAGGGTCAAGGAATGTAACAAACGGCATAGCGCAGCAAGTTCCAGCGAGGTGGGAAATCACGAACCTTTGCTGCACTGCCGGTCTCTGTGTTCTCTTCTTCTGAAGGCCTGGGCGAAACCCTCCAGGTCAGAGGCTCGCTTCGCAAAAGCGTGCACAATCGTACCCTCGGAGCCTGTCTCTCTTCGTTTCGTCTCCCGCTCTCGCTCGGTCTCTCATTCACTCACTCCGTGCAGGTGTACGCCCCTCCCATACCCAGCATGCTAACAGCTGCTCTAGCCTCCAACAGCCGATCCTCCAAAACGCGGGCCGTGGCCACCGCGTTCTCCAAGAACCCGAGGGCCTCCATCCATGAGAGAGCTTCGCAGCAGGACACTATGGTCTTCAGGCATGTATGTATGCATGTATGTAGCTAGGCAGGCATGTATGTATGCACATCTTAATTATTGTGTGTACAATCGGGTATATATGTACGGTATATAAACATATACACAACGTATACATACATACCTATGTACATATACATATAAATACATATACATACATATATCTGTACGCATGTATGTTTATGTACGTATTTTTTATCTGTGTTGTTTGTTTGTACATCTGTCCGTCTGTCTTTGGTCTTTATGTCTCTGTGTGTCTGCATGTCTGTGTGTGCATGTGTCCGTGTGTCGGTATGTCTGTGCGTCTGTGTGTCTGTGTGCCTGCCTGCCTGCCTGCCTGCCTGCCTGTCTTCTTCGACAGGGCTTGAGGAGCGTGTTAGGCCCCCCGGCCTCGTGGGCCCCCCGTTTGTTACGGGGCTTTCGGCAGGGCGTGAAAAGGCATGGGGTCCCCTAGGTTGCAAGAAAGTGTATTGGACTATGAAAGACCCTTGGTTCCCCCATGTTTGTTTTCAACACGTGCAACCAACGGCGGATGTGGATATTTTTGGTGAGTAGGGGGCTGAGGTCAGTACTCGAATACGGTTGTTCCCACATCGCGTTGGTATGAACTGGGCCGTCAGGACTATAGGCACTCTACGTGTGCACTGACATCCAGATGTCTGGTCCCCCTCTCGTAGTGCCCAAGAATGAAAAGAACATGAAATAGGGTAACAAAACGTCATGATGAGGGACCGAGACTGGCCTGATCGCAAGGACTTGTTTTCTTGAAACAAAGTGTGGGGCCTTGGAAGACTTCGATGGTTAAGGTAATTTGGATACCCATGTGATAGTGCTCCTATCGTTCAAAAGAGCCGAGAAACATAAGCAAGATTGCACGGTATTGCCCCAATGGGAGGATATCGGACCTGATCATTACTTACACAGGGAGGAAGCGAAAGCAAGTATGAACCGCTTAGGTACACAAAATTTAAGTCCCCGATTCTTCCCCCTGTGTATCATGTAGAGCTTCGTGCTTGTCACAGAGCTCTTCCCCGGCCTTTGCTGAAAAATAAACATTGCTTCTAGATCACGCTGAGTTCTTCGGGGGGCCTGTGACTTTTACGAACGAGTCAGTAGCTCGACGTATCGCTTGGTGGACTCGAGAAAGGCAAGACGAAGCACTTCAATCTAGAACACAAGCTCTCTTATGTGTCCCCCTAGCTGATACGATGCAACTATATCTCACAGCTGTCAGTTGATCTTGTCATCTCAGGTCAGCATGCGCAGAATCGGGTAATCGTGGAGGACTTCGTTTTGTTGGTCCCCCTCACAGTCCTCGTTCATGTAGGTGGATTGCCAGCATTCGTCGTCTTCGATGGCTATCGTTGGACCCACGTCGTCTTGTCCCCTCTTCCATGGAGGGTGATCGCGCCCTGCGTGTGCCTCTGGGCCGTGGGCTGGCAGGTGCTTGTAGAAGCTCGCGGTTCCCTGCACCGCTGGCGCGAGCTACGTCCCCCCAGCCGTGGTGGCGATCACTGGTCCACCATGCTTGGCCAGGTTGTCCGTGCTCTTCCTCAGGAATAAGGCGGGATATTCCCCACAGCAGATTCATCGCCGCTTCTTGGACAGTGGGTAGAAACGCCTGCGGGTATGATGGGAGCTCAAGGCGTATCGCATGCAGTACGTCGACCGCATGGCTCCATCCTGCCACTGGTTGCGTCCCCGGGAGAAGATTGCTCTCCGTTCCCCCATCGTTCTGGGTCACGACGTCAGCAGGGTGGCTGAGGACTTGGCCTGCCACCAGGACTTCCAAGGCGTCCCCCACCGCCACCAGTTGGTGCCAGTTCGTGTTGGTCCCCCCATGTAGGATGCTGTTGAGGACTTCCCGGAGAGGCGTGAGCACCGGAGGGAGCTGGATGTGCACGGCCACATCGGACTGGTCCAAGGTTTCCAGCCATCGCAGGAGGTCAGCAATCATGGGTGCTACAGCTCCGTAGTGATGCAGGTTTGGGGTGCTGTGACCATGACTCTACCTATGTTACGTAGGTCTTGTGCTGCTTTCAGTGCCGCGGTCATCACTTCCTTTCTGGGGTCGGCGGGCTCGTGCCCGGGTCCCCCGCTACCAGATGACTGCTGCCCCTCGTTGCTTGTGCGCTGGGCTTGTTCGGCTTCCTCTGCCAAGTGAAGCTCTGTTGCTGTTTGACTGTCCACCAGGAGGTCTATGAGGGCGCTATTGGCGCGGTTCACGATTTGTTCCCCTTGGCTGTCGTCGTACATAGCTGCTATGCGTCGTATGGCCACCAGGTGCTGCTCCACACGTTGCCATGAGTGTAACTGTGTGGCTCTGCCTTCGTTGTTGGATGCCTCTGGTGGATCGAGGACAGTGGCTGCTGGTGTGTTTGTGTCTGTTGGTTGGTGTGGAATCTTGTTGGTTGTATGTGTCGTCCGCTGCATAAGGCTGGGGCTGTCGTAGTCTTGTTGTGGGGATGGTGCTAGTGGAGGTGAAGGCGTGGGTCGTGGCGCGTCATCGGCACGGTTGTGCTCGTCCTGGTGTGCGTGCCCAATGCGTCTGCCGTCTCGCAGGGCTGCAGTTAATGGGGTGTCCCCCGGTCGTGGTTGTTGTGGTCGCTGTTGCGCTGGTGCTTGCTGTTCGCCGGTATTTGGCCGGCCTCGTAGTGGTCGCGTGTCCACGAAGGCTGCGTTGTGGAAAATGCTGCTGGTGGGATGTGCTGGGTGTAAGGTTGTTTGGGTTGGTTGTGGTTCAGCTTGTTGTGGTGGTGATGGTGGTGTAGGTGGTTTTGGTTGTTGCTGTGGCTTGGGGTAGTAGCTGCGAGGCACTTCGTGTGAGGAGCTTGCTCCACTGTCGTGGTTGGTGGTGGTGTCCCTAGTGTGACTGTTTGCTGGTCTGCTCAGCGTCTTCTTGAGGATGGAGGGTGTCGTTGTCTGTTGGCTTGGTTTTGGCTGTGGTGGGTTGGCTTTGGGAGGGGCGTTACGCCATGCGTGGATGTCTGACGGTGGGTCAGGTCGGAGGTATTCCACCCGTATTGCCCATTCGCCATCTATATATTCAAAGAGCAGTTTGTCGCCTTCGGCAAGGAGCATGGATCCTGCCTCATGTTCCCCGACATTCGGGGCAGTCAATACCCCCAGCATCCACATGTTTTCCGTGATGGCTACCCATCTGCATGTGAGGCCAATAGTCAGCGGTGGTGCTGTGTCCGCGCTTCCTTCCGCGCCTTCTCTGACTGCTCTAGGGTTGCCTGTTTGTGGAGTGGAGTCGGGGCGGGCTGTGATGACAAGCTCCCAGACTCCATTCGTGAGCTGTGTCATGGTACCCACGCTATGCTCCGTAAGAGGTACGTCAGGAGGGAGCATGTCGACTTCGGCAAAGTCGCCTTGGGTTTTTGCCCAGTCTTGCTGCTGATGGCCCGCTGTTTGTTGCGTGGGGCTGTCCGGATTGCTGGAGCTGCTTGTGGCGCCTGTGTTCCCCGTTGGGGCCTGCCTTGAGTCGGGGTTCTGCCTTGTTGTCGGTGCTGGCTCACTGGCCCGCGTTGGCATGCCGCTGCTGCTGCTGCTTCCGCTTCCGGTTGTTGTTGTTGGCTCCCCGTCTCGGTGCCAGTGTCTGTTCAGCAAGTCTTTGTACTTCTCCTTCTGGAGATTATATTCTTTCTCCCCCATGGTGCTGTGGTGCTCTGGTTGTGGGTTTTTTGGTGTGGTGGCCGTTGCTGGTGTCGATGCAGTAGCATCGTTTTGAGGGACATAGAGAATCCCCCATCCAGGCCCTTGCTGGTCCTGGGGCGGCGGGCGCCATTGATAGTTCCCCCGCTTGTTGTTCTGCTTGTACACGTATTTCATTGCATTGTTCAGGACTCGCTGGCTGCCATGTCCTTCATTTCTGCGTGGTTGGTCCTCCTCTGGCGGGTCGTTGTCACTCTCGTCTGGCTCATCCTGTGGGGGCGGATCTGCCGGGTCATCCTCCGCGGCCGCTGCAGTGTTGCTGTTTTGGGCCGGTTGGTCGGCTGTTGTGCTGATTGTATGGTCCTGCTGCTCTGTGTCTTCGTATGCTGGTGCTGCTGGTAGTGGATGGGCTTCGGTGGTGTCGTGTTTCACCGCTTCCTCTTTCTGAGCTTCAGCATCGTCTGGTATGTCACAGTTCGGTTTTGTGCTGACCGATGGTTGTGGAATTCCAGACACGGCCATGTTTTGCCTGTCCGGAGTGCCGGCTGCTGCAGGTGTTTGGCTTTGGGGCTCACTGTCCCCCCATGCTGTTGCCGTGGTTGCCGGTACTTCGCTTGGTTGGCACTGGGGCTCAGTATCCCCTGCTGCGTTTGAGACTCCTGTTGCGGTGGCTTGACCTGTGGGTTGCTGTGGTTGTTGGTGTGGTGGTGGTGGTTGGTGTGTCGCCTCGTGGTCGGAGTCGGGGTGCCATGGGTCGTCGACCAAGTGGTATGGGTTGGCTCGCGGTGTATGTGTTGGTGAGGGTGCAGCCGAGTTCCAAGGGTCGGTGTCTGGGTCGTACGGAGGAGCATACTGTACCGTTCCTAGTCTTGTGAAGTGTTGTGGTGGCTGTTGGCATGTGACTGGCTGCTGTGGCTGTGGTGGTGGTTGTTGTGGTAGCTGCGGGGTTTGCTGTCCGACCATTGCTTGAGGAGGTTGTTGGAGTGGTGGTGGATGTCGTTGTCCCCCAACTTGTGGCTGAGGTGCCGTGGCGTGTGGGGGTGCTTGTGTTGGTTGTAGTTGTCCCCCATGCTGTGGTGGGTGTGGCAGCTGTGCTTGTGGTGGAGATTCCTGCCTGTCTGTCTGTCTCTGTCTGTCTGCGCGTTTGCGTGTATGCTTAGTTCTTCTTTGTACGACCGTTTGCGTCTAACTATATGTGCATATATATATATATATATATACACAAAACACATATCTATATATATGTATGTATATATATATATATATACACATTTGTACTGATAGGTATGTATGCTTACATATGTGCAGAAACATAACAGATATATATATATATATATGTACATATGTGCGTGATAACTTTTACCCAATGGTTAACATATACCTGTTTCCTGGACCGTTGCGTTCAGACCCAGGTCCTGGCATTTTGCTCCGCATCTCGTGCCTGTTAGGTGCTTGCTGGTGTTTTGATGCTGTTGCTGATCAGCAGAAGCGTTAACTTCGTAAACCAAAGGCAAGCATCCGGCATGATGCCAAAACTGGATCTTTCCAGTGCCAAACTTCAGGGCTTAATTATGACGTTCAGCTGACGGCCACGCAGAGGAAAATCTTTGCTTCTGGCATCCCAAAATCCGTGATGGTTCCCTCTCCCCACCTATTATACAACTGTATATATATATATATATATATATATACAGTAACAATAGCAATAATAGTACTGGAGCCCGAAGCAAGCGC
Organism: Symbiodinium sp. CCMP2592; assembly: GCA_905221615.1. NCBI lineage: Eukaryota > Dinophyceae > Suessiales > Symbiodiniaceae > Symbiodinium > Symbiodinium sp. CCMP2592. The sequence goes on along the minus strand of CAJNDT010000091.1, from coordinate 99,692 downwards.
CTTGTTCGCCGCGCCGGAGGCCAAGGCGGCCGAGGCGGCCGTTACGACGAGCTGCGCCTCTACGGGCAGCGCTTTAGAACAGAAAGGTGTCGTGACGATTACCACTACCACTACAGCAACAACAACTACTATTACTCCTAATTCTGGTATTACCACCGCTACTACTACTACTACTACTACTACTACTACTACTACTACTACAACCATACTACAACCATACTACAACCATACTACAACCATACTACTACAACCATACTACCACTACCACTACCACTACCACTACCACTACCACTACCACTACCACTACCACTACCACTACTACTACTACTACTACTACTACTACTACTACTACTACTACTACTACTACTACTACTACTACTACTACTACTACTACTACTACTACGACTACTACTACTACTACTACTACTACTACTACTACTACTACTACTACTACTACTACTACTACTACTACTACTACTACTACTACTACTACTACTACTACTACTACTACTACTACTACTACTACAGGGGCCTCGGTCGTTGAAGTAGGGTTTTGGGGCAGGCAATGGCAATAGACCAAGGATTTAAAGGAACCCGATATTGCCTCGCTTAGCGGTGAAGCCCCGAAGACTTGAAGCCCGACTTCCCCGGCGACCGGCACCTCACTTAGGCGGTCTCCAAGCAAGCGGCATAGCCTTGCGTCGGGTGGCTTACATAGCGTGTGCAGGCTGCATTTGTATTTGTCAGGGTTCGGAGCTGCCGTCCGAGAGTAAATCAGGTCCAAGAATCCAATTCATGCTGGGTCTGTGCAAAAATTTCGGCATTGCGTGGAACGTGGCCTTCGTCCAGAGTTCTACACCACATCTCAAATCAAGTGCTCAAGATCCGACGTCCGGAAGCACTCCTTCAGCACAAAGCCTTCCACCCCTGATTGTCCAGAAATTCCATTATCCCTGCATTAAGGAATGTTACATTCCTTAATTAAGGGATATTGGAGTCTCTGGGTTCCTCCACGCCTCAAAGCTTCTGCGGCGCGGCCAAGTGCCTCGTCGGTGCTGCGCTTGGCCAGCTGGGCCTGTCGGTTACGGCTCATGATCTGAGAAAACCTGCTACAGTAATACTATCATAATACTCTGTTTGTGCTAGAAGAGCACTATAATACTACTATCATAGTACTATACATGTACTGCTGCGGTGCTAAAATGCAAATCAAGCCGGAGCGAGGGAAGTCAGTCACCCAAACTGTATGCAGGCAGCCGCGGAACACAATTAGGCCCAGGCTTCAGCCTCGACAGATCTGCATGAAAGGCAGTGTACCCAGAATGCTGATCTTGCAGGTCCTTGAAAAACCTGACTCAAGCACCTCCCCTATATCCTGACCGGCACGCCTTGGCCAAGCCATGCAGCGCAGCGGTCTGGCCCACTACGTGGCCAAGCTCCTTGAAGAGCTTCAGCGCATGACTGGCGGCCTGTAGTGCAGAACACTTCTCCCGATATCGTCCGGATGTCGTGGCATGTCTAAGTAAATAATTGCCTAAGCGCCAGGGCGTCAAACATGGCTGTCTGGGTAGAGCGACATGAGCGAAAATCTGGCTCGGGATCCGACGAGCAGGATGAAGTCACTTCATGAAGTCTCAGCAACTACGTTCTTCATTCAAGCTTTGCTGCAGAACTCTGGCAGTCTGGGATCCGGCACGGCCAAGTAAACTTCTTCTCAACCCACGCCCTCTCATCTTACTACTGCTGACTGCACTAGGGCTGCATGTGTTGGACTTACGACATGTCGAAACCCATCACTGATACTCTCCGCACAGCAACCAAGATGTAGTGGAGACAGTCTCGTCAAGCCTGTAGTGCGGCCATGTTGTCGCGACCGAGGAAAGCAGCAGACTTCGCAAGTAAGGCGGTTGCCTCACCTGAGGCTGATTAGGCATCTGCTGCAATGCTTCGAGCCTTTTCCGATGTTGACAGTCGTATACATCGCTGTGGAAACTACCTCCTGCACCTGAGAATCCCGCTCATTCAGCCACAGGCTTCACCCGCGACTTCGTTATACCCAGACAACCAAACAGATAAGCCTCAAACACCTTCAAAACGGACATGTTAACCTGCAGCCAACGGCCAACGTGTCATCTTTTCGCGATCTCCGAATCTCTACTCCAACCCTGGCCAACACAGTGTCGAAAAGATCTCCCTGCAGGCCTTCCAAGTTCCCTTTCTCACGGTAGACTTTCGCAGCTTCTATCGCTGTCTGGGTGGCTTCCTGCCGGGTGCGTTCATGCATCCGTGCTTCAAGCACGTTGGAATTGGCGTAAACATCTCGACCATGACATGTTACTGAACCCGCAAACCGCTGGATCAAAACCACCCTGCCACAGGGTCTGGAGATTGAAAGCCTATGGCCAGAACAAACTGTAACCGAAGCAGCATCTCGACACCGCACCAATAAAACCCTCGCAGAATTTGGTCTCCGCAATTTCCTGTCATGGATCCGGAGTTCCATCCAAATCTTCATCAAAGACAATGATTCCCTAGACGGATGCGCTGGAATGTCTTTTGAGCCCCTGGACCAAGTCCCTGAAATGATTCCTGGGCGTTCCGCAAGTACAGGAACACTCGCGACCAGAGCATCCGCAACTCATTTCGGGAGGGCCCGACGTCTGCTCAGAACTACTATTGTGGGTTCCACACTCTTTCGACACACTGTTTCGGGACTTCGACGCGATGGTCGGAATTAAGTCTTCCAAGTCAGCGTCAGCCAGCATCTGCAGATGAAACACCGTCTGCAAAACTACGAAAACACCTCGCCGAGAGCTCGGCTAAAGAGCCCCTTGACACTGTGATAGCTCGCGCCTCAGCTCTGCCCACGTCCTTTCAGTCGGCAGGTGTCGGAATGTTGCGGGGAGCGCGGGATGGGAGCTTCAGCCTGTGTGCTTTACAGTTATCATGGCTCAGTGGCAAAGCGGAGGTGTTGAAAAGGCAGGGCCAAGGTTTGAATTTGGGCCTGCCAACACAAGCGGGACATGAAGCTTCTGCGGTCCGAATCCTTTGGCCATGCGGAGTCTCCTTCAATGCCAGCGCTTTTGCTGGTGAAGAAGTGCTGGCTGCAGCAGCTTCAGATGGAGCGGAACCTGTGGAGCGCCGCTGTCAAGACTCTTTAGACTCTAGACTCTTTCCGTCTTGAGCGAGAATTAGCAGCAAACATATCGAATCAAAGACGTGTGCACATTTATAGATAGATGATGAGACAGATAGATAGATAGATAAGTAGGCAGATAGATATAGTTATAGCTAGGAAGATAGGTATCTAGAAAGATCGACAGACCGACAAACAGATAGACACTTTGCTCAATCAAGAATTAGGATTGTCTTGAAACATGCCGGGCTGGAGTGGGCTCCCGAACATCGGCTGAGAGGCTCCAGTAATAGAAGTCCCAGTTGCTCGTCCTCGATGTTGCACGGCGCGGCTGCAGGGTCCTTTGGTTGTCCCAATAAACAAGCTGAAACAGATTTATGACAACCCTCGTCAATAAAACACGCGGAAAAGCAACGAGTGCAAGAGTAATCACCGTTGTTCCTCTTTCGAGCTACTGCCGGTAAATGCTAGCTGCCAGTAGCGGTAGTTGTTGTTGTTGGTGGTGGCGATGGTGGAGGTGGCTGTGTTGGTGGCGGCGTTGGTGTTGGTGTTGGTGTTGTTGTCGTCGACGTGTTCGTCGTCGTCGTTGTTGTCGTGGTTGTCGTCGTGGTCGTTGTCGTGATTGTGGTTATGGCTGTGGTTGTTGCTATTGCTGCTGGTGTTGGTGTTGGTGCCTGTGCTGGCGTTGTTGTTGGGGTGATGGTGGCGGTCGTGGTGGGGTCGTGGTGGCGGTGGCGGTGGCGGTGGTGGTGCTGCTGGTGGTGGTGGTGGTCGTGGTGGTGCTGTTGCTGCTGCTGGTGCATTTGCTGCGGATGTTGTGGTGGTGGAGGTGGAGGTGGAGGTGGAGGTGGAGGTGGAGGTGGAGGTGGAGGTGGAGCTGGAGCTGGAGCTGGAGCTGGAGCTGGAGCTGGAGCTGGAGGTGGTGGTGGTGGTGGTGGTGGTGGTGGTGGTGGTGGTGGTGGTGGTGGTGGTGGTGGGGGTGGTGGTGGTGGTGGTGGTGGTGGCGGGGGTGGTGGTGGTGGTGGTGGCGGTGGTGGCAACAGCAACAGCAACAGCAACAGCAACAGCAACAACAACAACAACAGCAGCGGCAGCAGCAGCAACAGCACCACCACCAACAAGGTCACCTCTTTCCTTTAATTCCTTCGACATGCTGACAGTACTTGAAATTATAATGATTGCTGTCAGATGGTGGAGTGACCAACAATGAGCTCGTAGCTAGCTAGCCCACACGACCTCGAATCATCTTGACTGAGACCGAGGAACCAAGACCAAGGGTGCTTCACTCGCCTCAACCCTAAACCGATGATCAGGACTCCCAGAGACTCCAACATCCCCTCATTAGGGAATACACCTTAAACCATATTTATTACGGATCCTACGATATTTTAAGGCATACTCATATTCCTTAATCAAGGGATATTGGGGTCTCTCGACTTCTTCCTGCTGCCGGCGCTCGGAGTCCAAGCCAGCCCAAGGCGATGTGCCAAGGCCGTCGTCCGGGCCGCATCCGGCGCTTGGGACAGGGCAGCCTTCATTCCGTGATCTCGACTTTTCGGAGCTTCGCGGGAGGTGATTTTAGGGAGATCTTATAAGCATGTGGCGGCTCCCAAGAGTTCCGGAGGTGTTGGCTCTGGCCGTTGACTGCCTCTTGCCTGCTGTCTCGGTGTGTTCTAGGATTTGGCAGTTGCGGCAGCAGAAAGCAAGAGCGTAAGTGTCAAAGGTGTACGGTTCTGGGGTCTTGGCCTTGCTGGGCGTGGTTCGACGTATCCGCACCCCACGTGTGTGGGCTGGAAAGAAAAGAGATGTGGGAGCATGTGGATCCAGATGGAAGCTAAGAACTACTCCTTGCCCTAAGCTCAGAGTGTCTCGGGTTTCTTGACTGGGCAAAATACTGTGGCTTCAGGGATGGCTGGATGGGGCTGACAACAACGTTTGCCTTCTCAGCTTCTACCGTAGTACATGGAAGGAGGAGTGGGCTGGAGGGTAGCGGAGTTTCCGGGATAGTAGCCCATGCATCCGTCTTCTCGCAACAAAGCATGTAGAAAAGGATCGACGGTTTCGCCTTTCGCAAATTGTTTGCGGGTGTGCTTGCCCGACCTTGCTAGATTTTCAACTGCATCTTCCGATCTGCGATGATATGGCGCAAGGGAACCTGCAGGCTGGGTCAGAAGTGTCGGCTCGTCGACCGTTCAAGACGAACCAACGGCGGCTTGATAACGACCCCAGCACTGCTGCAGATTTGTGTTCAAAGTTCAAAGGACCATCGCCCACTACATGTGAATTCTGCAGACAGAACATCCGAAGGTTGCACATCGTTGCTTATCTCATGTTCGTCAAGACATGCAGATTACGATGCCTAAAATCCTCTGGTGTAGCAAGGGATAGCTTGGAGCACAGTCGATGCAAGATCCAGGGTTTAACCAGCACCCTGGATAATGCGCCGCTGATGCCTCAAGCTTGTGCATTCTTCCAACAAGTGGTGCCCGTCTGCGGTTGGACATGTGGCCTTCGCGAAACAAAAACCGTCATGGATTTAAGGACCTCGCTCCTGTGCCTTTCAAGCTCGATAGTTGAGTTTGGGGCACGGGATGCTGGCCCAAGCTGGTTGGTTGACCTTCTGCGCAAGCTGCACGCTTCCGGAAAGAAGTGCACATATAGAATTCTCCAAATGTGCAAGTGCGTGGCAGCTCGGTCTGAGGGTCTGACACAACAGATACGTGATTCGTTGGGCTGACTTGGATGTTTGCAGCCTCAAGCTACAAGGCCGGATAGCTGCTGAACAAAAAAAGACGAAGACAAACAACGAACAGCAGTGAATACGGAGAAGCTCATTTCCACAGGTAGCGGCCACCTGGCAGGATTTGCACCGCGAGGTTGCCACCGAAAGATGAAATTGAAACAAAGGGATGGCAAGATTAAACCTCAAGGGATGTCACGGAAGTCTTGTGGGGAGAGAGGCTTTTGGGTTTCTGCGTGCACATTCCTGCCATCACACGACTGCCAGGGTCCTAGCTCAGCGTTGGATCCTCGGCATTGACGGACTTAGCGTCGCACACCGGCATCTCCGGCGAGATATCTGGACACTGTGCGGTTGGGCTTGACGATCCCGAAAGTTTACTTGCGCCGGGGCTCGGAAAACCGCATGAACAGCAGTTGCACGTTTCGCAAGTAGACAAGCTGAACAAGATCTTTATGGATTTGCGGACCTCGCCCCTGGCCAGCAAACCGTCAAACCTCTCCGAAGCTGGTTGACTGAACTTCTGTGCAAGCTGCGCACTTCGAGAAAGCAGCAAACATTCAGAACTTGGAGCGCAATCTCCTGAGGCCCTAAGCCCTAAACCCCAAAACCGTCCTACAGTAGGGAACACGCGACTCCACGTGCCAGGATCTACAACCTACAGGTAAGCGGCAGCTTGGTCTCAGAGTCACGACAGCCGGGAGGGGATTTCCGACGCACCAAAACTTCTGACGCATTCGCCTGAGTTATCAACCAGATGATGTGTTGTGCAAATTCAAAGCCCCGAGAAGAACCGCAAAATGCAGGCGAACGAATGACAAACAACGAAAGTAAAGCTCATCCTCACAGCGGCGCAAAGATTGAACCCCTGGTTGGCGATTTTGGTATAGCGACGGCACTGCTTAAGAAATCATTGGGCTTAAAAGAGGAATCCTCAGGCAGTCGTGCGCATAACAATCAAACACACAAATGCGCCAGTTAGACTTAAGACCAGGGTACCCTCGGTGTGCCAATTTCTTATTTTGCATGACTTTGACCTTCTTTTGGTTCGCTTGTATTCTTCGTTTCAAAAGAAGACTTAGGAGACTGATGGGGTTGGACTCGCTACTTCAGCGAAAACAGACAGAGAAACAACCTGGGGAATCAGAGGGCTGGATTCGTCATTTTGGAGGGTTCTGGGCGCGCCAGAAGTTCTTGATAAAGGCTTTATCGGGCCTTAGTAGCGGCTTTAGACGAGGGCTGTAGAGGCTCTGCAAAAGCTTAAGAAGGGCTCCTACGATATGTCAGATTTGTCACAAGGAATAGGGAACCACCAGAGTAGGAAATCCAGGGGCTAGGTTCTTAAGTTGAAGAGCTGGGTTTCTTACTTTGGGCAAAGGAGCAGGGCTTGGCGACAACTTGAAAAAGGCCATGACTGGTCAAACGCATGGGCTGTTGTGCCAAAAAGCCAATTCCCTCGATCTCTTTTTCATGTACCGTACATCTTGTCGACTTTCATTAAATTTTGGAGCCCTTTCAAGCAGGAAATCTGGGTCCAGGAATCCAGGGTACACTCAAGTCCGGAAACTTTTTCGACAAAACACGTGCGCTTCAAAATCAACAAATCCAGGTATACCCTTGCCTAAAAAGTAACCGTTTCTTAAGCGGTGCTGTCGCTGTAACGCCGACCTGGCACCGAGAGGTTGGCACCGAAAAGATGAAATTGAAACAAAGGGATGGCAAGATTAAATCTCGAGGGATGTCACGGAAGTCTTGTGGGGAGAGAGGCTTTTGGGTTTCTGCGTGCACATTCCTGCCATCACACGACTGCCAGGGTCCTAGCTCAGCATCGGATCCTCGGCATCGACGGACTTAGCATCGGATCAACAGGGCACGACAGGTAGCATCGTGTTGTGAGCAAGAAATGCAGAGTTTGCTGCGACAGCGTTTGGGCGGAAGAGGCTTGGAGAAACCTTGACGAAAAGAACTCAAAAGCAGAATGCATAAACACGTCATGCACTGCTCGTCCATTACAAGTGCCTCTCAAGTGCATCCGACTCTGCATTCTCACCAAGCGCCCTAAGCATTGAGTTGTACAATTCGGCGCATCGCCTCGAATTCGGTGCGAGCTGTGTCCACGAATGCGCTGGGCTTGAGGTTGTGAAGCAGCATTGCCATCAAGCTGCCAAAGGACATGCGGCTCAGCAAGCTCTTAAGATACTCTGCGTCGCTGCCTGCGAGTTTGGCGGCGCGAGGCATGCCAAAGGTATCTAGGGCATCAGCCAAGATGTGAACGACATGCGTAGCCTCTGAGGCAATGCCCGTCCTTCCAGCCTCCGACCACAAAATCGGAAGGAAGGTGTGCAAAAGCTCCGCTTGGTTAAGCTTGCGGAGAGTGCTGCGCTGCCTGCGATCGGGCATGATCGGGCGCTTGTGGTGGAAATGGCAGTAGCCACAACGGTCCCCGCTTTCACACTGGCCGACTTGAAAGAACACGCAGGGCTTGCGGCACACCTCTGGGTGACCATAGCTTCCAGGATTGAGAGCTTCAGCTTCAAGGATGATGGCCTGCTGATCACCTCCTGGTCCTGGCGAAATGACCAGCACCGGCATTTCATCTGCCACTTTTCCAGAAACCTCCACTTCTGCCAACACGCTGCTGTTCCATGTCTGATCTGACCCTGGGTGCGAGGAGGGAAGTTCTGGTCGCCACTGAGCCATGCGCTGGTAGACGCTTGCCAATTCTTTCTTCATCTCTGCATCCCCATCCTCGACGCGAAGAGCTGCCGGTACGCTGCTGGATCGAAACAACTTCACTGGCGGCGCCTCATCGACATCAATGAATGTTCGGCGGTAGCGGAGGGACATCATGATCGCGAAGATGAGATAAGTGGGGAATTCAACTTCGGTACGCTCTGGCTGACACACGCTCGAGCCGAGGTGGCTGGGGATTCGCGCTCCTGGGCTTCCGGAGGGCCGGCCGATGCTACGATGTAACCAGGGTGAAGAGGTTCTGGATTGAACCGCCGCAGACATGAAACTACAGCTCCTTGGAGCAACGTCCGACTCAGATGTGCGACGACATGCATTCTGCAGATCGGCGGTTAACCAGTGATTGTTTCTCGGGCCAACCGCGAAACCTCGAACTTGCTGGCCTTTGCCGCTTTCACTGCTGCGCCCCACGGCGAATCTCCGGGATCAGGCAAGTTGTTGCTGCTCCTGAGCTGCGGTCAAAGGCCAAGCAAACGTCAATTTTGGACGAATGCGGCGCTAAACCCATGCAACCTCGAAATCCAAGGGTGTCTAGCGGCTAGCGACATCGATGGGGCCTGGACTCGCCTTTGATAGGGGCTCTCTGACCGGTAAGAGGGCTTTTCAGCCGAAGCGAGATCGATCAACAAACTAAACCCTAAACCCTAAAGCCCTAAACCCTAAACCCCCAAACCCTAAACCCTAAACATCAACAAGCAGAGCTCGATAGCAAGCTTGTTTTAGGCCCAAGGCCGGTCACCTCCTCCACTGCCATCGCAGCATTTTGCAAAATTTAGCATCTCGACAGCTCTAGCGTTCTTGTTCTATAGTACGATTATGGGATCATTATTGTATTCACATATAATCTAGTATTACTATAGTAGCAGACAAGTAGCAATTATAGGAAAAGTCCGTCCCCAACTGCTATCCCGAAGTCTGAAGACTTGCAGCTGCGGATCGCGTCCGTCAGCAGCAGGCTAGCCTCCCCCCAGGTCGCCCCCAAACTCCGCAGCGTCTCGAGGAATGCCTCCACTAGCAGGATAGGACCGATTCATTAATAGAGGGTTCCTTTAAGGGGTCTATAAGGAATACTAATCTATAAGGGTAATGTACTACAAAACGGGGGCGTTGGTAATTTGATTGGAGTTTTGGGACCCATAGTTACTATAATTTTACAGCAAGGAGCCCCAAAATAGTATTGGTAATTATCTCGGCCCATGTATTATGCTACTGGGTTTAGGGGTTTGGGTTTAGATTTGCTGTTTCCATGGCAACTAGTGATAGCTTTGCTCCTGAGAGGAGTCTGAGGAGCAAAGCGGGCAGGAGGCACCCAGATCACCCGATAAAGAGCATGTATGGTAATTACATTCCTTTTCCGGAGGCTTTGATCTTGAACCCGGAGACGGGTTCGGTCAGCGTTCACATCGCAAGGGGAAATCATCAAAGGCACCGTGCATGACAGAGCTCTCTCTCAGTCACCCGCCTGCGTGCTGCAGCTCAGGGAAACACCGCTCAGACAGTTAAACATTGCAGGCCAGAGAACAGTCGCTCTGAATTAGCTGCCCTGTCTTTGCTGCTGTTTTGGAACAATCCTTCCGTGCCTGGCCGGCTGGGCTTCTGCACAGGCCCACGACAGCTCTGGAGACAGCTGCAGCCGCCTGGGTGACTCTGACGCCTCACCAGAGCAGCGTTTTAGGTAGGGCCCCAGAAGCAGATTGAAAGTAATCATCGGGTCCTCTGTTGATGCTTGCTGATAGATGGATGCAATTTCGACGATAGGGAATGTAAACTCAAGCAAGAACAAGTGGCTCAGGGCGGCTTGTTCGAATTAGGCCCCCAACGGCCTAGACGCTGGCTCTTCTCTTCCATCTCTGTGCACATTGCAGTGGCTTCCTCGATCTTCTGCTGCAGAGCCAGTTCGCAGGCTCGCGCCTGAGAAGGGGATTACTCAACAGAAAGGAGAGGTGAAGGTTAGGTCTGACAGAAGTGGCCAGCAAAGGCCCCCTCTGACTCCTCGCAGGTGAACGCAAGGTTTGGGAGCTTTTCTGTTTGACCTGTTTGGGTGCAGGTCGACCGGACGGCTTCGCCCCATTGCGAGTGGAAGCAGCTGCCGACATCACAGAAATTGCACCTCTGGATGCATGGTACACTAATATCGGAGTTTCTGAAAATTGGGGGGTACCTTATTTTGGGGATCCTTATAATAAGAATCCTACTGCTTGGGGTACTATATTAGGGTCCCCTATTTTCGGAAACTCCCATATGTAGCAGAGTTACCCACACCAGCCCTGCATCTCCGCGCATGCCGGCCATGGCTTGAGGCAGCAAATCATTCAACAAACAGGCATGTCTCAGGCTTGTCGTGCCAGCCTTTCTCAAAGAACAGCTACCAGCTATATTCCGTCTATTGCATCGTGTCATTGGATTCGAATACCCTCTAGTTGAGGCAGCAAGCCATGAGTTTTTTGTTTGGGTGATGTGCCTTTGTCCCCTGCTCGCTAGTGCCTGCGGTTGCGAGGTACAGCCAGAGATGGCAGTACAAACAGCCTCTGTGCCCAAGCTGGCGCTAGCCTTGACTAGACGATGCAGTCATCGTGTGCAGCACAGAATAGCATGTTGGGATCTTTTCGAAGCACAGGGTGGTCCGAGAGCAGAGCTCAACTGAGCCTTTCACCTGCATTCAGAGCCCAGCCTCCCCCTTGTGCGAAGAGGCTGGGATGCTTGGGAAGGAAGTAAACCTTAAACCTTAGGTACTGCTCCCATACAGTAAGAGTCTATCATAGGGCTACTATTAAGGTCCTCATAATATATCTATATTATGAACATTATTCAAATATTACTGCCCCAACTTAAACCCCACGAAGCTACGGGATCTGAAAACAGGAAGCATTCTGCAACTTGTCCCGGCTCGACTCAGAGCAGAAAGTCGAGGCTTTGCCAATGCCATGTGCCTGAGATGTACCGACAAGAAACCTAGCTCATTGTTGGGATAGGATGAAAATGTCCTTATTGGGTTTAAGTACCCATAAACATGTAAAATGTTACCCAACTACGACAAAGAAACGTCAGATTACACCCACAGCTCTTGAGAAGCACATCAGAAACCACCAAAACCACCACCAACAACAGCAAATACCAGAACAAAGCAAGGGAGGTTGAAGCTCAAAGGGGCCCCTCCAGGCCATGCACTTCCGCTGGGTATGGTGGCTTCGTCTTATAGGGACTCAGATGTGAGATACCACTCTGGGCACAAAGCGCACATACTGTGCTGTCTTGATTCTGGTAGCGACGCTTGTTTAAGTTCCGGGGCATGAACCCCGGCAAAGTGAAGATGAGGGATAGGGACATCCGATATAAACCGGCTTCTAACGAAGCCCAATAAGGTGGGGATATCCCTGTAAAATGCTTTTGCTTATGCCCTTTTGGGGGTCCCTAACTTTAGCTTCCCCAAGTGGCTGGGTAGACCAGGTCCACGGGGGCTTCAGACGGGCAACCGATGTACCTGAGCGGTTGTAGCTATGGCCTTTTTCGAGATACACTCCCAGAGACTCCAATATATCTTTTAATCAAGGAATATACCCTGAATTATAGTAGGATCCCTAATCTGATTTAAGTTTTTTTTTTGGTGATTCAGGGATATTGGAGTCTCTGGGCTAACTTGGCCGGTAAGTTGGTTACGCCTGCACCTTGCATCGCAAGCTACTTGCCTCTACCAAGAATGCTGCTTCTGACTGTGCATATACATACTTACACATATCTGTCTGTCTCTCTTGTCTCAGACAAGCTTTTTGGGGGGCTGTGAATGCACCGGGGACGTGCAGTGCCTAGATTTTGGGGGGGTGTAGAGTATTGCACCGGGCGGTGGGGCAGCGAAAACAAAATAATAAAGGCCGGCGTGGGAGGCTTCCCATTATTTGGTCGCGTGGTTCCTTCGGATGTGTCAGGCTCCCTCTGTACTTGATACCAAAGCGGATCACCTCTCTGGCATCAAACGCAGCAACCATTCCTCCATTCTGCATGCAGGGCACGTGCTTGCATGTCCTCCACACAGGCTGTACTCCTTTATCTGGCCGCCCTTGGCACATCAGAACAGAAGCTTTTGTTTCCATGCCGATATTGGGGATCCAAACAAGCACCTAAACACAAACGAGGCCTGGTTCTGAAACTTCTCAAGTACGGTACACTTTAGAAACGTGGGTGTCTCGTGCTGTTTGCGCCCCGCTAGCCCGGAACTGAAACCTTAAACCTCGCTTCTCACACACAGCTCCCCTGTGTTCCCATGCATGAAAGAATGCAGGCAGGCTTCTGCTAAAAACTCGTGCAGAATCAGCTCCTGGCTTGTCTCAGGACACATGAAGCCAAAGTGGCACCCAATTCCACGGGCCAACTGCTGCGTGGAGCACTGGCAGGAACTACTATATACTCTCTCTCTCTCTCTCTTTGCTTTGCGTCGCTCTGTCTCTCTCTCTCTCTCTCTGTGTTCCTCGTGCGCGGCCTCGTTTTTTTCCAGTGTCTCTCTCTTTATTTCACGAGGCAGGAGGGCGCACCCCCGCAGGGCACGCCTGTCTGTTGGCGGTATGCAAAGGATTAGCCGCATTCTCCTTCTGACATCTCCCGGGGCTGTCTGACGACAAGTGCAGTATTTATGCCAGTAGACCTAGCTGCTGGCATGTGTTGCCAGCACGTTTGCAATGCAACCTTCCTCTGCGCTCCAAGCCGTTAACCACCCACACCCACACACACACACATCTAGAAGGGTAACCTGGATCTGGATCAACAGCAGATTCTCACCATGGCCAAGATCGCCAGACAGCCAGAAAAGTTCCTGTGTCTCAGGGCACTCATGAGGTTCGAGGATTGAAGCGCTCTTCGATTTCGGAGCTTCGATTTAATCGTTCTTCTTGTTGATGGTGGCATAGCAATCGGTGCTAAACGCCCTGCACTAGGCAAGCTTCGGAGATGTCACGCCTTAGTTTCGCAGCTTTCGAGTTCACTCTTGGGCATAGCCCCGGTAGCAACAGCACTTCAACGCAAGGAATGGTGATACGGCTGATGGACAAAATCCTGCACGACCCTAAGGACTCTAAACTATGGGAACTATGGTATATTCCTTATAACGGGTCATGCAGGATTTTGTCCATCAGCCGTATGAAGCTAGAGACGCCGAACTACAAAAAGTACATGAACACCGCACACAAGAAAAACCCTATACCCGTGCGAAAACAACAGCAGGGCCCTAAAAACCAATTCAGAACTATAACTGGTGGCTGTATAACCTTCATATGGGAGTTTCCGAAAATAGGGGACCCTAATATAGTTAGGATCCTTAGCATAAGGACCCCAAACTAAGGTACCCCTAATTTCGGAAACTCCCATATCCGAAAGCGCAGCAACAAGCATCGACCCTACACCCTAAACCCTATGCTCTAAACACCAAACCCCTAAACCCCTAAACCCAAACCCTAAACCCTATACCCTAAACCCTAAACCCTATACCCTAAACCCTAAACCCTATACCCTAAACCCGAGCCTGGCTTCCGGTGGCCGGAAGACGAAGTCGGGAGGTTTCTCGGCTCTGAGCCTCGTATCTGAATTGGTTTTAATGTAGGGGCCCCTTAAGAATCAGAGTAGGGTTTAGTTTGGGGTATATTATACTATAATTATAGTTTTTTTTAAAATAATAGCTATAATAAGGAACACCCAAAATGGTATTGGTATTTATTAAGGCCGCTAAAATAAAGTGTTCAGCCTGCCACCAGCACTCAGGGTTCAGGGTTTCCCATCCCTAACGCCGACCAAAAGCAGGATCGTCAAGACTAGGTTCGAGTTCCTCTACGGCGAAGGCACGAGGGAGGGACTGGGCATGTTGGGCAAAATGCAACATGGGAGTTTCCGAAATTGGGGATACCTGTTCTGGGGGTCCTTGTAATCAGGATCCTAGTATTTAGGGTACTTTATTAGGGTCCCCTATTTTCGGAAACTCCCGCATGAGAAATCTGCTACAACACTGTACGAGAAAATATGGTGTCGTTTCGCATGCAACATGTGTCGGTGCCTGTGGCCTCATGGCTTAGCTTGCGGAGCACATGGAATCTAAGAATGGGCTCGGCACCCAAACTCGCACTCTCCATGCACACGCGGTGCATAGTGCAAGAGTGACTCACCGGAATGTCACAAACAACACCAATGCTGCTGCTGCTAACGCCACTGCTACGGCTAGCGTTATGGATGCGGCATCCGATACAGCTACAGCTGCTGCTGCCACAACTAGCACTTATAGTACTGCTACATCGAAGCAGACGGCGATAAGGACGACTACGACCGACGTGAGCTCTGATAGTTTTCATTAAGAGGCAGTTGGGGGCTACAATAAAGGGTAGTTGGGGGGGTGCTAGGAAGCCCAAGATCCCCAAATATCGTATAACACTTCAACCACTCGGCCCTGCCCAGGCACAGCCAGGCCACCACAGGTAGGAGTCGGCATGAAGCGAGCCTTGGGAGAGACAATCAACAGCTCTCCCTCTTCAAACTAACATGAGACCCCAGAACGCGACCCTCGTAGGCTCATAGTCTGCTGTCCGTCTAGAAAGCGCGTATTTGGAGTTTTAATGAAGGTTAAGCTTAGTACCGCTTCACTTCAGATCCCGCCGGAGACATGGAAGGCATGCTTACAATATTTCTTACATCCCGGTCGTGACACGGAAAGATGAGTCCCTAGCAAGGACCACACCAACATGATATGTGGGATGGCGGCATGCAGGGAGACCAAGAGGTTGGATTGAGCCCTCTTTGCGGTTTTCTTCTCTCTGGGATCTCGGGACATTCTCCACAAAGTTAGAATTCAAGCAGCTGATCCCGTCTTCGCCAACTCCAGCTCATGCGGACCGACCGCATTACCGGCAACAAGAAACATAAGAACCACGCTGCAATTGAGGAGACATCTCAAACGAAAGGGTTTGATGTGATGTGATGTGATGTAATGTGATGTGTGGATGGACGGATGGATGGATGGATGGATGGATGGACGGACGGACGGACAGACGGATGGATGGACGGATGTATATATGCACACATCTATCTAATTTATCTGTTTGTCTATCTATCTATCTATCTATCTATATCTGCGAGTGAAAGCATGTTCTATCTATTCAGAAATATGCGCGCGTGAATACAGGTAGACTACTTTCGCCACTTTCGTAAGGGAAGGAATTCTATGTGTTTGTTGCTCGCAGCCGGGCGTTCTTATCTAGCTGTTTAAGCCGTGATATCACATCACATCCTTTCACATCATACCATATTACATTGCATTATACCTACATCACATGCATACATTACATGCATTCCATAAATCACACATACTACCTTACAATACACTACAATACGCCACTTTACGTTAGATTACATTATATTACACGAATACATTTTTGGCACTCGCGCTCGACAAGGTCAGATCCCTTTCCACTGCACTTTACATACATACATACATACATACATACATACATACATACACACACATACATACATACATACATACATACATACACCCATACACCCATACATGCTAACATGCACACCTACCTACCTACATACATACATGCATACAAGGATGCACACATAGATATTTGTATACATCTATATATATATATATATATATATACACAGGTGTGTGTGTGTGTGTGAATGTGTGCCCATTTATATGCACATACAACTGATCAAGAAGCTCTGCTCCAAGCCGCATCTGGAAAGTGCAGAGCGCGGGCATCACGGAAGCGGCTTTGCCCGCAGGTCGGCCAGGAAAACCTGCAACAGTTGAGAGCTTCAGAAGATATGGGACCTACGCCTGAAGGAGTCGTTCTCGGGCTTAACAATTCCACAAGAGTGGTATGCAGGGCCTGAAAACTGCACTGGTGATGGCGAGGTTGCTCCGATTTACGATGGTCTCGCCAACGGCTTGTCGCACAAAGGCCCAGAGTCCTTTGCAAGTCTGGTTCAGCTTCGTGAACACTGAAACCCTGTCTGATTATCGGGTCACAACAGCTCGGATCTGCCGAGGGGTTGCCAAGCAGGACCCTAAATCTCGCTGCTGTTAGCTCCCAATGCCAGCTTCCCAGCACGTGTGAAGTCGACGCTTTGCAGATGCACTGTTGCCGACAAAGGTTCATGAGGCTCGGGTACTGCCTCCGCTTTCAACCTCTCTAACCAACTTGGAAGGCCATGCTGCTGTCACTGGCCAAGCGAACCAGGAACACAAATCCGGTGGCGCCGCGGTGCGTGGCCTTCTGCGAAATCAACAGAAACATCACAGCTACCATGCCAAGGACTCCGAACTCTACCCTGCTCCGCTAGATGCAGGCGCAAGCCCTCAAAAGGCAAGGCAGGCTTCTTGATTGTTTGGGTTCGGACATGATGGAAGCGTTTCCCTGCTACATACAGGTGTCGGTACACCTTTGCCGGGCCATCCACCCTTACCCAACTTCGAAACGAGACACACCGGGCAAATCCTCACTGTCCTTGGGAAGAAGAGCATGCATATCCTATGCTCACGAAGACTTCACAGATGGCATCTGCAAGTTGTCTTCTGCTTCACACAGCTCCTGGAACTTTCCGATAACCTCAAGCTCACTTCGGTGCCGCACACCTCGTATTCTTGGACAGCTTCCGGCGGAGCGGCGATCGACTCGAAGATGTTGTTCCTCACAGCCAGTGATACACAGCCCGAAACCCGAAACTCCTACACTCCCCCGCAAAAATTCCTGACAAGAATCAGTGCAGGGACGCCATCCTGCTTGGTGTCCTCGTCCTCAACGGCCTCCGAGTCAGTAGACCCGCTGAATGCCTAAATCAGAATGGACCATAGCCGGGTCTTGCGCAGAGCTGTAAATCGGTGCAATGAAACCCTACGCCTTGCTCTTCAGCGATAATAGCCTGACCACAGCGATAAGAACTAGGATGTAATGGAGAACCTGGAAAGTGCAGTGCCTCATGACAGAAGTTTGCTGCATCTGGCCGTCAACGCGAGCTAGCATACCAGCATTTCACGGCCTCTGCTGTCTGGCACAGCATAAGCAAGCTGCTTTATGCTCACAGATGTTCTATAAGCACAAACGCATGCATGTATTTCATCACCAGTCAGGAGTCGGGAGCAGATTTCGGGATTGAACGAAGCAAGTCCGACGCGGCATTTTGCTTAGCAGTCTCAATGAAAAAACTAGATGAACGAATCGAGGCACCTTTCTATCAACCATTCTCGCAACGGAATGAAGGAATGAAGGCATACCCACAGCCTGAAACCATGAAAGCACATCCTGAACCAAGACTCAAAGAGAAACACAACAACAGCCCATACAGAAGCCTGAGCAATTATTTGCGGATGTTATACGTAACGGCTCCCTACTAGATTTGTGCATTGCTAGAACCGCAAGAACCTGTTCGATTGTTCAGGTCCCCACAGTATTTCCCAAAAGCTGTGCCCCCAGGCATGAAAAAGTCGCCTTAGCAATGAGACTGGGGGTTTGGGGACTAATTGACCTGGGCCCCCCTAGAGTACGGTCTCTCTCGGCCCTCCTTCCGATGCTGAGCGATGGCGTCAGCAACCGAAGCCAGCGGATCTCTCTCCTCGGGAGCCTGCGATGTCTCCAGACTTTGCTCGGACCATGGTACTGACTCGCTCGACGCAGGCACGGCTTCATGAGGTCAGCATGGTTTAAGGAAATCTTTACTTAAACTGAAGGGAAGGGGGCTTTGCTCTGAATGCTTCAGGTCGAAAGAACTTCAAGTTCGAGCTGGGGCCGTGCAGGTCAACATCTTGTGCCAAACAAGGGAGACCTGCACGCAACTTCTGTGGTTGATGGAGACCCTCTCATTTTAGGATCCTGGCAAAAAGCTACAAGTACAATCCTCTGCCCCATAGAGGGGAACCGCACGTCAGACTCATCATGAGACGCAATGATGCCGCCTAGCCCTACTAGAGCACTTTATACAAGCTTCAGCAGCGTAAGTCGTGGCCTCGGCTTCCTTCTGCAGAACAAGCCGAACTAACTGTTCTTCAAATCCATCCCGGAATTTGCCTTCTGCGTGGAGTTCAGGACGGCCGCAGCAGCGGCCATCTGCTCTTCGGGGGTCATGTTCTGAGCCAGCGCGTTTACCTTTGTGTCCGAGCAGCAGTCCGATAGGTGAGTTGCAAGTTACCCTAAGGCCCCAAAGCAGTTCCTTTTGGGGGTTCGTATAAAGAATCCTATTAGGTAATCCCCTAAAGGAACTACTTTGGGGCCTATGGGTACGGCAAGGTTCAGGGAGCCTCACCATTCTTGACGGTTCAGCCATCAAGACTGACATGCTTGCATGGTTCGTTTCCTGTTGTTAATCTTGAGGCATGTCTGGAAGCTCTGAAGGGGCCCAAAGCTGTCATCACATTTCAACGACCGGAAATCCAATGAAAAGGTCCGCTGTTGCCGACCCACACTTCCAAAGTATTCCTATATTATCCTGCTCAGCGCTAAATCAAGACGGGCGGAGAATGATATATAGATAGGCATGGATACAACTTGGACCTTACATGACCTCTCAAACGGTCATGACTCCGCCGCACCAAACAGCTTCAATCGAAAGACTTTGCCTACCCGTAAGCCTCAAACCTAAACTCCCGTAAAGACTGGAGGATAGGTTGGTCGGGCCTTGTCCAAGACCGCCGGGGGGGCGCCAGCCTCATTATGATCGTGTCCAGTCAACATTCTTGACTTTGTCGCTGTGGGGTTGTGGCACTCTCTTCAATATGCACTTTCGCGGGAGTTTGGAAGTTGACTATTTGGTCAATGGCATTCAAGCTTTCCTCGCAGCTCACATGTGAACGTGTTCAGGCCAAACTTGTGTCGATATCACTGCCAAAGGTGCCATTCGACAGCTGCATCGCAGGCTACATCTATCAGCTATCTACAGACCTACCCAGCTATGTGGGTAGCATGCCAACACAAGGGTGCATGTGTGTCATGCAGCATTTGCTTTTGCAGTGTTATGTATGGTCATGTAAGTCTGTGTGCACGCATGTTGTTTTTGGCTCCCACTTGTCGGACTCTTGCGATCACGCATGTTATATTAGTGCTGGGGTACGCTATATATGTATGCACTTATGCTCATATGACCGTACGCATGCATGTATGAGTATAATGCATGCATGCATTCGTGCATACACACGTACATGCATACATACATGTGCATCTACATACACATATGCATGCATACAAACATACATACAGACAGACACACACACACACACGGATACACAAGCATACATGGATGACTGAGTAAACTACATGCCGACACACCTACGTGCATGCAGACAGTGACATATACATACATACCAAGGCAAAGAACATTAACATAGAAATACATATCCATATCCACAGACAGCCAGGCTGACAGCCAGCCAGGGAGACAGACAGAAATACAGTACCTGCTGGTTTCTGCATCGAAGACCTCTGCTTCGAAGCAGGCTCACCGGAACGCACTGTGTAAATACGGTGAGAAACACGCGAACTCCAAGAGCGAGCCCTCCGTGCCTGAATGGCTGCGTAGACCACGACATTCAACAACTCAAGCGCCTTTTCGGCATCCTGTGTATGATCCTTGGGTACAATGCCACAACAGTGGTCATGAGAATTCAGAGCAGGTGTAATTGGGACTGTCAACGGCCCTCGGCCCTCAACCTGAGCTGGAAAATCCCAGGTAGCTTGCAGCCTGGACGTCATTTCAAGCTTACGACAAGCTCCCAAAACCAGAAGAAAACGTATGAACACAGCAATGACGACAAGGTGTTGGGGATTTCTGCTTGGATGTGTTTTGCCTTTGGGGTTGAATTTCAGCCATTGGTCCGATACCGAACAGAAAACATGCGGACGGTTGAGCCGGCCGGGCTTGACTTTGAAGCTTTCCGGCCGGAAGGTTCGGAACCAAACATCAAAAGGCTTGGATACAGGTTTCAAGCCCAATGTGCCAAGACTCTGCGTGAACTCGAACCCAAGGCCAACGCACTCAACTGCATTAGGCTACTCGAAGGCCCTGAAGAAAAGACTGGGATTTCCCACTGCGACCGAGTGTCAGAAGGAGTTGCAGGAGTCGAAGGAGCCAGCCTAGTGCATTGCGATAGACTGAGGCATGAATGTTCGGGCTAGCGATTTGTCCAACTAGGCTTCGATACGTTTTGGCTCGGAGTTTCACTATGTGGACACAACCAGCTGCATTGCAGCAAGAGGGTCTCAACGCAGCAGTTGAAGCCTCTCGGAAGTTCGGGGTCACTGAGCACACTGACAAGAATAATTCGACGACATGCCGATTTTTGCTTGCAGGGTGTGGCCTTCAGCCAGTATGCAACCTCAAGCTTACTTGCTTCGTGTTCCCTCGTGCGGGCTTGAGGAGAGATTTTCCTTTCATAGAGTTCAAGCAAGCTTACGACTCTACCCACATACTGGTTGGTCTCTCATGCTGTCTTTCACCTCGCACTCTCATTCACCATGGCAAAATCAACATGTGCGAGCTACGCAAGGCACTGTCATATTTTCATTGCAACCAGATGCAACTATTGCAACATGACAGCCCCTGCCGGTGCCTCTTCTCCGACTGCTTGCCTCCGGCCATGCAGTATGTAATTTGATGTAAATGTACCCTACGCATGCGTTTGTACCTGCTTTATAGCGTTGTATTGTATCGCACCGCATCGTGTCGCTTTATTTTTGTACTTGCACGGGTACTGTATATACTTTATTCTTGCATGTCTGCAGGCAAGTCTGTGCATGTGCATAAGTAAACACACACACACACATGTAGATATAGATATAGACATCACAGGCATAGCAACCTATATCTGCACAATGACTTGCGTATGTGTACATATGTGTGTAAGCATGAAGTAGAGCTGTAATGCTGGTTTACAACTTCCAAACCTACACTCCCCAATCTTCCTAGACGTCCTACATGAACTCACCAGTACCCGAATATCAGCCTCTCTTGATGTGCATTTGAACGCTGTCTGCATAATTCTATCGCATTACTTTTTTCTGTCACCCGGCCATGCATGCCACGAGACATGCACAAGTCTTGCCTGGATCCAGGGCACGTCTGACGAAAGGCGCGGTGCTACTGCGATTGCCTGTCGTAGCAGCCAGAAATTGCCAGATACCATGACGCCAAAGCCAAACTGCGGGGGCTTTAGGAGAAGTCCGTGGCGTGAGCCATGCCCCGGCATTCGGGTGATGTGTCGCACCAGACTTTGGGGAGTTCCTTGTCCCAGAACCTGCGAATGACTTATCGTTGGTTAGTAGGGACTGGAAGAAGGGGGTACAAGTATGACTACTATTACTACCATTCTTCCATTCCCTGCGAACCAAAGCTAAGATGAAAGGATGCCCGGACGAAGCTCCTGAACAAGAGCCCGAAGTCCGCAAACCGCTCCGATTTCGATACTGGGTACGGTAGAAGCCCAAAAGTTGGAAACTCAATGGCCTTAATAATCCTAAGATTAATTTATAGGGAGCCGCGGCACTATTTGGCCTTAATTCGGTGTCCAACTTCATTCATGGGGTTTACCGTTTACCGTAAGTCAAGATGCCGGCAGCTGCCCAGATGCTGGCGATGGCCCGCCTCTCCTGTTTTCTGCTCACGGGCTTCGACGTGCTCAGAGGTTGCTCACGGAGAATCACTTAGGAGCTCCGAGCTACAGGGGCGCACTCTTCATTCTCGCAACAGGCAACCTGCCGTTCAACAAATACGACACTGCTCTTTTTGAGCTATGACGATGCTTTTGCATCCAAGGCGAGTTCCATAGCCCATGGATCGAAATGTCTCACTTAATGCAATCCACCGCAGCTCAGGCTGCACGTGATGTAGAAGCGAAGGCATGTAATATAGGGGCCTTAATAATTAGAATCGGGTTTTGGGGCCCACTATACGATGATTATAAGAAGGAACCCCACAATAGTTTCGGCTATTGTGTAGGCCCCTATAGTACTGTCCCTTCTCGCACGGATCTCGGACATGGCTCCGTGGGCTGCATTGATGCGACCACCTGGAGGATGCCACTTTGCTGCGCAGAGCCTGGGATTGAAGGGTGCCGAGCTCTCTCCTGTCATAATTTAATTGGTTATATGTATAGTTACCTTACTCAACCCTTGCCACTGGACTCAAGCCTAGCGAGTCTAAAACCCTTAACCCTAAACTGCAGATTTATTCAAGCTCACATCTTGACACCGCGGTTCCCCAAACTGCAGACTTCGTACACTTTGAGCTAAACCGTCTGGTTCTTAGCAGGGAAGGGGAGAATGGATCCCTATAGTAGCACTATATTATAACCCCCCAAAGAATAATCCCCATAAACCCATTCTCCCACATTCCCCCTATATAATCCCCCCAAAATTAGTCCCCATAATCCCATTCTCCCCATTCCCTACTTACGAAGAACCAGACAGACTACTAAGAACCTGAAACCCGTATAGTATAAACCTTATAGTAACACTTATAGGAACTAAGGCCCCTTTGTGGACAGTAAAGGATGCCTCCCAGTGGCTCAGGCCCGCAGACCTCGCAAGGTCGACGATGTCGTCCAAGATCGTCTTTGAGCCAGGCCCGACCTGCTCCCACAGGGTTCCTTTGACATTGAGGATTTTTTGCAGGGTTCATAAGGTTTCTATGAGGGTTACTACAAAGGTTCTACCCTAAATCGTAAGGTCCTTACGATAAGGACCCGCAAGTAAGGTATGCCCCCCAATTTTCGGAAACTCCCACATTGCCAGGCTGACAGCGGTAGCGTTGAAAAAAAGGCCTTCGGCCACTGGCTCCTCTTCCGCCCTCTGCCTGCGTTTCTGGCTCCCGCCCGTTCCCTGCCCTGTCGAAAGCGCCTGGGAATCTTCTTCGACGGCCGCGCCGTGGCGGAGGGCCTCAGCAGCGAAGGTAGCCTCTTCGCTCGCCGGGACGCCTGCAGCATAGCAAGGTCTTTCGGAAGCTTGAGGGGCGAGGGGGGGATTGGGGTGGTCCGGTGGGGTCCTCAAACATTTTGTGGCACGACTGATGCATAGGTCTGAGGACGTGAGGGCTGTTGTTGATGGCAATAGCAAGGTTGGGAGAGCATGGTTAGTCCGCCGCCCCGCGCCTGCATCCTCCAATGCCCGTACGACGGAAGCGACGCGCTCTGCGGAAGATGATCCTCCAAGCAAGTCCGGGAGATGTTGGTGCAATGGCTTATGTTGTCGGGAGTTGGAGGTCCCTGTGCTATGCATTTATGTGTCAAAGTCCTGTGACTTTCCTAGCCCACATCAGACTGACTCCCGTTGTGCTTGCCATGGAGGCAGTGGACCCAGATTTCAGGATGTACCGAATGTTGGTTGGCACTAAAGTAGCCATTGATTTCGATTAAGGGAGCTTCCTTGATAGGTTTGTGACATGTTAATGTGTCCTCTCAGACTTGGTTGCCACGGCTTCACTATGCAGAGATAGGGAGCCAAAGACCCCGAACTGAAGACTGAAGATGCAAGTCTCCTTTGGCAGTACACCCCTAAACCCTGTTCTAGTTTCAAGCATCAAAGCCTCTAGAAACGTTAAATGACTGGAGAGACCTGGCAAGAGTAGAGGCAGTAGAGGTGTCTCGAGCCCCTTGGTTCGAGCTAAGAAGCTGCAGGGTCTTTATGGCCCGTTCAGAGATCGGGGACTGGTAAAACAGTCGCTGCGACAACTGAGAAGGTCCAGGAGATCCGGGAAAAACTGTGCCCAAACCTCTCTACCACAGGCCATGTCGAGTTCGAGAATCCTAGGCACGATTCATCGGTACAAATGCACGGGAAGCATGATGGCCAGTTTTCATGGGACAGACCCAATCCTTGTCGCGGTCGCTTCCGGCCCTGCGCAGATGACACGGCTTCGAGGACTTTCGCCGCGACGGCACGTTGTTGGG
This sequence comes from Symbiodinium sp. CCMP2592, assembly GCA_905221615.1. Taxonomy (NCBI): domain Eukaryota; class Dinophyceae; order Suessiales; family Symbiodiniaceae; genus Symbiodinium; species Symbiodinium sp. CCMP2592. Next base: position 75,152 of record CAJNDT010000091.1, on the reverse strand, counting down.
GGCTCATGTCCTCCCAGGTGGAAGTGGTCTCACTATTCTCACTTCACCATTCAGATGGGTCATGGACGATGACTGCTGGCTTTCAAAACTAGAACTTGGAAAACAGTCCTCGAACCCAGCTTGAAGAGCCCCTCCAGCATTGCATTCCGGCGGTTGACACACTAGCGCTTTCGTTTCTCTCTCTCCTTCTGCTGGACCTGGCAGGACTCACTCCTGTTCTCTGAAAGGCTCCTTGCCGAACATATTTTGACCAGTAGACCGCACACCCTTTCTGTGTGAGGATTGAATGCTACAGTACAACTCTTCAACTTCGGTCTCAGCCAAGCCGCCATCTACGAGTCCTGAGGCCCTAAGTCAGTGCTGAAACATGCTTGTGGGCAAAGGTGGCCGCAAAAATGTTTCGAGATTCCAAACTCTCCCCACTATACATGCACTAGACCGGCTTCACCGCACATGTGTCGTCGCTGTTTGCGCTGCCAGCTGGTTCTGTGTATCTGACTCCGCGTCCCTGGCATAAGAGACGCTGGCACTGCAAAACTTCACGTAACCATGATATGCTCACGAGTCCTGCCACTGGTGTTTCATGACTGCTGTGGCGCTGTCCGAGAAGCCAGCAGCGTGCGATGCACGGCTCAAAGCGAGAAAGTCACCTCGAAATCCGTGTGTTGCGGACAGCCCAGATCGCCGCTCATCACTCATGTGCTCTTCCCAAAAGTCTGTGTAGATCTAACCCAAGAATGTGTCGAGTAGTCGTCGTTGCTTCTACCAAAGCTCATTTCCATTCAGGGCGGGCGCGACACTCTATTAACTCTGGCAAAGCCAAGCCACCTGCGACCTCCTCGGGCATCCCGGCAGTCCCATTCAGCTGGCGGCTGGGCGTTTCGGCACGGGCAGCTGCCCAGGTTGCAGAGGCTACTATAGCTCTCTTCTCCTGACCAACGAATGGCCGGAATTTCTTCAAACCTCTTTCCGTGCTTTCCTGACTCGCCTCAAACGGCAAAAGCCTTCTCAAGTCTGCGAAGGCCTAAATTATTGATAAACTACATATCACGCAAGGCTATAGTTCATTTCAGGAGCCCGCTCAAGAGCCATTGCAAAGTCGAAGCGCGTGTATTACACCACCTTATATAAGGCCCTCGTCTTGTCTGCGCTGCGCGGGCAGGTAACAAAATCTAACCTCTCTTCCGACGCTTTCCGCAGTTTGCTTATATTCCCTTTTGCCTTTGGTGCCTTCGACCTCTCCACTCTGGAACCCCCTTCGCACCTCTCCGTGAGTCAGATCCTAGATTTTGTGCGGTTGCCGTTTCAGGTCAGGTGCTAAGTGGGATCAGCGGGATTTGGGACAACATAACATCCGAAAAAGAAGGAGCCACGAAGAAGGAGAAGGCGCCTGAGAACATGTTAAGGCTGCTCACGTTGCCGGAACACATTTCTTGCGGGTAGCTGTTCCGATCCCGAACTGAAGCTCCACATCGCACAGGCTGAATCCGAGTTACTATCTGTGCTCGAGATCTTGAACGTTCCATGTTGGGAACCCGAGAAGATCCGAACCCTCCTTGGCACTTCGACCCTCAACCCTAAACCTTAAACCCCTAAACCCCTAAACCTTAAACCCCTAAACCCCTAACCCCCTAAACCTTAAACCCCTAAACCCCTAACCCCCTAAACCTTAAACCCCTAAACCCCTAACCCCCTAAACCTTACACCCCTAAACTCAAAATGAAGATCCGAGCTCCGATCCAAAGCCTAAAACACTCAGCGAGGAAGCCCCCGAAGTTTTTAGCGAATCCGCTCTTTAACGAGGGGCCAGCGGGGCTCGGGACTGAGACTAGAAAGGTTATTACAAAACAGCAGTCACATGAGAGAACCTCTAGAAACGGAGATTATCATTAAACTCTTTCGTCCGACCCCGAAAGGCAGCGCCACTCTTCTTGAGCCGTCCTTCTCTGGGATCGGGGCATCCAAAACCTCCTCGGCGACCCTGCGGCCGACCTTTGCCAAAGGGACGGCTCCGCGAGGACTTTGTTTGAAAGGGTTTCTGTGCGGATCTGTAGGGGCTCTGTTGACCTATAAGGCTTTTAAGACAAAAGCCTTCGACAAGGTGACGGGATTGAGGTGTGTGTGTGTGTGTGTGTCCATCCTAATAGCTATTATGGAACACTGGCTTTGACTGCCATCGTATTTCTCAGAGCCCAGACCTCAAACAAACGCAGGAATTTCTGACCACTCTGAAGGCTGAACCCGAAGCGAAGTCTGTCTCGCCATCACATCTTCGAGCTGCAGCCGGACACATCCTATAGGACCTCTAACTCCCATCAGTAAGTGTGTCAAAGTACTGAAGATCTGCGTCTTCTAGTTGCAAGCGCAAATCAATAGTTATGCGAGAGCTTTAGGGCTGAATCGGGTCGAAACATTTCCCAAGTCCGACGGCTTTATGGACCTCGCGGAGACGAGTTGCCCAATTCTGCAGTCTGCGTTCGGGGTCGGGCATGACTGTCCCGGACATATTCCATCAGGTGTGATGAAACATTAGAGACATCTTCTACCTCAAAGTCTCTAAGCTTCCAGGAACCAACACTGAGTTCTACCCTGGGAAGACTAGCCAGTGGTTTTGGGTTGTCCCTTGGCTCTTTAGCTCCTTATTTAACAGGGATTATCATCATCCCTGGCTCCTTAGCTCCTCCAATATCAATGGTTAGCTAAAGAATCAACTTTATTACTACCACATTATTACCATATTACTACCATATTATTACCAATAGTAAGAAGACACTGGATCAGAAGAGCCCAGCGACGCTGGTGGCTTCCGGATCCCAGGACCTCTCCTCGTCGTCGCTGTAGGATTCTCCATAGCCGAACCCTGCAGGATGCTTTGGATGTCGGGGCTTGTATAGAATATAGTATATTATAGTATATTATAGTATTAATAGTACTGTAGGATTATAGTATTATAGTGTTTTCGCATTATAACTTTATTGTATTTTGGTATTATGGGTCTTATGGGTATGATTCTGACTTGAACATTAGAGAGCGCCTTCACTGGCCCTCACGGCTTCTCCAATTAGCACTTGGATTTGCGTGGAGGTCTGCGTGGCCGGTCTACTTGTCTACCCAAAGGCCCCAAAGTAGTTCCTTTGTGGGGTTCGTATATAAGATCCTATAGGGTAATCCCAAAAAAGGAACTACTTTGGGGCCTCTGGGTAGTGAGGACGTAAGCTTCACATGAGATTTTGCCCGTGGCAACGAAGGCGAAGCAGAGAGCAGGGCGGCAGCAGGAAGCAGGGCAGGGGCGGGGCAGCGCAAAAGAAGGGGGCAGCGGGCAGGGGCCAGTCCCGAAGCCACGAACGATTTCAAGAAGACACCGCCCGTAGATTTAAATGATAGGCTCACCGTCACAATCTCCCAAAATTCAACTCACACGAGTACCTCCGGTCCACATATCCATGTTTGGCGTCGCGGAAGCTGCCGCGGCGCTACTGAACCTCACACCAAATACAAGATATGCAGGGACTGAAGCTCATTAGGCCCGCGTGACATGTTACCCGTTCCCACAGGAAACTACAGATCCCTGCGCTGACTCTGCATTGCAACAGCTTTCCTGGAAACCTTTGCACAGGGTCCTCCCTAGATTCCTGCCACTGGTTGTTTCGCTGCTCCCAACTTGCCAGCCGGCATGTTCGCGATGGCCAGCTGGGAGCGCGGACTTTCAGCACCTGGAAACTCAAAAGTGGGAGCAATTGCCGTGAGCTCTGCTGGGAACTCCAAATTGTATGCGTCTTGCAGATGCTGCTCAGACGTTCGTGGATAAAGGCAGATGAATTAGATTACTCGCGCTACGGAGCGTGTAATACCGACAGCCGCGGCGTATTCCCGGTCTGTGTCCTACGTGTACGTGTGGCTGCATGATGCAACATGGCATCCACGACGCACCAGTGCTTGGGTGCGTCTGAACTTACAAACGTAGATACGTAGATAAGTCGACCAAGAACGGGCACACAATGGCACAACGACTCTTGAATCTCAAATATCTGACACGGCGGCAAGCAGCCTACCGCCGCCACGGCGGCCGCCTGTGCTGAGACGCTGAGGCCCGCAGCTGCCGCGCTCCTAGCCCAAAGCTGGCGTTGATGCATGCAAGGGATAATATGTATAGATAATTACATGTACATATATATATATATATGTATTTATATTTATGTACTTACTCTTACTTATGTTTAATTATGTATAAACACATACATATATCCATACATACCTACAGCTCTGCTAATGATCTGATCGTGTGAGCCGTCTCGGCTCATGGAACCTCGATTCCCCGACACTGACTCATCACACAAGGCTTTGGTGCAGTTTCTTTTAGGGTTTTTTTGTTTAGGGTTTAGGGTTTAGGGTTTCCACAGAATGCAAAGCACCTTGGAGGGCACAAGGTCGGAATTGCTTATCTGTGTGGCTCCTTTTTGTCTATTGGCTGTTCTTGCCTTTCTTCCGTTTCGGTACGAAGATGTATGCCGAGTTCTATTTCCCAGTTTCACCCACGCTAGCTTAGCAAGTTCTCGTCAAGCAACTACAGTAGCAGCCGCGAGAACCCGAGGACCCGAGCAACAAGACAAACGGTCTGGAACGTGTCAAGCCGCCTTGCAATTACTTGCAAGTATATAGAAGCCTTTGATTCCAATCGACTGTAGTCCAGCCAAGGGATGATGCTACCATCGGTTGGTTTAGTAATGGTTCCGGGTCAAGGCGGCCATTGGTTTTGGGAAGTCTGCCCGACCCCTAATCCAGTGAATGACCACGAAGTGGAATGCAAAACTTGATTCTGGGGGAACATCGCTAAACGGTAGCTAATCGAAATTAGTTGGGTCGAGGAGTCCGGTTCTTATTGGCTTGAGGAGTTGACCCGGACATTGCATGCCCAGGTCCTTGCCACCGACGACAAAGGAGCAGCTGTGGCGGCTGAGGATCCTGTGTGAGCGTCAAATAAATCCGCAATTTGGGCGAGTCTGGATTCAGAGTTCAAGAGTGAAGGGAAATTGGGGCGTTGACGGCGGCTTATGGTGGCGAGTGCCGGTTTCGCACACATGTGCACAGGCACTGCCGAGCACCCCCAATAAGACCACAATCTTTGTCACCAGCGGCGTCCTACGGCTGCGCGAGTCGCGCTTGCAGCTGCCACAGCCACCTGCAGTGTGCTGAGATGCAAGCTTTCCCATGGCCGCTTGATTGGCATCTTGCCCTCCCAGCCAGCAAGACGAGAGGTCTACACCGTCTCATCGTAAGCGCGAGCCCTCCGAAAGCATGATGGACAAGTCGCCTAGCTGTAACACCGAATACGACACGGACTTCTCGAAGCCGGCTTTAACAATTCGACTGTCCCTGATCATGGACCAAACAAAGGCACAACCTCTCGTAAGACTGCTTTCGGCAAGCTGGCAGTCAAACGGGCAACCGTCTCAAAACGGGCTCCAGATTCAACACTCGTTGGACTGCTTCTCTGTGTAAGGAGATAGAGCAAGACATAGATGGAGACAGTAGACAGAACGTCCGGCTCGAGTACTATGCTCGTGGTGGCATGTACTTCCTCATGCATGCATGAAACTGGACGGCCTGCATGTACGGATGCATGTTGAGGGCTGTACAGGTTCAACATCAAAAGAACAGCAACAATTACTTTTGGAGTTGGTCCAATCGTCATGGTGCTAACAACGAAAAACCATGGACAGGCGATGCAATGAAAAGCAGAATACTGCGTGGTGTACGCTCCTATAATTCTCAAACAGTGGTAATTACACAGTCACATGAGGTCCAACGTCTTAGCGGTAAAGAGACTGGGTCTGGACCTGACTAGTGTTGGTAATTCTCGAGAGCTGGACGGCAGTCTACGCACGACTCTTCAACGAAATGACAATGAGCCGCCGGGCTTGAAGGAAGAGCCATACAAGTGAGGATAGGACATTGACATTGATGGGTTTCTGCGCCAAAATGACGCCCGAAACTTCATGGCCGCCTGTTGTCGGCTGAAGTTCGCCGCAGCAGTTGCGGAAACGACAGCGGCGACCTGACAACATTTTCGGCAGGCTAGGCGAGGATCATGATCGGCATTTCGGCTCTCATACTCGCAACCCAGAACATCTCATCGCGCCCAGCCAAGCGAATATTCTTCGCAGGCAGTGGCATTGTGACGAATCGGTGGATGGTCGCGTGGGGATCAAGTGCTCGCGATTGCTCGGCGAGCCGACATGTCTATAGATAAGCTCATCATGAGCCAGATAACACAAGCTTCTGATTCAAATCGCACCTTCTCTGCTGTGGATAGCTCGGGTCTGCTGGCATTGCTGGCCGCTTTCATAACATTCAGGACAGAGACGTAGTTCCTGGCGATGCCAGAACAAGACTTGGGCTCAAGTTCCATTGTGGCGAGCAAAACCCACATGCGCAGGGGCGGCCTTCTAGCCCAGACATGTGTTTGGCAACCCAGGAATGCACTTCAAGGACCGTGGGCTCGGAGCTTCGTGTCTTGCAGGGTGCTAGACGCCCAAACCGTCATGCTTCCCGCGCCTGTGGTCTATTGTGACCAGGGCGGTCTTTATCCGGCCAACCTGCCAGTTGATCATGACATGGTAGCTAAAACCAAGTTTCGGAAGTCAGGGAAGTTGCGTAAAAGATGGGCTTGAGCTTCTAGGTAGTTTTAAACCAGCGCCGGGTAGCCTTTGATGTCTTTTGCACGACTTGAAGTGGTCTGGCGGTCTTGGAGATTTCATGAAGAACTGGCCTTTGCTTTAAATTGCTTTAGCGCTTACCCATAGGCTCCATAGTAGTTCCTTTTTGGGTTACCCTCTTGGGTTCTATATGTGAAGCTCCAAAAGGAACTACTATGGAGCCTACGGGTATAGGTTGACCTTCAACCTTACACTCGGATCCCAAACCCCCGGCCCTGAATTGACAAAAAGGGAGACAACAATCAATTATTCGGACCCTGTGCCAGGCCTGAACCACGTTACAATGAAACAATCCATAACGTCCCATAACGCCCTAAGCTTCTCAAAACCCTCTGAGCTGCGTTCAGATCCTCACCCCCGGATCCCTGTACCCTTGCCCTGCCGGAAAACCTGGAGGAGCGTAGTGTACTTTATTGAATCTACTTCGAAGGGGATGTGGATGCGACGCGGTACCGTCGGACACGCTCACTTACAAGTATTTGCCTAAACCCTTAAAAGCTAAGCCGGAACCCCTCAACCTTAACCCCTACACCCTACACCGTAACTGCAAAACCCTAAGACCCTCAGCCCTAAACTGTCGCAGAACCTGTGCAGTACCTTTAAAGCAGCCGCCCAAGCCCTCTAAACCCTGTGCTAAGGGCCTCAATGATTAGAATGGGGCCTTGAGGGTCTATGATACTATCTTTAGAACAAGGAACCCCGCCCTCAAAAAAAAGCACTTTTTTGGACCCTTGGCCTGCGGCTCGGAGAGCCCTGCCGATCGAGCCGCCTTCAACACCGAGTCCCGCAGAGACTCCGATGACCGTCCCTGACAGCTCTGGCGGTTTTGGGATTTATGGGGGACCTTAAAGGGCTCTACTATAAAGGGATCTACAGGGCTTTAGGGTTTAGGCTTTCTTGCGCAATAACAGTCTGTGGTAAGGGTTCTGTGAGGGCTTTAGAGGGACCATTGCGAGTCCATGACACGTACCTTTGGCCAGCCTAGGTGGCAAGAACAGAAGCGAGCCCCGGATTAAATTGTCATCGCTCACACTCGTATCGACACAGGGTAATGACATGATAGACTTGAGGATGTCATTGGCTTGCCCCGTGCTTGATTTGTGAAGCATTGGGCGTTCTGCGACTACGGCAGATTCACATCGCTGTACATCGCTACGTTCAGCTTGCGACAGAGACTCCTCTTCAAAGATCAAGCTTTGAAGGCCCCCTCGCGCACAACCACGCTCGCATAGGCGGAACCGGGTGTCCGCTTGTCCAGCTGTCCAGTATGCTTAACATCGGAATGTCTGTTGGGCAGTCCGGCCGGCTGGCTGCAGTTAGGGCCGTATAGGGCAGGGCCATCATGGCCATCAAGCTCTAGGCCTTCCTGCTACATCTCGTGTTTCTGGCATTCGGCTGAAGCCTTTGTCCTAATCTCTTAAGCCTTCCGTAAGCCGACGAGAACATCTCGTCGAATGCAAACCTACCCGGATCGGACAGCTTGCAGCCTGCAGCGTGTCCGCTGTAGTCGCCGTAGATGCCCTTGCAGCAGCATCCATTGCACGCACAGTCTCATTGATGCTGAGGTGCCTGGGAAGGGTTCCAAGGTGGTTGAGAGCCATCAATGGTTGCATTCGTATCTATGACGCTCGAACACGAAGGGTCGTCACAGCAATCCATGACGATTGTTCGGTTTCGGGCGCAAAGGCCTGAGGGCCGTGTGTTTCTACTGACCACAAGCTTCTTGAGCATCTGGGCCATAGATCGGGGGATTTCGTGTTTAGGCAAATTTATGCTTCTCGGCAGGGGCACATCGAATATCCCAGGCTGAACAACCTCTACCAACAATATCGCTGGCTTGAGTTCGGAATCCCTTCCCATCAATAGAGCTCAGCACTGCATGCCATGATTCCATGACATGAGATGCCCAGCGTTCTTCATGGTGTGGAAGTCTGAAAGGTTGCCGTACAGATTCATGAACTTCTGAATCTCTGAATCGAACCAGCCACCCCGAAATCGTTCGCAACTTGAAATTTCCTATAACCCCCAGCCCCGCTCCCGAAATCCACAAACGCAAAAGCAGAAGGCCTCAGAACCTTCAGAAATTTCACACCCCAAAACTCTACAAAACCCATAAACCTTGAACTTGAACCCCTTTGCGCTGCCCACTTCCATCCAGCTACAGCTCCAAGGCTGTCCGGGCCAAAGCCGACGCCACCGCGTCGTCGTCGCGAGCCTTCCGGTGCAAAGGGGATTAAAGTTGTAGTTGTTGCAGATAAAAGGTTTAGTTACTTTAGTTTAACGTTTAGTTGTTGCAGATAAAGGGTTTAGTTTAGAGTTTTTCTGCATACATACGTGTCAAGTCCTACCAGCTGAATTTGACGCCCATTCATCGAAATCGAAGCAGCTAGAGCAGCAGCGAAGCACACGTTTGCCACAAGTTGCAAGACCGGGCACCCAGCCCTCCTCCCTCCCAGGTATTGCGAGTGAGTCGTAGTCATTGCAAAAACCAGTGTCGTCGTCACATCAACTGCAGGGCGCGGCAGCAAAAGCATGTGCGGAAGCAACTGGAAGTAGAAGGATTCGTGCCAATAGTCGTCATCGTCTTCTCCGTCAAGCTGGCAGGAGCAGCAAAACTTGGGGGACCACACATTCACCGGGAAAAGCTGAAACCTGAAGTTTCTGGCTCCCTTGCAGGCCCATTCAGGCCCCACATCATTGGGGCACCAGGAGCCAAGGCCGGAAGGTGCCTGCCCTCCACAACGTGAGCGCCACAGCGGGGGTTCAAAGCGCGATCAGAGAAGTTTGTCTTTGACTGCTTTCTCTCCAGGTCCCCTGTATTCCCCTGTGCTTCCCGCAGCGTTTCTGTTCCAGGAATTGATCCCTGAAATGGGGCAGCTAATTATAGGAAGAGAGCCCTGCCTGCGAGGCCTTAGCGGCGGCCAGGGCAGTTTCAACGGTGACGTTCCTCGAGGCAGACTGTGGTATACTAAACTTGTAGGTTCGAGGCTTCAAGCTTCAGGGTGTCTTTGGGCTTAGAGCTTTTTTGGTTGAACGTCCTGAGCTTTGTCTGCAAGATAGCCCGGCCAACCATCAATCACATCATGCACCAACTTCTATTTCGTGCTTCAGTTGTTGCGCATGCGAGACTCTGCCGTCATCTACATTGGTGGTGCAGAACTTGGCGGCTGGAACCACATGCGGGCTGCTTGTGCGCGAGTGTCTTGCCCGTGTGCCTTCAGCCCGGTTTCAACTTCCGATCTGCCACTCCGGGGGAGACGCTCAAAGCTCCGAAGTCCCAGGCGGCAGACCTTGCTTCAACTTGAACCCTGTGGCTCCTGGCCTCGTGCTGGGTCGAGCTGCCTTCTGCAGCAACGCAGGCTCCTGCTGGGAAATGTTCGTCCGCTTCATCCAGCATTTCAAGTCTCTCTGAACCCAGCGTTCGTTAGTTGAGGCTAAGATGCAAGGATTCGTAGTGTTTCAATGAGGTCTCAAGCCTCGAGGATTTTTTTAGGGTCTTTGCGTCCCAGGGCTCATGCGGTCTTGTACATTCCAAGGGTTCAGATCCTTGTCTGTCGACCGAAACGATACTAGTCAATCAAGCATTCAAGACCTAAGCCCAAGGCCTTGCCATTCTTAAATTAAACTCGACGAGTGGCAGTAACCCCTACCTCAGTGCCCCAGCTCCTGACGCAGAAGCGGCTTCCGAAAAGAGTCACCGGCGGCAAGCACTACCTCAGTTCGGCTGCATTCCTTCAGTCACGGCTCTTCTGCAGCCTACAGGCAGGCTTCATCTAAAGCCTATGTAGACTTTCGCAGCTTACTTCAGGAGCTTGTCGTGTCGGCTTGGTGGCTCGTGTCAACGAATGAACTCGGATGTTCAGGAAGCGGCGGGATGGTAATGCTTGGCTAGTTCAGAAGTCTGCTCACTATACTTCCTTGCAAGTGTAGGAAGAATTGGAGGCGCCGGGCTTTCGACGGGTAATTAATTGTGTCGGATTTCGCATTATCTTTCTTGGAACAAGCAATCAAGGGCATGGTGCTATCAAGGACGATCCCTTCATTTAATTGGTTGTCACAAAAAGCCCCAGTCCCGTGTCGAAATCCTCAAGCTGTGAACGCTCCCTTTTCCACAGAGCAAACCCCAACACGCTGAAACTCACAACCCTCCACTGTACTTCGCCATGATGCATGTCCTCCTTCCACCCCCCGCGAGGAAGCCTCAGTTGATCGAGAAGAGTGAGCACGTCCATCTAAGCATTCCCGAAGCATCAAATCGAAGAGCAGCACAAGCTTTGAATTGCAAACCGCAGCTGCGCAAGTCTGCCCAAAAAGAGCCTGGACCGCCTTCCTTTGACTTTCCTTGGACCCCCATATACTACTACTACTACTACTACTACTACTACTACTACTACTACTACTACTACTACTACTACTACTACTACTGTCGTTGTTGCTCTTGTTGGTGTCGTAGCACTAGGGATTGGTAGTAGTAGTAGTAGTAGTAGTAGTAGTAGTAGTAGTAGTAGTAGTAGTAGTAGTAGTAGTGGTAGTAGTAGTAGTAGTAGTAGTAGCAGTAGTAGCAGTAGTAGCAGTAGTAGCAGTAATAGCAGTAGTAGCAGTAGTAGCAGTAGTAGTACCAGTAGTAGTAGCAGTAGTAGTAGTAGTAGTAGTAGTAGTAGTAGTAGTAGTAGTAACCATATTACTAATAATCATAGTAGTAATACTAGTAGTAAACATAGAAACAAAAATAGAAATAGTTTTTGCGATAAATTCTAATTCAATGACTACTACTATTACTCGTTTTGCATCCGAAAGCAGAACCAAGAAGCTCGCAAGGCGAAGCAAGCCAGAGAAAGTGCCACCAAGGCAGATGTGCTAGGCTTGCTCGCCCACCTCAAGATCGAGGGCTTTCGCATATTGGAATGTGTGGTATCTTATCATGTATTGTAGTATGTTATAGTATGTTAAAGTATGTTATAGTCACTGTAGTATATTATCATGTGTTATAGTATGTTATAGTATTCTATAGCTTCCCTTGTGGTGTCACGGGATTCTTGTGAAAGGGTTGTCAGCACAGCTTGGGGGTCCTAAAGTAGACAGCTCAATCGAACTGTGATTTTAGAACTGTCGAAAGCCCACAGCACCAGTAGAAACAGTTCCCACCTGCGCACAATCAATCCATTGTTGCAGACGGCAGATGCTCAGCTGTGTCATTGTGGGAATATTCCTTTGCAAGGATGTTGACCGCAAGGGTGTGACAGCTGAGAGCCCTCCATGCACCCGCATGGCTGCCAAGTTGCGTCGCGCCATATGGACACGCCATGGGCATCCAGGGCGAGGGGCCTGAAATTCATTTGCACGGGTCATGGAAGAACCCGGCAAAGTCTTGAGCCAGAAGCGACATTGATGACTATGGGGTTGGAATGGCCGTTGGTTCGGTTTGTCGGCCAGGGACATGGGGGAAAAGAGCTGCATGTGGGTTGCTTCATAATCAGGATAGGGCTTTGGCGGTTTGCGGGCATTTTGTGTTGTAATTGTACTCAGCAACCCGAATAGCCATGTCTTGTGAGGACTTCTGTTCGATTGACGATGGCCTTCACAGGAGCGCTTCTTAGACACAGACCTCCCAGCATGCAACACAAAAGAAGCTTCAAGCAATCGTTGCACAATCCCTTCCGGTAGCTCTGGGGACAAGATTCAACCAGCACCTCCGGCTCTTTTTCGGTCCGTCTGCACATCTTGGCACTTGCCGACTCTTGCGGTTTGTGAAGATGACAGCATGCGAAGATCCCAGGCTCCTTTCCTTGACTGGACATGTGACTGAACCTGGGTAAGATTGTCCATGAGATTCCATGAGCAGGCCACCTACCTGAAGCCGTCGGTGTCTGTGGCTACAGAGCTAGCCTAGCGAAATACACTGATGAGTAACACTCCCAAAACGACAGAGTGCGACAAAGCTATCGTTCTAGACCTGCGACAGCCTGCGCACATCCCGCCTCTTTTCTAAAAGCCTGGTACCTCGACGTCCCTCAGCTTCTTCAACCCTGCGAGCTAATCTCTGTCTGGCCAGCATACTTCTTTAGCTCGAAACCTTTGTGCTCAGGGCCGATAGGGAAGCTTCGCAGCATGCGGACTAGCTTCCCACGAACGGTTTCACTCCCCGTCGCTTCCCTTCGCGCAAATCGCTGGGTGCGAAGCAACTTTGAGGAATTCTGGAGGTTCGGCGTCCTCTTTCTGGGCTTGGATCTCTAAAGCGAACTGCGCATTGACAGGACCTTCTTCTGAAGTCTTCCCGTCATCTACTACTGTTCAGCACACTAAACAAAGTCCACTGGGTTTCCAGAGTCGATGGACTTGGTGTACTGCCAGCGCCCCTTGGAAGCCATCTGCTTAGAATGGTCTTGGTCGCTGCACACAGGCGCTTGATTGTGGCCTGCATGCTTGCACTGCATCTGCAGACGGCGACCTACGGGCCAAAAAGACATGTCGACACTGATCGTGTCCACGGGGCGCAAGCCTGCGACCCCCGAATTTTCTACCTCCTTCCGACGCGGGTGGTATGAGAAGGGGCCGTGGTGGTTCTGGACCAGCCATGTAGCATCCACGACCTGGCCCCAGGTGCTTGGAGGCTGTCCCGAATCTGTCTGAAACTGCTGCCAGTAGATGTGGCTGGCGTTGTAGACCTGAGCTTGGGCTGGAGCTTGGCTCCTGGATGCATTAGAATGCAAGCGGCTCTCATGGGTCCTGGGTACCCTTACATGTTGAGGAGACAAGGGAAAAGACACTCGCTGTACCAACATTGCATGGCTGACACTTGTCGTTGCGTTTAAAGAGCTCAGCTCAGGGGCAGTCATCTTGGACCAGCCATAAGTGTTCAGACGCTTGGCGCTCCTTCTCGGAGCTGGGCGCGTGAAGGCTTCGTGGTCTTCGACGTTCCCGGCGGACCCTTGAGCGAGGAGATGCATCCAACAAATCGAAAGGTGAAGCGAGGACACCCTAAAGCAGGTCAATTTCAGCCATGACTGCCAAAGAGCAATACCTCTGTCGGTCCTGTTTTCAACGTCCCGTGTACAACGCTGTTGACCGTACAGTGCCATGTGTTCACTGCAGATAGATTTACACATCTCTAATCCTAGCAAGGACAAACCTGCAGCTCCCACCCAAGCTTGAAGGTCTCTCCGGTTCTTTCAGAACCTCATGCACTTACAACTTGATCAACAGCCTAAACCTTTTGCAGCAAGCTTCTCTCGCCCGGAACAGCTGCCTAACCCGAAACCCTACAGCTTACAACCCTAAGCCCTCAACCTAAACTGCATGGCCTGTCACGATATATGTTGTGGCCGGCGGGTCGATCGTGCTTTCAGTTGTGACGCCACTCAGCCATGGCATCATTGAGTTCCACTTCGGAGAAACGTCAAACATGCGCTCGTAGTTGTGCTCGTGACCTCCATCAACTGATCTTGAATACTGTAGAGACCTAACCTATAAGAAGTCATGAAAGCTCTGGTCTCGGGGAGTTTCTCACCTTGAACGCATCAGGGAACCCTGAGGCCCTGGTTGGCCTCGCGTTGAAACCCCAACCTTTCATCTTCACCCTCCCGACAGAGGCGACGTGCATTGTGGGTCACCACCCATTAATGCTTGGAGGGGGTCCAGGCACTGTGCAAGCACAGGGCTAAGCGACTTCGAGGCTGAGCATTGGCACCAGTAGGTGGCCATGCATATGTAGATATACACCAGCACTACAGCACATGTCTACATATATACATGCATGCATGTACCCACACACACACACACACACGCACTGACCTTACCTACCTACCTACCTACCTACCTACATGGACGCATGATTACCAACAGCCATACATGAAGCCATGCATGCATTGCCTTACGTTATGTGCGGCTACCTTGCAATACATGCGCACGCATAACTACACACATGCGTGCACAGGACAGATAGTACGCCCACGTGGACCCATGTTCCCTTGCTACAAGCCGCTTGGCTACATTATCCCAGTTCAGAACTCATGGGCAACGAAGGGGATCTTCGCCACTGTCTTCCGGAGGAAAAGCTGAGACGCACAGAAACACACAAGTTGGGAATCACAAACGTGTTTGCCTTGTGGACGCGCATCTTCTTACTCCTCCTGTTTTACTCAGCTAGAACAAACATTGACCAATTGGCGTGAACGGCTTTCTTGAGAGATTCGGGTTTAGTCGATTAGTATTAGTATTAGTATTAATATTACTATAAGGGCTTGAGAGGTCGAAGCAAAACCGACAAAGAACAGCTCAGACCCAAAGCCCTGCATAGCCCTGTCAGGTACGACGCCCGCGGCTACGATCAGACTATAAGGAATCCACAAAAGTAAGGGATCTATATAAGGACTACTACAAGGGATCTATAGGGGGCCCCGAATAGAAGGCATATGGAACGTGACCTATAGGAAGGCTTTTGGGGGGTGTTCGGGCCCCCAAAATTTGTCCCAACTTCAGGCTGCCACCAGAAGGGTCCAAAAGTCATACGCCTTCCTTTCGCTCCGGGATGAAATTTCGGGGCTTCTTCTGGAAACAAACAAACCTTAACTTAAATAAACCCCAACATGCAATATCCTAAACTTGGCCTAAACCTCGTAAGAACAAAAACGCCCAGTGTTCACGGTTCCCAATACCCTAAACCACCAAAGCGTTGCACCCAGAAGCCCCCGAACCCTTACACACACTCCCCCCCAATGCCCACGTATGCCTTCCTTTCGCTCCGGGATGAAGTTTCGGGGCTTCTTTTGGAAACAAACCTTAACTGATATAAACCCCCCACGTGCAATATCCTAAACTTGGCCTAAAGCTCGTAAGAACAAAAACGCCCAGTGTTCATGGTTCCTAACACCCTAAACCGTTACACCCAGAAACCCCCGAACCCTTGCACACACTCCCCCCCCACGCCCACGCATGCCTTCATTTCGCTCCGGGATGAAGTTTCGGGGCTTCTTCTGGAAACAAACAACCTTAACTCACATAAACCCCCACATGCAATATCCTAAACTTGGCCTAAACCTCGTAAGAACATAAACGCCCAGTGTTCACGGTTCCCGGCACCCTAAACCACCAAAGCGTTACACCCAGAAACCCCCGAACCCTTACACACACTCCCCCGCAACGCCCACGTACGCCTTCCTTTCGCTCCGGGATGAAGTTTCGGGGCTTCTTCTGGAGACAGACAAATCTTAACTTATATAAACCCCAACGTGCAATATCCTAAACTTGGCCTAAACCTCGTAAGAACAAAAACGCTCAGTGTTCACGATTCCCAACACCCTAAACCACCAAAGCGTTACCCCAGAAACCCCCCAGAAACCCAAAACACCCAAACCCAGAAGCCTTGAACAGCAAGGCCTTAATACTCCTGAACCCTGAACGCAGAAACCCCGAACCCAAAAGCCCTCAACCCAGAAACTGGATACCACCACACCCTGAAAAAGCCCGAAACCCTGCATCCAGAAATCCTGCACACAGAACCCCCAAAACCAGAAACTCGACACCCCTAAGCAACCTAGACACCCTGAACCTAGAAACCCTAAATCCCGAAATGCAGACCCACCCTTAAAACCCTTGCGATGGAAGCTTAGAAGGGTTTAGGGTGTCCCTGTATATTTCCGCCGAGCAGCTGCGCTCACAGCTTTGCTTTAAATGATGCGTGGAAGGGTTTAAGAGTATTAAGGCCTTGCTGTTCAAGGCTTCTGGGTTTGGGTGTTTGGGTTTCTGGGGGGTTCCTGGCTGTAACGCTTTGGTGGTTTAGGGTGCCGGGAACCGTGAACACTGGGAGTTTTTGTTCTTACGAGGTTTAGGCCAAGTTTAGGATATTGCATGTGGGGGTTTATGTGAGTTAAGATTTGTCTGTCTCCAGAAGAAGCCCCGAAACTTCATCCCGGAGCGAAAGGAAGGCATACGGGGCGTTGCGGGGGAGTGTGTGTAAGGGTTCGGGGGCTTCTGGGTGCAACGCTTTGGTGGTTTAGGGTATTGGGAACCGTGAACACTGGGCGTTTTTGTTCTTACGAGGTTTAGGCCAAGTTTAGGATATTGCACGCGGGGGTTTATGTAAGTTAAGGTTTGTTTGTTTCCAGAAGAAGCCCCGAAACTTCATCCCGGAGCGAAAGGAAGGCATACGTGGGCGTTGGGGGGGATTGTGTGCGAGGGTTCGGGTGTTTCTGGGTGCAATGCTTTGGTGGTGTAGGGTATTGGGAACAGTGAACACTGGGCGTTTATGTTCTTACGAGGTTTAGGCCAAGTTTAGGATATTGCACGTGGAGGTTTATATCAGTTAAGGTTTGTTTCCAAAAGAAGCCTCGAAACTTCATCCCGGAGCGAAATGAAGGCACACGTGGGCGTTGGGGGGGAGTGTGTGTAAGGGTTCAGGGGGCTTCTGGGTGCAATGCTTTGGTGGTTTAGGGTATTGGGAACCGTGAACACTGGGCATTTTTGTTCTCACGAGGTTTAGGCCAAGTTTAGGATATTGCACGAAGCGGTTTATATCAGTTAAGGTTTGTTTCCAAAAGAAGCCCCGCAACTTCATCCCGGAGCGAAAGGAAGGCGTACGTGGGCGTTGCGGGGGAGTGTGTGTAAGGGTTCGGGGGTTTCTGGGTGTAACGCTTTGGTGGTTTAGGGTGCCGGGAACCGTGAACACTGGGCGTTTTTGTTCTTACGAGGTTTAGGCTAAGTTTAGGATATTGCATGTGGGGGTTTATATAGTTCAGGTTCGTCTGTTTCCAGAAGAAGCCCCGAAACTTCATCCCGGAGCGAAATGAAGGCATGCGTGGGCGTGGGGGGGGAGTGTGTGCAAGGGTTCGGGGGCTTCTGGGTGCAACGCTTTGGTGGTTTAGGGTATTGGGAACCGTGAACACTGGGCGTTTTTGTTCTTACGAGGTTTAGGCCAAGTTTAGGGTATTGCACGCGGGGGTTTATGTAAGTTAAGGTTTGTTTGTTTCCAGAAGAAGCCTCGAAACTTCATCCCGGAGCGAAAGGAAGGCATACGTGGCGTTGGGGGGGATTGTGTGCGAGGGTTCGGGTGTTTCTGGGTGCAATGCTTTGGTGGTGTAGGGTATTGGGAACCGTGAACACTGGGCGTTTTTGTTCTTACGAGGTTTAGGCCAAGTTTAGGATATTGCTTGTGGTGGTTTATATCAGTTAAGGCCAAAAGAAGCCCCGAAACTTCATCCCGGAGCGAAAGGAAGGCATACGTGGGCGTTGGGGGGGGGGAGTGTGTGTAAGGGTTCGGGGGCTTCTGGGTGCAATGCTTTGGTGGTTTAAGGTATTAGGGAACCGTGAACACTGGGCGTTTATGTTCTCACGAGGTTTAGGCCAAGTTTAGGACATTGCACGTGGCGGTTTATATCAGTTAAGGTTTGTTTCCAAAAGAAGCCCCGAAACTTCATCCCGGAGCGAAAGGAAGGCATACGTGGGCATTGGGGAGGAGTGTGTGTAAGGGTTCGGGGGTTTCTGGGTGTAACGCTTTGGTGGTTTAGGGTGTTGGGAACCGTGAACACTGGGCGTTTTTGTTCTTACGAGGTTTAGGCTAAGTTTAGGATATTGCATGTTGGGGTTTATATAGTTCAAGTTCGTCTGTTTCCAGAAGAAGCCCCGAAACTTCATCCCGGACCGAAAGGAAGGCATACGTGGGCGCTGTGTGTAAGGGTTCGGGGGTTGTAATGCTTTGGTGGTTTTGGGAGATCACCCCCGCTTAGCCTAAGTCACCGCTGGGGGTGGTATCCCCCCTAAGCACTAGTTTTGGTGAATTAATCTGTTGGGGGCCGTGTTTCAGCAAATCAACAACCATGGGGAGGGAACGACGTTCGATACCTCACGGTGTTATTTTTGCTTCGCTGTGGGCGGAGCATACTGCCTTGGTTTCGGCACGCTGGAAGCTGGGATCTTTGTGACAGTTATCATCCTCCATTGGGTACGCCGAAAAGTCTTGATTGGGCTCTAGCAATGTTCAAGTTATGCAGCTGGTGAACGGATGCCACGGGCGCAGGGCTCAGGTTTTGGGTCTTGGGGACCAAAACCGTATGCCTTCCTATCGCCCCGCATTTCTGGATTAAAGCCTCGCGGAAAGAAAGGCACGCCGGAGTCGTTTTGCATATGCCTTCCTTTCGGGGGCCCCTATATAATGAGCGTACTGTAGTATAATGCAAAGGCACCGGGGTTCCCCAGGAATGTGGCATTCAACATGACTGCCTCCCACGTACTTCGCGCCTGCTATGTACATGTCCACACCATGGCGATAGAACAGCTCCTCCAGGCCATACCTGGATTGAGGGCCGGGATTTCCCCGGGTTGTTGAATGTACGTATTCTGGGCCGTCTTGAAGGATGACAAACACAAACTATCAGTCTCGCAATGTCTCGCTGCAGCTTGCGGCGGACTTCTTCGGAGAGCAAGCAGCTTGAGCTCTCTAGGTTGGCTCCCCGCAGCGGCAGTTGACGAAGTTTTGCTTTGGCTACATTCGCAGGGCATCCAAGAGAATGAGGGAGCACATTGATGTGCACCACTGGCACACTAGCAGTACCGACGCAGCTCGCGCTAGTGTTGCTCCAACGCGAGATAGCATGGGACTTCATGTGAGTTCTGGCCTACACATTCGCATGTGTCCATGACAACAGGCGAATCACTCGTGGAGACCTACGCAGTGCAAACACACACACACACAGAGAGCGAAATCTGCCTGCATGCTGCGCAAAGAGCTGATCTGTTCACCACATCAGGTTGTGCAGGGTTATTCGGCCCAGATGCTTGAAACTTCCATCAGGCTGCTTGAACCCCATCCGGTTGAGGGTCGCGATCGTGTCACAGTCGTTCTGAGCAACTCAAGCTAGCTCAAGGTTCCTGTACCAAAAGTGCTGTGCTTGCATCAAAGCACTCGTGGGATGCCATCACCTACGCTCTGCAAAGACTCCGGCTTTCAGGATTGAGCCGTCTTCTGACATGTTTCTGTTTCCGGGAGGCGATTTTCCTGCAATGTTGCAGCTTGGACACATCACAGGAGCAGTACAGCGGACGATGCCCATGAGCAACTACCCAAGGTGTCTTGGTGCCTGCCAGGGCCCCAGTCTTCCGGCTACTTAAAGGATCAAGGGACTTAGTACTTAGGGTTATAAGTGAAGTAACTACAGTTATAATTACTTATAATTAACCCCAATTAAGGAACTTATAACCCTACTTACTAAGTCCCATGATGTCTGTTCTCTATTGTTCCATACCCTCTCCATCCGGCGTTGTCGACACATCGGCCGCGTCTGCACTCAGAGTCTACAAGCAGTCCTCTCGTAGGAGCAGTAACAGAAGCAGCGGAAGGAACGTTCGTCGTCCTTGACGTCTTACTGCTGTTGTCTCGGTAAGTCTACTCTAGTTCTACTGCAACGACGACGACTACTGCCAGTACTACTGCCGCGACCCCAACTCCGACTCCTGCTCGTGCTCTTAGTGCTTGTGCCAGCACCCAGTGCGAGTTTTAGCTGCTCGCACCTGGCTGCCAGTGCTCGTCTTATTGCTAGTGCAAGTGCTCCTACTGCCTCTGCTGCTACAACATGTACTGCTAAAATACTGCTGCTACCACCTCTGGTTGCTGCTGCTTCTGGTTCTGTGCCGCGGCATGTGGGAGGCTTCCACCAGTAGCAAGCGCGAGCTTATCTTTCTCGCTCCCCCTGCCATGTCAGCGTCTGTTTACAGTGATCTATTATTTGTACACATATGCCATACAAAATGCTTGCGCGCGTACATACCCTATGTCGTGCACGGACGTCGAGCGCCGTGCGACCAAAATGGACCACAATACACGTGATTTGTACAACCACAGTAATTGAAGCTACAGAAGAAATCGGGGGCACAAGCTTGCACGCAGTCGGGCTGCGGTCCACCGCAGCTAGATCGGTTTCCAGCCAGTCATATTGCTGTACCACCATGGAGTAGTAGTCCGCGTTCGTATAGACCTGGTCAGGCTCAGGGTCTGGGTTTGCAGGCTTCTCCGAGCATGAGACCATTGAGGTCGCGTCTCGCACTTGAACCCAGGCCCGAAATTTGTTCACGGCCTCCGTCGAAAGGGCCACAAAGTGGACCAGGCCGCTGTCCCAGGAATACCACCTCTTCCACTGCAGGCCTAACTACTTGACTGCGCTTCGCCATGTGTGCTGGCATCTCTCAAGAATGCCACGAAAACGATGATGCTGGTGATGGCCAGGGCTCTAGCCTTTACAGGTAGGCTCAAGGACGCCCCAGCCCTGGCATTGCTGTTGTCAACCCCTCGACGTCCCACACAGATCATATGATGACAAGAATGACTCTCAAGCTGAACTTTCAAGTGCTAATGCCACACATGAAGATGACGAACAACACTAGAAATGCTAGAACAAAACAAGGGCAAGTATCTAAGGCATAATGGTTGTGGCGGCGGTGGTTGTGGTGAGGATGAAGTTGATGATGCTTGGCACGGTCCAGTCAACCAGTGGCAGTTGGCTTCTCAGTCTTGCCATGTGTCGTTTCCACCGTCCTGGCGGTGGCATGTGTAGTTCATGAATTGTAGTGCGGCCGCGGAAGAAGCAGCTGCCACAGCCCTGAAATGTCGTTTTCCATACGGGGACGAGGTCTTTGCTTTATTTGCAGATCAAATCCGAGCCATGGCACCAGTTGTTGGGTACCTTGCCGAACTCCGGGAACGTGATGGTCCCAGAGTTGGATGGCATGTTCCTGCCGGTTCGAGGTCAGTAGGTTGCACAAATCCACGATTCTCAACGCATCACAGGCGCAGCACGGAATGTCTCATATGGCCTGCGTCCAACAAGTATATGTTTTTTTTGTGCTCCTCAACCGAAACAGCATCCGTGGCGCAACTCGGCGTCCTGAATCGCTGCGTGTAGTGATTGAAGTTGTTACCAGCCTCCTGGGGAGGAACACATCTCTAGTTACGATGAGCTCTGAGCCGGGTTCATGCAGCAAAGAGCTTGGCCCTGCAGTTCCATATCCTACTGCTATCTCGGCCGCAAATATACAGGTCCCCTTACATCAAGTTAATCAAGTTGTCATCTGGTGCTGTTCGTCAGAATGCTCCCATCCATTTGTGGATCAATCCCATCGCTCGCCAAGGCTCGTGGTTTCCCGACGACACCATGTACCTGAGGGACTGCGAGAAAACTGAGGTGCAACAACGTTGCCGAGTTCAAGCGCACCTTCAAGTGTCGAAAAATCATGCCTTCAGGCTGAGGGGAGTTGAAAAAAACAGAGTCCGATTCACTGGAAAAGCTGCCTGACAGTGTTAAACTCTGGCGTCGGATTCAGCGCAGCTCGAGCACTGGTTTCAACTCCAACCAGAAACGAGACTGGCAGCGCAGTCGTTGTTGCTCTTGTTGGTGTCGTAGCACTAGGGATTGGTAGTAGTAGTAGTAGTAGTAGCAGTAGTAGTAGTAGTAGTAGTAGTAGTAGTAGTTAGTGTTAGTAGTAGTAGTTAGTAGTAGTAGTAGTAGTAGTAGTAGTAGTAGTAGTAGTAGTAGTAGTAGTAGTAGCAGTAGTAGTAGTAGTAGTAGTAGTAGTAGTAGTAGTAGTAGTAGTAGTAGTAGTAGTAGTACGATGTATGAAGCTCCAAGTGTGCAAAGAAAACCTCAGAATCGTTGTCCAGGCTGCGGCACGGCAGCAGACAGTGGCTGGATATCCCGCATCCACGCGTCGCCATTGCGGCCATTGTCGCTATCAAAGTCGTACGCCATGTCCCCCACCTCTGAATTGAGGATGCGACCCAGAAAGCATTGCTCTCTGAAGTCAAGACTTCGATAATTGCAGGTTGCCTGAAATAGCCCCTCGTCGGACGTGAAGCCTTCAAGACAAACATACAAGAAGCTCCAGCCGCTCAGCGGTCGCTGATTTGCACCTTGCATACTCTAGGAAGCCTCAAACCAAGCCGCAGCGCAACAGCCGCGTGCAAGTGGCAGCGCAAAACGCGCGTGCAAGTGCTGATGCTTGTGGCCACTCCGCACGTGGAATGCCCCCACTCCCACAAATTTCGTTTCCTTGCAGAGATGGTGCGCATGCCGTCGCAGAAAAATAGCTGCATCCTGGGCACATGCAGCACCATGTCCAACTCGCCTTTCCGGGCAGCAATTTGCAATGAAGGCAAGGTTTGCCCGTTGTAGTCTCCCTGGTCACCATAGACTGCATAGCTCCTTCAGGCTTGATTGAAGCTTGCATAAGCGGCTGTGGCTGGAGCAAATTGAAATCAATCCGATGGGCCGTGGGTCGTCAGATGCAAGGTCTACAGAACGTATAGCGACTTGATACCCGTTCAATTCAGGAACTAAGCAAATATGAAGTTTCTTCGGGCCCGGCACAAAAACAGCCAAGTTAAGCCGTTTGCCCCTGCTACTGTAAGAGCCCTTAAACTTGTGGCACTCAGACCAGCAATAGATAAACCATCCATCATTCTCAAGACAAGATCAAATTAAAGCAAGAACATGTTAACATGAAGTCCCGACCCTCCTTCTCCATAAAGCCTAGACTAGCCGAGACTAGACCCAATAGCACAAAACATTGAAGTCCCACCCCCCGGAGCTCATGGGCAGCCGCGACTGCACATCCTCTGCAGAAATGGGTGCGCTCTTGAAGCTCAGAGCTGCGGACCATCCCGTCCTCTGTCCTTTCACCAATTCGGCTCTGATGATTTCTGTAGCTGCTACTGCAGTTTTTGCTGCTACCACTATCGCTCGCTGTCCTCGCCGTTGCCACTACCGTGTGGCTATTGTTGTTGTGGTGGCTGTTGCCGTTGCTATGACCGTCGTTGTGGCTGTTGTTGTCGTTGTCACTGCTGGTGCTGTTGGTGCCGCAGCGACATAACTGTTGTGTAGTTGTGGTTGTTGTTGTTGCTGTTGTTGTTGTTGCTGCTGCTCTTGTGGCTGTGGTGACGGCGCTGTGTGAGCATTGTTGTTTCGATGGTGCTGCTGTTGTTGGCATGTTGAGGAGCACGCAGGGAACCAATAGAAAGGAAAGACAAGTCCGCGGCAACTTACTTCGCAGCTTCAGACAGTTTCGGCGGCTAGGGCAGGGGGTTGCTTTGCCACCAAGACTCCGCCTACCACGTAGTAGTAGATCTTGTTTGGCAGCAGGTCTGTCATCGTCGCAATGTGCATGGTGAAGTTTCGGTGCTCATCGCCGTAGTCCTTCATGACACGCGATGGGGCAATGACAGTCGGAATCTCTTGCGCAAGAGTTTAGTTTGAAGCCCTCCGAAGCCAAAGCTGAATAGATCAGCGTCAGAATCCAAAAGCTCCTCCCCGTGCGGTCCTGGAAGAGGAATGAAGTGCCGTTCGATGTCCTGTGGCCAAACCGGGGGAGAACACTCGTGGACCAAGTCCGTCAGTAAGGAGTCGAAAGGATGTAAATTACCAGTTGGTGTGCACGACAGAAGCGGCTCTTGTAAGTAATGTCGTGGTCGTTGCGACGAACAACACCCGTGCTGACTACAGTACCTTCTGGCACTTCTGGTACTTGGCGGGATTCGAACCTCGGGCTTCGGTTAGTTGTCCTCGTGAGCGCATCCTTGGAGAGGCCGTACATCACGAACGAATCGCCAGGATCATACGCAGTCTGATTTCGCAAGTAGCTCTCCTGACCGAGGGAGAATGTACGGCTCGTGACTCGTGCCTAAGCTCAACACACTTGAAGATGACTGTGGAGCTTAAGGCTTACATCGACATGCTTAGAGGTGCATGCTTCAGGTTACGTAGATTGCACAACTCGTCCGGGCTCTCAAGGGTTCGAGGGCCGGTGCTTAGGGCGCACAGGTCCTGGATGGTGGACCAATGCACGGTCATCTCACCTCTCAACAAACGGTCTTTTGCAGCGTGCTATGCAAGGTTGCGACGGCCTGCCACAGAATCTCTGATCGTGTCGCCCACGAGCAGACGGCCCTACACTACGATCAGTATTTGGTAACAGTCACCATCAGGTGCTGACGGTACCGAACAAACTGCTGCGCTCTTGCAACTCTGCGTAGGTATCTCGCGAAAGTTCCTATGAAGTGGGAATGAGGGGATATATAAGCCATGTGCTCGATGCGAATCCTAGAAGACGAACGGTGACCGCAAGAAAACCACGGTAGACCACATCGAAATGCCAAGATCGGACTTCCCACTGCCAGTCACCTTCACCGACCGTACTGAACTACAGATAGGGCCCGGAACTACTGACAGAACAGACTAACACATGCAGCCGCATCAAAAAAACGCCCTATGATCGCACAAGAGCGGCTTTGTTTCAATGTTTATCAAGCCTATCACATCAACTTGAGGCACAGTTTGAGAAAGCATACGTATGCACTAGAAGCTGCCCCCACCCTGTAATAGTGACTATACGGATTATAGTAGGGCCTTATTATATTCCTATTATTATACCACTATTACAGGGCCGGGGCAGCTTCTAACGTATGCACGGTTCGCCTGGCTTCTGGCCGAGGCCGATGTGGATCTGCTCCGGCTGCTGGTAGGGTGTGTCCGCCCAGGCGGGGAAAAGCAAGCTGGCCAGCAAGCCTCGCAAAGAGGGTGCTGGAAGACCGGGTGACCCCAATCCGAGCCGTCAACATACTACTTTAAAGGTTCATGGGACTTAGTAACTATGGTTATAAACAAGGTACCTATATTTGTAATTGGATATGACCGCAGTTCGGGCACTTATAAGTGTACTTACTAAGGCCCATGAGCCCCCCAAGTGCAGATGTCTTGGACAACCCTAAAGAAGAATGCCCTGTTGACGCAGGACTCCCATGCAGGTCCATACGCCTACAAACGAGATTCCGGCGTGTGAGCAGGAAACTCCACCGAAGCGTGTGCTTCTAACAGATGCACTACCTGCTGCCGAAGAATCAAGAGCGAATGCAGCTAGGAGCGAGAAGTACCAGCAACAAATGTTTCGATGAGAGCTTGCAAAGAGGCGCCCTTCCACCATAACATCTTGTAGGTATGGCGAGCTGAAAACACCAGTCTTGGAAAGATAGCAAACAGGCTGGAATTGGTCCGACGATTTGTAGCCGTTATAGTGGAAGCGACTGAAGCCGTGATCCAGTCCGGCATTGACGGAAACGCTTGCTGATCCGATACGGCGCGACTCGCGACATCTACCTTTGCGGTTTCATGGGCCAAGGATCTGGAAGCTGACTTCGTAAAGTTGTGCCCAGTGGCCGACACCCCCGAACTGCGAGCCACGGCACTACACACCCTTACACTCCACGATATCGGTTTTACCTGAGCACTGACTGCTAACGATAGGCGAGTACAGGCCTGCTCGCTTAACAGCTTAGCACATCGCGGTACAGTAGTATGCAGCTACACCAATGCCACAATGCGTGCACCAATTTTGCAGACGGTTTGGCGAGGCCCTCGCCTGGCCTAGGCGTACCATGGCACCCACCATGAGTCAGAGCCTGTCAGCCCTTCTGGTTTGAGATAAAAAGCGCCCTTCGGGCCAAAGGCAGCAGATTTAAGATGAGAGATCTTCGCAGTCCGAGCTGAGGCACTAAGCCACCAAGCCAGGTCGTGGCGTTTCTGTCCTTTAGCCTCTCGAACTAGGGTGAGGGAATCTGAAGTCTCCGATGCTAAGGCTTTAGTGTGCTTCAGGGTCGAGTCTAAGTACGGGAAGTTTTCAGGAGGGAAGATCACCCGCGAAGCGGCCGGAGTTGACTTTAAAGTCACTGTGCTTTCCTTCCGATGCTCCTGTCTCACATATCTCGCAATGTCGCATTCCATACCAAGAGCTCCGACACCACGAATATCTATGCTCTTGGCTACCTTGTGGTGGAGAGCGCGTAGGCAACCCATGCATGGAGCCCAAGCACCCTTGGCCCGATTCTCCCGGAACCACAAACTACATGCCAGCAATTCCGCTTCCCACCATTTTACTCGCACTGTCGGCTTGGCTTCTGTCCCAGCCTAACCGCTGAAGCTCTTGCATGCTGTAATGCTCGTCGCTTAGGGCTGCGTTTCGGAATCTGTAACTGCCGTTGACTACTTTTGCAGCTTTTGCCTCAAAGCGTCGAGGATTTCAGAAGGCTGCTTCAAGCGAATTTGACCGTGCATGTCGAACTGTCCGGTTTCAAGTCTAAAGCGGCCCCTGGGCGAAAATCAATATGAAAGTCAGTCGCGCGTAGCTCAAGCCAGGCGCTTCTGAACAAAGTAAAGACCATCGAAGGTTCGGTGGATCCGTAGATCTTCATCCACATAAAGCCTTGACTGCATGTGAGACCGGATGAGTCTTTACATATGCGCTAATAGTGATAACAGAAGGCCCCATGCCGCATCATTGATCTTTTCCACCCAAATCCTAAACACTCAATACCCATTTCCCAGCCTAGACATATTAATGGGCAGAATGAGCTCAAGCCCCGAGGCACAAAAAAAGCTACTAGTAATAAGGCATACGGGAGATAAAAAGACAGCAAGTGCCTGTTCCCCTAAAATATTGGCAAATGCAGAGACAAGAGGTGAGATGAAGTCGAGCGTCACGTCCCGCATGCACAGAGTTGGAAGTCTCAAGCTAAACTTGAAGATCCTACACAAAAACCCTGCTAACTGCGAAAAGCTTGTTAAATGCTCCCAGGGCCCTTAAACCCTAAACTCCTCATCCCAAAACCCACCAAGGGGCAGCTGGAATCCTGCCCCACGGTCGCTTGGATTCACTTCGCCACCCTTGCGCCGGGCAAAAAGCCGGCCTACTTTCCGAAGGAATCCAGGGCCTGGCAGGTAAGCCAGAGACTCCTTTAAAGGGATCTATAAGTGTTCCTTTTTAAAGGTTCCTGTAAAGGGATCTAGAAGGGCTCCTTGAAGGGCTTCTATCAGGGATCTATAGGGTTTAGGGTTTATGAGGCTCCAATACCCCTTGATTAAGGAAGAAACCCTAAAAACGTAGCAGGATCCCTAACATGATTTAAGGTAAATTCACATTCCTTAATTAAGGCTCTGGGAATGGTAGATTTGGCCAATGTAGGGACCCGAATCATCAAATCAAACGCAGAAAAGGGTTCAGAATGTTGAGGGTACATTGCACAGGATTACCCGATAGTTACATACCAGAAGAGCAGTGGAGTTCGGGTTCAGGAATTATGTGTAAACGTTCCCGTCCTATCTGGCAAGATCCGAAAGCTGTGTCCCGGCCTGGAAGGGGGATAGTGATCTCGGGAAAGAAGCGTGAACGCCTCAAGAGCCGGACCTTCCTGAAGATCAGCTCCACTTCGGAGTCGTTCAAGGCCTTGCCCTCCACGAAAACGCGGAAGCCTTGTAGCTTGCTATCGGGGTTGGAGAAGTCGACGCAATTGATGAACCAACCCTCCTTGGCATCGATTTCCTGGAATGTCTTGGCTGACCCCCGCTTGCTCTTCTTGAAAGTCGCATCTGCGGCATCCGTGAAGATCAACTTCCAGGTCCCGTTGAGGACGCAATTCTTCGGATCCTCACCGCCGTAGCCTCTCCAGCCTTTCAAAGGAGCGCTGGTGGGATTCCTGACCGACACCATGCAGGCATAAGCAGCCACAAGTAGCAAACAACTCGTGAACCTCCGGGAAGGAGTAGATGAAGGCCCCCTCAAAGCCTGATGCCCCTAATAAGCCTAAGCCTCTGCTCAGCCAAGTTTCTTTGCGGCTACACGCTCGATGGCCTCGATAGTGCTATTCCGTAAGGCGTCAAGCTCATCACCAAGCTGAACCCGCTGTGCTGCGAAGCTCTCCGCCTCCGCGTTTCGTGCAACTAGCGCTTGGTTACATCCGCGAGCATGTCAGCAGTGGACATCCTTCAGCCTACCCTGCACTTGCCTCGAGAAGCGATGCTTTGGACTTGGCTTTGCGCTTGCCAGACTTCTTCTCGGCCTTCTCCTGCTCGTCCATCGTCTCCCACATCTCCTCACCGAGGGGAGGCCGCGAGCTTTTGGTGAAGACTTCCTTCGGGGTGTGGGCAGGGTCTACCCAAGGCCTTAATCAGCACAGCAAACCTCCGTCCTCCTGCTTGCTTCGAAACTCATCACACAGGTTCTGCAGCTCCTCCTTGTAGGTGACATCTGCACTCGCTGTGGCGCCTGCGGTTGCTCGAAGTCCCGTCCGGCCCACGAAACTCAGAGGCCACGCACACCTGGATGGCTCTTGGACTCCAAGTTGCTCAGTAAACCCCTCTCTTGACGGCATCCTTCCATTATCTTGTTCTCCAGTTTTACCAGATCCCAAAAAAAGGGTTTGAGGGTGTAGGGCACTACTCAGGGGTTGTAAGACCTGAATGATAGCAACCCCAAAACCTGTCTGCTAGTCGATGAAAGCGCAAAACTTAACTGTAAATCGGCATAACATCAAAAGCCACCGCTCCATGACAGCACGACATGCGAGCCCTTTGGCTCCGCTAACTGCGACCTCGGCACTGTGCTAGCAGCAGGGCTACTCCACAGCTATATCGGCTACGGCGCGAGGTTCCATGGGCGCGCACCATGATGGCACAGAGATCGGGCGAACAGGCTTCCGCACGTCTTTGGAGTGTTTTGTCAAGGCCCAAGCTTCCGAAGCTTACTGAAACCTAAAGGCTCTTGAACGGCGAGATCGGAATCCAAGCACTCATATGCGAGAGCCACGTGCATCGAGCAGCCAACTGGATCAAATGGCAAACAACCCGAGGCCGACACCTCCCGAGTTTGCGGAGCCTTTGACCACTAGTCAAAACGGGAAGAAGTGGCGCTTCCAACTGCTTTCATGAGTTTGTGTGAATGCACAAAGTGATGCAACGCAGCACCTGCCGGCGTGCACTATGAAAGGACCGTCTTCACAGGTCTCTGTTGCATAGCTTAGTTGCAGTTGTAACATAATCGCTACTTCTCAGTGGGGCATGGTAGGAGCTAGGTACGAAAGGGAGGGTTTGGAAGTAGTTTGGGATGGAATCGGAACGGCAAGCGTCAAACAATCTGCTGCAAGCTGCTTGCGGTTGAGGCTCTAAGAGTCTTACTGAATCAGGCTTTGGCAAAGGTGCTACACGGGCAACTGGACAATGGCACAATAGGTGCCGCAGCGATGAACCCAAGCAACACCCCCATGAGCTAATTACGTGCTGGTGCCTACAATGCTCCACAGCATTGCTTATAGCTAGAAGTCGGGCTGATGCAATGCTGTGCTTCCGCTCGCAGGAACCCCTCGTCAGCCACATAACGTTGCAGCCTCCGTGATGGTCTGTTCGAAAATACCTCGTAGTCTTCCCCGAAGTGATCCTCGGAATTTCCTAACTTCGTCGTAGTCCCTCCTACTAAAAGCTCTGAAAGCCGACTCTCACATGGTTTTCGAAGCCAGGTGGCGACTCTGTCTCTGAATCGGTGCAGGTGTAGGTGTATATGCATAATACGTATACACATGTCTCTGCATTTTGAATAGTATTACGTATGTTACATGTATATGTAAGTCTGCAACTGTGTGTACGTGTCTGCGTGCTATGTGCACGCATGTCCGAGATGTTGTGCACTTGCGATGAGACATCTGCGCAAGCACCTGTGCCTCACTAGTATCTGACTGCACAATTTGCACACAATTTGCACACTATTCTCGGTAACTTGACTTCAGGCTTCGATTTTGCACCGTCTCGCGAGCAGTCAGGAGCACCTTTTCGGAGTCCAGCGTTTGGGTCGATCAGCCAGCTTCAGCCAGCTGTAGGGATGTCGTGGTAGTTGTGGAAGATCCTCGGCATCAGAGTTTAGCCGACGAAAAACCAGCTTCTGCCTCACGCACTGACGTATACACACAACGACCCATACACTTCAATTCCTAAAGCTTGACGCTAAAAACCCAACGCGTTCCACCTGGTTCATCCTAAACTCGGCAGTCGATCCCAACCCAACCCGGAACTCCGCACCTCCTTGCACCTCGACACCCCAAAACTCTTCGGCAAGACACCGCTCCCCCAAGCTACGGCCACTGGCTTCCTTGATTTTGGCCTGGGGTGGGTCGTGCATGGACTACTCTTCGGAGTACATGGAGTTCAGGACTGTCCAGCGCCTGTGAATTCCAGTCCTAAGGAGGCCCGGAATGATTTCAAGCTTGGACTGACGAAGGGCTTTTGGGCTCAGATCTGGGAACCACCTCGCAGTATCACAGGGGTGTTTGTCCTGAGCACTCTTTCCGTGAGGCTCTGGTCAGTTTGGGTGTTGGGAAGCACAAGCTTCTCCTCACCATTGTACTGTAACACCGTGATGAAACCCCCGCAAGTCCGTTAGGTGTCCCTTGAGCCGTTAGCAATATTACAGCAATTCTTTGAGGCGGCTTATCAGTCCGGGAACTGCAGGGCTAACGAAATCTGAAAGCCGTAGCTTGCGATCTGTGCAGATTACGGTGTCTCCGAGTCGTCTGACTTGGCAGAAGCCAGCAATTACCGGAAGCCCAATAGGCTGCAGCTTTGGTTAGGAACTTATCACCCGGCTTCTCGGTTCACGTGGCCTCAAACTGTTGGTAGCTCTCGGTCGCGATGATGTCCTCCTCACCTACCTGCGAAACGAGCTCAACGCAAAGCTGCATCACGAGCTACTTGTAGTGATAACAAGCATTTGGCCGTTGCAGCACAAGCTGTTGGCTGTCGGTCCTGTCCTTTGCCAACCAAACTAACTTCAAACACCGAAAGTTCCAGTTGTGGCAATAGCCAAGGTCTGGAGAAGGAAGTCGAGTAATATAACCAAAACAGAATGGAAACTGTAACGAACGTACAGGTCCAAAGAACACAAACTTGTAGAGTTCAAACATCAATACAAGTAGTGCAACCAAGAGTTTCGACTCGAAGCTTGGAAGTGGGGTTCAGGGGTTTAGGGAGATGTTAGATTGTCAAAAACACGCTTGCAGTGATCTTGCTCTCTCTCAAGGCTGCCCACTCTCTTCGGCTGGTTTTGCCTCGGGTCTTCCGGAAGCAATTACGCTCTTTCAGTTTAAGTAGGTGCACAGTGGGGTGCGTAGATCCCTGAAGACATACATGCGTAGATAAACCATCAGACAGGCAGACAGACAGACAGACAAACGAATAGACAGACAGGTAGGTAGAGAGATAGATACATAGATAGATAACTACATACATACATACATAATTAGATGGACGCATAGGTTGACACATATGGAAAGACGGAAAAGGTAGGCATGGATATGAGGATGCGTGCTCTCGGCCCTGCCTTCGGATCGGGTCCGAGGTTCTCCGAATCCTGCTTCACCCACATCCGCGCAATCTTCCCCGCCTTCTCCTCCTGGGGATGTCAGGATTCGAGGACTTCGAGTCCCAGAAGTCCCGCAAACTGGGGACCAGATTTGGGGGTTTCCAAAAATGGTGGACCCATGTGGGACGCTAATATAGTACCTTACATAGTAGGATCATTATCATAAGGATCCCCAAATCAGGTACCCCTAATTTTCGGAAACTCCTGTTTGTGTTATCAGCCGACTGAGTCTAGGGTTGGTAATTATTCTGGACTTGCTGCAAATCCGTCTGGCTCTGACCAACTTCTTGGGGTTGGCAGCCAGGCTAGTTTGCCATCTGCTTCTGCGAAAACGGGACGTAGAACCACATGGAACGAAGTTGCACGCTGAAGCCTAAACCCGAAAGCCTGTCAAGGCATGGAGACAGTCGAACAAATAATGCATGTTCCGTACATATACATGGAGATATATAAACTTTTTCACAGATATAAACACATGGCTGGGAACGAACCAGGAACGACACCTTGTCAACAGCCTAAACGATGATGCCTCCCTGGCGACAACCTTGTGGCTGATGCTTGGGTACGAAGATGAAAACAAAACATTCACGAGACGAGGAAATGCTTATGTTCTGGTCTTTGGAGGCGGCATACTTTCAATTGCTTCCATGTGGCATAAAGCACTGCGAGGTGCTCTGTTCGCGGATCACGCACGCCGAGGCGACCATCTGGCGGCGTACCCGCACGGGCCGTCACCAGGCTCCTCAGGAAAGCTTGCGGTCAACTTCAGAAAAGCAATATTGGAGCACTCGTTCACTCGTGGGCTTTCGGGGCTTCAGTTTGAGTGTCTTTGGGGCTCGTGGGGTGTCGCGAAGGGCTTCTGCAACTACCATTATATAAATTATACCGATCTCAACAGCATGGTTTCCTTGCGCATGCCCCATAAACAGATATCCCCTTAACAACACAGAAATCACGAGGGCTCCGAACTCAAACTGCACCAGTCGCTGCATCCGTCTTGTTGTCCTCTCTCGAACAAGCTTCAGCGCCATGTTGGATAACTCACAGTACCCAACGTGGCAAGTGTCACACCCATATCAGTCTTTTTCAGTTTGCAATCCTTTGAGTATCTACGTCCGGAAACGAAGCCCCAGAAGGAGCTTTAGAAAATAGACCCGCTACAACCCAGCATTACTGAATCATATTGCGATTCGGCCGAACTTAGCGCAAGTATATATATATATATATGTATATATACACCCTAAACTTTGACTCGACAACTCATGCCCCACAACGACACCGTGCCGTCGAGCCTGCATGCATGAAGATCCTACATCACGCAGTGAGATAAGCTGTACCATCGAATCCCGAGGCCGCTAACCGCTGTCATTCTTGTTACGTAGTCTAGTCCAGTCTATACTACGTTACAGGGCTGTTCCCGTCTCTTTTGGTACATGTATGATAGTATATTGTATTATGTTAGCTTTTTTCTGTATTTTCCTATTGCATGTTGTAGCATCTCAAGACAAAATTATAACCATATGTTTATGGCATTATCTTAATTATGTTACATTAACGGTTCTATAGGCCATGCTATTTTATACAAGCCCAGCGACTCGTGAGTTTCGAAATCCAAGCAGTATGTTGGGCTCTTGGAATCGAAGTAGAAACGCTTCGTGCAGACTCCGCGCAGCTCATCGCCGGATTCTCGGAAGACCTCCGATGGGGGAAAGGAGGTCTACAGGACTGCTGGACCCACGAGTACAGTGACTACACAATTCCCAATGATAGATATCACGGATCCTCTGAAAGAGTCCAAGGAGCGCAAGCGTAACGCTTCTGAAACATCTTGTCCTTGACGAGTACTCCGCCGGTTTTGAGGTCAAGTATCTGGACCTTTCTTTGCCAACTTGATAGAGTCAGCTGCTTTAGGAAGTAAGGTGACGTGATGGTGGCACTGCTTGGCACTACATGCTCCAAGCTCCAGGGAAGAAAGCAGGCATCGTTACAAGCCAGTCGAATCGGCGCACAGTCCCTTCCCAAGCCCTAAGTCTCTAAGACTCTAAGGGCGCCCGACAGCTGGCCTAGCAGTGAAATTCCTGAGGCAATATGGGTGGTTGTCAATATTGGGGTGGTCGCTTTTTGGGTCCTTACTCTACTACGGCACCTAATATTGAGGGTACCCAAGAGGGGCCATAAATTTGATAACCACACAACAGGAATGGTATCGGCTCGCACACTCCTTTCAGCTCCGGGAGCCTTCTCATGGAAACTCTCCATGAAGTTCTTGAGCTTCCCCTCAACCAGCGGCG
Organism: Symbiodinium sp. CCMP2592; assembly: GCA_905221615.1. Classification (NCBI taxonomy): domain Eukaryota; class Dinophyceae; order Suessiales; family Symbiodiniaceae; genus Symbiodinium; species Symbiodinium sp. CCMP2592. Next base: position 40,933 of record CAJNDT010000091.1, on the reverse strand, counting down.
CTCGCTCTTCCATTGGTAGATCGTTCGGCACCTCACTGGCCAGGGTTCCGATGTAATATAGGGGCCTTCATGATTAGATAAGGTTTTGGGGCCCATTATACTTGGGCTTCATCATAAGGGAGTTTTCAAGGTTTTAAGGCCTAGTCATCACCATCACCTTCACTATCACCATCACTGTCACTACCGCTGTCATCACCATCAGAAAACACACACAGCAACATCAGGTCATCACAACCAGGGCAGAAATGCTTGTTCGCACAAAGACTGTCCGTACACCCATACAGGCACATTCCGTGCCTTCTGCTGGTACAGCAATGGAAACATACACCCACGACGATAGAGACGAACATGCCGCGGCTGAGAGTGCTGTCAGGATATCTACTACTCTGCCCGTCACAGGAGTGCCTCGACTGATGGTCCGCGTACTAGCATTCTGACCGGTATTGTTTGCAGTATCCGCAGCAAGACTAAAGCGACGAGCGAAACTGCCATGCTACTGAAGCTGCTGCTGCCGCAAGTGCTGCCACCGCCACGTGAGCATGGGCACCAGAAGAGGGAGTGTTGGTGCTGATGGCGGTCGTCGTTGCCGGCAGTCGTATTAATTAGGTGGTGGTAGTAGTCGTCGTGTCACAGTAAGGAAGTAAAAAAGCAATTGTACTTCCGGATTTCGGCCTTGTATAAGCCTAAATAATGGGTGTGAGGTCTGAGCGCCTCCGTGTTGTACACCTCCATCTGCGCATTGCAAAGGAGCACGGCATTCGTGTTTGGCTCCTGTCTCTGGAAGGGCCAGGAATACTTAAAGGATCATGGGTTTTAGTAAGTAGGGTTATAAGTACAGTAACTACAGTTATAATTACTTACAGCCCCCAAATTAAAGCACTTATAACCCTACTTACTAAGTTCCATGATCCTCCAAGTAGCCCCTACACCCTAAACAGCAACTTCCGGGTTCGAAACCGTTCATGTTGCAACGTCGCTGGCATCTGCGGCAAGCCTGAGCACCAGGCATCCACATTTTTCGTCCGATGTAACCCAAGACCGGCAGCCCAAATACCAGACTGTGTTCATACACGTGTGTATGTATGTGTGTATATATATATATACATAAATATAAGCACTTACAAACACACACACACACACACACACAAACACATCCATACATACATACAGGCAGGCAAGCAAACATAGATAAGTACATATATATATATATATACATACATACATATACCTGTATATATATATATATATATGTATATATACATATGTATATTTATGAATATGAATATGTATGTGTATGTAGGTCCGCCATTGCGATAACATACAGCTGTAATAATGCTGGTCTCCTCTCCGGCTTCGTCAGATTCTTCCTCCTTTGCCTCGGTCTTGACTTTTTTGCCTTCCTCCCCGGGGCTGTCGAGGTCGAAATGGGCTTCAGGGAGCCTTAGGGTGTTTGGAATAACTTGAATGAGCGGTTTGTTAGGAGCTCTCGACCTCCTCCTTCACCTCCTTCTTAATCTCCTTCTTGACTTCCTTCTTGATCTCTTTCTTTACTTCTTTCTTGATGTCCTCGCCAAAAGGGTGGCAGGCCATGCTGCTGGCAACTCAAAGTAAAGCACTCTGACTAAGTCTTCACGAGTGCCCACCTCTTTCTTCACCTCCTTTTTGACTTCTTTCTTGCCTTCTGGCTTGGCCTCTTTCTTCACCTCCTTTTTCACCTTGGATGGCAGCTGCGATAACAGAATTCACTACTGGGCACGGCAACGACCAATCGCCAGGTCACCTCCTTCTTGACTTCCTCTTTGCTGTGCCGGCCAGTAGAAGGTGTCTTGGAGTCTAGCCTTCTCAGTGCTTGAAGAAGCCGGCTACGAAGCTCGTGGTTTTCGACTTTCAATGTCTCGAAGTCCACTTGCAGCAGCATGAGCCTTGAGACTGTGCATTGGGTTGCTTCAGGGGTGCCTGCTACCCCTATATGGAAGTCCATGCCCCGTGCATTGCGCAATATTTACCATTCCTTCGTCAGGAGAGGTACGACGCGCAGCTGTATTTTGTGAGATGGCCTTGACCAAAACAGTCAACTCAGAAATTGAAAAAACAAACGCTAATGACAACTGCAGCTCAAGCCGCTTGCCTTCCGCCGGCAAGTCCTCCTCATCATCGTCGCGAGCGCCGCGACGAGGGCTGCGACTACGATCCCTTCCCATGGCTCGACTCCCTCTCGCAAAGAGGAGCAACCTCAGAACGTCTTGCTGATCCGATGTTCTTGTTTTAAGCTTGGGGCTCGGGTACTGCGAGTACGCATCACATTTGCGCGTTCTGGTTCGGCTGATCGACGCAAGGCGCTTTCACCCACGCCATAACTGTAATGCATAGGGCATATAGGGGTTGGGCTCAAGTCTTCTGGGAGTTAGTTCAGAAGGCTTTCTAAGGACGTCATGGGGCACTTGCATTAATCGTCTCCAGCAGTGTATGTAGCCTTGGGGCAGCACTGAAGCCGGTCTGGCTGTGCCAAGTATCATCTGAACAAATGCCGGTGCACCGAGCCAAAGCAATCCGTCAGAACCGGTCACCGAACATCAGCAAGCCACAAAGGATCCCCCGCCTTGAACATCACCTGTTTGAAACTCCTTGCTGCTCTATCCAGGTGCCCTCTCGGTTCGTTTTCGGCCGTGCAAAGTTGGGCATAGGGCGTGATAAACAGAGAGACGTCAGCCCCCAAACCAGCATCTGCAACACGAGCAATTACGTGCGCGTGCGTGTCCTGGAAGGCTCCTTCCCATTCCTGCAAGAGGGCAAAAAGGTGCAACGGTTGCAGTCTTTTTCAAACGCCTCCGGCACGTTCGCCGCATGCCTGGCGGAGAAAGGGGCTCCTGCTCAGTGGAACAGAGCTTATTCGGGGTCTTCGGAATTGAATCAACGTGTGCAGTCAGCCATTGACGATGTCAACAGTTGTGGGCAGAGACTTGGCCAGCGAAGGAGCGAGTGGCCTTAACGATAGAACACCAAAATCAAGGCATGAAACCTATCAAAACAACATTCATTCATTCATTCACTTATCAAAACAACATAATCGCATACACATTAACATCGAAGCAAAAAACAAATTCGATCGACACAAATAGCTGTCCGACCCCCGGCCACCCTTGCCTGTGCCGAACAGTTTGTTGTTTCATTGCTTGCTTGCTTGCTTGCTTGCTTTTCTGTTGTTCCTTCTATCTATATTTACTGGGATATCCAGAGTTCAACAAGGGTTTCAGTTTCTTAAGACTCCCTGTTCAAGATTCGGTGCCTGTCTTTGCAGGCGACGTCAGCCGATAGCCCCTGACACGACGGCGGCCGTCAACAGCAGCATAAAGAGGAAGAGCCCGCCGACGACGGTGTAAAGCCTCATCCAGCAGGGCTCTGGAGAGTCAAACGACCGATGCAAGTGAGAGGAAAAGTAATTGTCCCCAAAGCCACTACTGGCACACTGAACAGAACAAGCCATGCTAAACTACCTCTTGAAACACCGTGAATCGTAAAGCGCCCAGGCACGTGCTGGCTCCCTCCTGCCCGATGGACGTCCCCATCCTTGAACTCCGCGACAGGTCGTGTTCGGGACTTTCAGGGCTGAAGGGCTACCAACCCGTCCTTACCTATAGTCTCCATTGTAGTTCCTTTTTTTGGTTTAACCAACTTTATATTAAGGATCCTAAAAGGTAACCCCAAAAAGGAACCACAATGGAGACTATAGGTATGAAGACGACAGGCCCAGCACAACTCCCGAGTGCTAAACGACGTTTAGGACCTTCTCCTGTTGCACCAAGCACCCAGCAGCCTGGTACGGAACTGCGCCACAAGCACTGTTACTTTAGAAGGAACTTTGAAGGGACGAGAAGCGATCCCGATACGGCTGGATGACAGCAGCACGAAACTCTATAAACCCTAAACACCCTTTTCCCAAACTCCTAAAGCGAGAACCCCCAAACCGTGACCCTCCGGCTTGGAGCCCCACTCGCCCACAGGGGACCCCTTGAGCATATCCCGAGCTGCCTTGCGCTCTGCCTGCTTCGGAGGCTACTACATAATACATGATATATGGTATGCTCAACATACTATATATGACTATATGTATATGTAAGAATGGGTAGAATATTCTTGTTGTATCTTGTTGTTATAGTTTCGGAGGTTCAGGGCCTGCGGAGCAACAAGCACGGATTGGGGGTCAGGTGCTGTGCAACTTGCACATACTGCGCAATCGCCTTGGACTGTGCCAAGGTTGCAGAGCTATGCTGGAGCTTAGGGTGTAAGTAACCACACTAGCTTTGGCAGTTGAGCGCTAGCAAACTGAAGTAGCAAACCCATCTAAGCAGCAGTCACAAGAGTAAGATGTAGTCTGAGATTGACAACAGCAGGGATGACAAGAAATTGCAAAAGAGAAGACGACTGACAACGTCGAGCTGTATATCTTTAGCACTTTTCCATACTCTCCGAAGCAAACCGGGTCCTCCAAGCTTCGACTAGTGATTTACCTGATGCACGACATGATAGGCCGTTCAATCCGCCTCGGTTGGCTCGGCACGCCGTGGGAGGGCTGAACCTCCAGCAATTTGTAAACGTCTTGTCCGGGATCACGGTCTGCACGCTTGAACCACACATTCCTGAAGCCCTCAAGATCCCTCAACCCGCTTTTAGTCTGTAAGTCTTTAAACCACCAACGACTCTGCATACCAGAGTCCCAGGTCATCACTGAGAGCTGCGCCGGCTTGCTGCACCCTTGCGATGCACGGTGGAACTATTGGAATTGCTTGCTGCTTTTGAGAGCTCCTGGGACTTTTGGTGCTCTGAAACCTGGTGGTAGTTCGACTGCAGGTTCAACTTTAGCACGCTGTCGGCTGTGAAGTGCTCTGGCACTGGTTTTATGTGGGCCTTGCTGCTCCTCAACAGCTAAAATGCCAGCCTTACACTGGCAAGGATCTCACTGCACGGACTGAGGCTGCTTTGGGCCATGCCGCCTCCGATGATTCTCCCTTCGCATTACTCAAGTTTGTTTGGGCTTGAGAAAGCTAGGACATGTTAGGACTATAGGGTCGAGGGAGCCAGAGCACAGTCCTCATGTCAAAACTCGAAAATTCACCTACGATCCCCGACGCAAAGCGAGCGCAAAAGAGGTGCTGATAGACTATATGACCCCAGATCGCGGATCACTTTGTGTGGCACTTTCTGCGGCACCACCCAAGAGCCCCGCAGACTGCGAGGGCAGTCACGGACCGGAAAGCTGGTGAGCGTGTTTGTTTATGTCTGTGTGGGTGTACTCGCTTGTCGCACTTGAAGCCGTCGGGATACTTTAGCGCAAATCCTGCCCCCAGGTCACTGCAGAATCCAAGCTCACGCTGAGGGGCTAAGCCTCTCACTTGTCGTTGCATATTGCATAGCTCTCGGCGACGAAGCCACGACCTCGCGAAGGCTCGGCGAGTGCGAAGGGAGGTCTTCGCAAATGCAAATGTTAGGACAACAACACATGTGCGCTTACCTGTGCCGCTTGCAAATCAAGTATCGGAGAACCGAAGTGCGAAATTAAGGACTGGTTGGCCGGAATGAGGCAGCCTGGCGCGTACCATCGGAACAGTAAAGTGGCCAAACTAGTCCAGTGGCACTGGTGATGCCGCTGTGTCCTACAAGCGCTTGCTCTTCATGTGCTGCCGTAGGTTCAAGCCACTGATAATCACGCATGTAGGGTCACGGCTCATTCAGTGTGCCTGCAGCTTGTCTTGTATCTGTGCTGTTCGCGATGCTCTACTTATCCGTGCTGCAGTCCTGCTGTCCGTGATTCTGTTTCATTGCATCTGCGAAGTCTGCACCTGTGCGGCTGATGGGAGTATTGAGGCAGACACATGTCTACATACATTTGCCTGCATTCGGCTTTTACAGAGGCGAGTGATGACTCCCTGCACGCGTGCATGTCAATGTGTGCTGGTGCATTCATATGTGCATGGAGGCATGTGTGCGAGTGTCTGTACGTGCGATTATTTTGTAAGTAGGTACGAATGTGAGACTGTCGAAACAAACTCTCGCCAAGGGTTCAAGTATTACTACGATTATCATTTTTTATATTATAATTATTACGATTATTGTTATTTTTAATTTAATATTAGTATTATTATTAATATTAGTATTCCTAATATTCCTCAATCCTGCCAACACCGGCCCTGAGGCCCTTTTGCACTGGGATGCTTTAGAGAGGAGGGAGCCTCAGAGGCAACCACGTAACACCCGTTAGCCTTGACCGTTCGGTTTCATTCCGGAGGCCTCCCGCGTATATCAGGGCAGCGAGGAGGAGACACCTCACCGTCACTCTCATTAGTTTAAACGCTCGCCACCATGGCGCTTGAGGCCGCGGCTGCATTTGGGTTGCAGGTCATGGAGTTGACAAGAGGAGAGAAGTAAGTGAAGTGACTGGCTCAATCGGTCAGTGGACAATAACCGCCTGCGCAAGAGCGGGCCTCGCATGCACTCCCCGGACAGCTTCTGCTCATTCCAGAACCACTTTCACTCCATTAAAGTAAAAGCCAGAAAGTTGGAATATGATTATCCTAAGCCCTGTATGGTAAATTATAAGGTATCCTACCCTGAAACCATATTCCATCTTTCTGGAGTTCCCTGTAGGCTTCGGTCAACCCGTAGCTGCCTAGCTGCTCCTAGCCAGTGCTGCTCAAAGCGGCCATTTGTGCGCCTTGCGGGCCGCCACAGGTGGCGAGGGCATTGCCATAGGTGGGACTATATCACAGAATCTGCGAGGCCAAAGACAAAACCAAAAAGTCTGAGTCGTCAAAGATGCCACTTTGCTGTCTTGTAGTGAATAGCCCTTTCGAGACCTGTATCATTTCCCAACATCTAATCGCAAGCATCGCCGGGGAGGTCGAGCCAAAGATACGCAAAAGAAGCACTGCACAGTCTATGGCACAGGCCTTGCTTGGGACAAAATTTGGTCGATCCCTTGGTAAGCCCAACATTGTACATTCACTGTAGATATCGTAGATTCCGGTCTTTGTGACTCTATGTGCTCGATGCGGGCAGGCAGCGGGAAGGTGATCCTGACTACCGACCCACCCATTCACCCGTTGAGGTGTGTCTACATGTATGTTTACACAGGTTTGCAGACATGCCATCATACCTTTCTACCTGCCAATTTTTGTACATATGTGTTTGCGCAGATGTGTCTCCGTCTACCTGTATCTGTATACGAGCCCATGAGTGAGCAACAGGGCAGCAAGACAGCATGAACGAACATCCACCATCTAACTGTCTATCGTGCTGGCATCAAACGGGTGAGCGGAAGCTTTTTCGGAGCTGCGGACTTGAATCGATGGCGAAGCAGCGCGCTCACGCCCCAATCCAGCCTTAGTCATCGTGCCATTTCCGCTTGCCCGTGCGCAAACATGTCAACTGTTCTGTTGAATAAGGGAAAGACATGAGAAGGGAGCTGCAAGTGGGACCGCAAGTCCGGCCGTATGAAGTGTCGCCCTGATTTCTCGAGAGCCTTGTGCTGCTAAAACTGTAAGACCTGCCCTTGGTATCTCGCTCGCTCTGAGTCTCTCAGTCTCATTCTCTCTCCCTCCCTCCCTCCCTCCCTCCCTCTCTCGGTAGGTCAAGGAGAAGCTGATCGAGACGGGGGGAGCACCCCACGCGAACTATAAACCTCTACCGAGAGCCCAAGCCTCGAAACGTGGAGTCGCTCTTGACAATGAAGGTGGCCCCACCAGCCTGACAAACTCCGGCAGATGTGGGGTTTCCTACGTCGCAAGCTTCAGTCCTTGCCCCAAAGATACCACACACACTCCACTCTGCAGTTGAATGACTGATATAGATATAGACGACCACGACGAGAAGAGAGAAATTGTGGTAACGTTTGCGGCCTCATTACTGCAGACTGCATGGAAGTGTGCCCTGACGGTCTGGGCAGCAGGTCGGCCGAAACGAATCTTAAAAGGCGTAGACGCAAACGCTTCACATAGCTGGCATGAGTTCTTGCTGGATCGGACCAAGCAATACTGCACCGAACGGCCACATCCGAAGCTACAGTAGTCTGAGCCTGCAGGCCCGATGTTACGGCATTCAGAGTAAGTAGCAGGTCCGCATCTTGTTCGGCGGAGGCTTCAGTTCCATACACGATGGCGGACCATCATTTTGCCTGTACCGTCATGGCTATCCGTCTTTCCGTCTATCTTTCTAAGAGTAGAGGTACAGTACATATAATATACATCTAATTACATGTATAATTATATATATATATATATATACACAGTTATAATAACTATATATGCATGTGTGACTCTTCTTGATGCTATAAACGCTGAATTCTTTAGGGGTTATACTCTATACCCTTATGCTTCGCCTTCTCCAGAGGTACGACGTCTCCTTTGGACGTCTGCAGGTAAGGGAGGTCGCGCTGCTCGAAGCTCAAAAGCTGGCTTGGGATCTTCTCCACACCTCAGGAGGCCGAAGCGGACCCGATCACCTTCTAATATACGATAATATACTATATACTATAGCAGACTATGACATACTATACTAATTATCATAATATACCAGCATTTCTGGGGGGGAAATGTGTACCTAGAATTAACAGGTAGCATCTCTAGAAAGTCTAGCAACGGGAGGCGTACGCTTCGCAAGACAAGGGGGCCCATGCTTCCTTGCTACAGCCATTGCAAACTTAAACGCGTGCTCTCCTTGACGGTTGAACATGACAGAAAACCTATCGACCATGCCTTGGTGCAAGGGTCAGACTTCGAATCCCGCTTCCGGTTCTGAGCAGTTGGCGCATGATCTCTTCGGCGACGTTCTTGCAAGCTGTGCTCGCCTCAACTGACTTCCAAACAAACCCTACGTAGCGTCACTGTTTTTCTTTTTCGGTGCTGCCTGTCTTTCTGTCACTCTATCTCTGCATCTCTTGCTCTACACAGCCAAGGGAAGTAGCAGTCGCCAAACCCCCCCCCCCCCCGCGCGCAAGCGCGCTCTGGGTTGAGGGGCCTACGACGAGCGAGAGTGAAAAGGAGAGGCCGGTGAGTTTCGGGCTGCGCTGTACCAAGAACCAAGCCAACCTAACCTAATCCTCTCTCTCTCTCGTGTTCTGCTTGGGCATAAAATCTGCACATCCAGAGGTCCATGTCACGCTTGTATGTGCGCGACAGGTTTGACAACCACAAGAACACCTGCTGGATATGATGTGCTATGTGTCTGTCAAGCTTCACAGACGCAAACGCCTGCAGCCCAAGACTGAACTGCTCAGAGTGATAAAGGGGATCAGGAAATATCAGTGATGCAACTGCCAAGCTACAAGTCGGGCCTGCACCAAGCCTTGGGGAGCAGTGGACTCCAAGACCTCCGGCCATTCAGCCGTTTATGCGCGACCGAGTGAATGATGAATGCAGACTTGGCGGTGCTTGGGCTGGAATTCTTACGCCAACCAAGCCCATGTACATATAAAACTCCTGACCACACTAAATTCCCTTATTGCAGACTTGAAAACAACACTTAATTGGACGCACCGGTAAAGCCTCTAGCACATAGAGAAGTGCAGCCTCCAGCTCCGACATCAGCTCTCCAAAGAGATGGTACCTCGAGCAGTGACCAACATATACATATATATATATATACATACATACATACATGTATATATATATATATATATGTATATTGGGCTTAGCGCCTTGGCTGGATGTTGGGTATCAGTTTCGACAACGACGTCGACGCCGGCGGCGACCACGACCGCACCACCGCCAGCAGCAGGCACAGACAACAGCAACAGCAACAACGATTCGAAAACAGATAAACCCGTAACAACGCTTGCATCGTGCTGTTGAATCATTGTCGGGCCTTGGGCTCAAAAGCTCGAGAGATCGATCCTGATGAGATGCAGTTCAGGGCTTAAGGTTTAGGCCCAGGCTGTTTTTGAGGTTGGGGAAGGCATCAAACCGTATTCGCTTGCCCTTAGCATCTGGAAACTTGGTGCGTATCATATGAGCGCGCTCCCACAGCTGTAGTTCAATTGACCGCAACATGTCAAAGTCGTGAGCAATGTCAGTCGTTGTTGGGATCACTAGAAGAATTAAGCTCATTGCTGGCCTCATCAGCAACAGAATCTTCATCATCATAACATCGTCATCATCATCCTGCCCACCATCATCATGTCCAAGCTCTGTTTCCTCCGCCGCTCCTCCTCCTTTCCAAGTTGAACTGTGGATCAAAATCGTCGCATCTTCTTCTGTGCCTTCCCTCCGGGGGGGGGCCACCGTGAAGCTGCGGGGATGCTCTCTCCTTGGGGGATGGCTGAGCTGCTGTGGAGCGGTGGCGGGAATTAACCTGAGCAGAAATTCCCCCTGCGGCTCGACCCATAGCCAGCCGTTACCTGCACTTGTGCTTTTGAGGATCGGGGAGGCATTACTCTCAATGCCGAGCCAATGGCGGGGGTCGCACTGCGACCCCCACCACGGCTGCTGTGAAGCTGCCATGCTGAGGTGCTGCAGGTGTTCCTTTCCTTGTCGACCCGCCTGCTGTGTTGGATAAACTGCGTGACATGCGGTCTGTTGTATCGGGCTGAGTGCGTGCGCTCAGTGTTGTAGCCTTCTGCTTTCTCGTAGGGGAGGGCTGTCTTCGCGTGGAGACCGCTAATTCCAGGCCCTATGGGCTCTGATGACTCCCATTCCAATGCTGTAGGAATTTCGCTGATGGTCGGGTTTATCATCAGCACTGACGTTGTACAGGGTATTTTCTTTGCTAATTTGATGCTGATTGTTTAACTGATTGTTTAATTCTAACGCTATAGCGCGGCAATCCGTTTGCTCTGTGCTTTTCCATTTGATGCAACCTCTTGTTGCTTTCTATTGGATGTGGAACCCCTGTGCTCGGGTACTCATCCCCCATCGAGGGACGCAAACAACAATAACGAAAGAAGGTTAATCATGTCAACCACGTCAGGGCTGCACCAAGCGCTTGCGTCGACTCGACTAAGTTTCGACCTGCACCGACCAGGGTCACCTTTGCATCTCCGTGCCCACAATTCCGCCGATGCAGGCCTGGCACACGATGATTTTCCGCTTGCAGCGAGGACTGCGCAACAAGACAGCCTCCGCCTCTCCTGAAATTGCCTACCTGCAAGCAGGCTACTACCCTGCAACAAGGCGACTTGCTGAAACGTCCACTTGCTGAAACCCCTCAAAACTCGATTTCGGTACGAAACATGGACGAAGAGTGCTCACAAGCCGGTGTTGCGCCGTGGGCGATTCCCACTCGGCAGCTCACGCTGCAACCCTCTCCATCAACGAAGCCTCAGGACACAAAGCTCGCAATGCATTCTGAGGTTCCGCCTTCACAAGGTTTTAAGCCTTGTTATGTGTCCACATCGAAATGCCTTCTGCATACATGCAGGGGTCGTGGGATTGGCGTGTATGCCTGGTGCGTGCTCTGTTGCCTTAGAAGCGCTGAACTGAACATGCCTTGCCTTCGCATGCTCGGGGGCTTATAGAGTGCGAAGTGCTTAGAGGAAGGGTGAGAACATCAAACTCACGGAAAGAAACTCGGCACTCAAACTGAGGCAAAAGCGTCGGCCACCATCACCCAAGTCCAGACGGAGTGAAGCCAAACAAGAGTCCTAACGGCTGTTCCCGACCCTGAACCTGCAAAATGCCCCACATCTGGGTGACGGGCCATGTGCTCCTGCCCAGCTATGTACAGCTCGGACCTTGGGTCAAACTGTTTCAAGGTCCTCATTGCCATAGGGAGTGAGGGAGGACCCAAAACAGGACCTGAACTTGGAGTTTCCAATGTGAGCGCTAACGCAACTATAACTATAAGTTACCTTAGCCTAAGAAGGACGCATGATCAGGGAAAGTGACTTTCAAACCCGGTGTTCTGAGACGAAACGAGATGCCCTCTGACATGCTCCTAACCTAACCATACTTTCCATCTGTTTTCCATCGAACCCGCTCTTGACAAAACAGCAGCAATGCCACGCTGACTAACTCGCCCTCGTCAGTACTGCCGCTCATGCTGGGACGTACGCCGCCATTCTCTTATTCAGTCGGCTCGTTTCGTGGGTTGAAGTTGTGCTTCCACGATGCCGCAGTTCCCTAAGGCCAAACGACCCTCAAGCCACGGAGGGGAATCGCCAGCAAATCAAACGACTTAATTAAGTGGCGGACCATTTCAAGTCCGAAGAGAACCACCTCAGCCAGAGCAAGCGCTGCGATGACAGTTCCATGCCAGCACTTCCATTGCTCCACGGGGTTCCTTCAGACCGCATGCCTCTCTGTGCCATCGGTTTTGGACACAAAACCTAACACGCGCGAAGGCTGGGGTGCAAACGCTCACTGGATGGTTCTTCTGCGTGAGGGGCAAGTCCGCCTGGAGACAGCAGGCTGTCAAACTCGCGAGTGTTCAGACGTCTTGATGCAGTCTGTGCCCGCTCAAGTATTCCTATTGATCCTGATCGCGAGCTGCAACGCTAAAGAATGGAGGGGAAACCATGATTGCCTAACGCTCAGGATGCCCCGGCGACTCAACCAAACTTCCACACGCAAGTCTCTGGTGCCGGCCCCAGTCACACTTTGTTTTGGCACTTCGACTACTTTTCGATCACGAAATAACATTGTGGCTTGCCTGCCCCGCAATGTAGGCATCACCGACAGTCTCGACTTTGTAGACCTGGCTACGGGCTCTGGCGAGGGCTCAAGGCAGGTTTTGTCGGGTCGAAGCAAGGGCTTCCAACGTTCTTGATGGATGGGTTGACGGTTCAGGCAAGGTTTTCGGATTGAAGTTTCGAATAAGCCGGCTTGCATCCAGCAACGGTAGCCCTCGCAAACTCATCGAAACACCCAGACCCTAAGGCCCAATAATTTGAATGGATTTTGGATGGTTTTGGTATATTTGTACATATGTAATATATATATATATATATATTACATATGTATATCTATAAGGAACCCTGATGAATACTGTTCGGCAGATCGCGAGCCCGGCATCGAAGCAGACAACGACAGCCACAATCCCCCTTCTGTGCCTGGTGCTTGTCTGTCAAATCCTCGGCCATATGGGCTTCGACGTTAGGTTTCGACTCTCGCAACTTGACGGACGGAATTGGCCGCTGACGGTAGCGCATGAAGGATGTTGGGATCAAGTAGGTCTTCGGGCCTGAGGGGCCGTATACCCTGGTCCAAAGAAGTTGGCCTCCTCTAAATATGGCATATTATGGCGATGGTAGGCTTACACATACTCAACAAGGTTGCAGGAGACGTACACAACCTCGAGGGGGTTGCGGCTCCCTCAGGATTGCCTCTGCTCACTGCTTCCTTGCTGCCGAGACTCATCGAAAAGGTGGAACAAATCCTCGGTTTACTCACACAACGGCTGCTGGAGCGGCCTCCATTGGGGTATATCATACTGGGATACGATTACTATCGTTAATCATTCAAACAAGCCCTGCTAAACAGGAATTGTATTGGCAGAACAAGCAGACATGTAGCAGAAAAAGTTCGCCCACCTGAGAACCCGTGAATCTCCGCAACCCCCAGTCGATGTGGCTTCGTGACTGCCATCAAGTCGCCCCAATAAACTGCACCACCTCCTGGGGCATTCTTGTGCTGGCCTCAGTATAAGGCTAATTACGGGCTATGGGCCAAACACATTACGTACATCCGCATGGGCAGTTGTCTGCATCTAGAAGAAGACCATGGCGAGGCGAAGTGCATGTCCGCCAGGCGTGCCAAGTTTCTAAATTGGCAGGGCTGTTACATCCGACCATGTGCATGGCTTGCCAGTGAATGTGCGAAAGACGCTCCATGTCACGCCGAAGGCTTTCGGTGAGCAAAACTCAGCTGGGCTTGCTCTAGACAAGACCACACACGAGAACCCAAACACGCATCCTAAACCAGACTTGGGCAGCCGCCAGCTTGGTGAATCCACACAAGTCGGACTGTGCGATCGTCGCCCTTTGGTACCTCCAGTTTGAGGCCGGTGATGAAATCGAAGGGGCATCAGGCAGACTCCCAAACGAAGTGCATTCTTAGGGTGGGGGGGGGGGGGGGCGCAAGTTTTCGGGATACGCCGGGGTCAGAATGCAATGAAGCTTTGTGATCATATATATATATATATGTGTGTGTGTAGATGTGCGCTTGAATACATGTATTATTATTATTATTATTACTATTACTATTACTATTACTATTACTATTACTATTACTATTACTATTACTGTTACTATTACTATTACTATTATTATTACAGAAAATAACACACTACAGGCCCGAGTTTTTCGGCTTTCCGTTTTCGCACTGTGAGCAAAGATGTCACTAGAATCGCACATCTACCTGATGCATATACAGGAACTTGTGTGAGGCCCACAAAAATCTATGCTGTATATAGTCTGGAACCAATACAACAAAGAATGCAAACGGAGCTGAAAGCTTCTGCCGGGAATATGGCGCGCGCACAGTGCATATAGAGCGGAAAAGAGAAAGCCTAGACCCCGAAGCCAAAGGATCCTGGTCTACGGATCCTGGACCCGGGGGGGAGGGGGGGGGGGGCAAAAAAAAAAAAAAAACATGAAGGGGCGACCGGTATCAGTTGTTTTTCTTTTGCCCCCCCCCCCCCGCCCCCAAAGCCAGGGACTTTATAGCCCAGCCCCCTGAGCCTGGAGCCAGGCCTGTGGATTGAGTCTTTGAGTCTCGGAAATGCTTGAAGCCCTGGAGCGACCGAGGAAAAAGATCACGAGCAAACCTGGAGTCAAAACCAAAGAGGAACATACACAGAAATGTGCATTTATGTCATTCACAGTCCTCGTAAGCGCATATTGATTCGAGCATAGAGTCATAGGAACAGCTTGCCTTTTTGCAACTCCTGAGCTAACATGTGCCATACATATGTGTCCATCTGCTTTGACACATGTGCCTATGTGTACATACAGGAAGGAGAATTTGTCGCATCACAACTCATTTGTGATCGTAAAAATATGTGCCCATCCATCTCGATTGTATGGGTATGTGTGAGTACATGTTAATTACATCAAAACATACATACATGCAGACAATTAGGTCATACCTGTGAATAAACATGAGGCATATATGCTCGCATAAATACCAAGTCGAAAATATTCCAATCTATCAATGATGGATTATTTCTGATTACATATGATCTGTCTTAATATGAATGAACAGTTGTTATACTGCATCTTTTCTCTCCATGGATGTAGCGATAGGTCTGCCACCAAACAGGTGCACGAACACATAGTTAAGACTTTATTGTGGGTCGACAGGATACATGTCAATTTGTTAGCACCACTTCTTTTTGTGGTCTTACAAGCACCCTGGAACCAGATTTCCGATCCGTTTATTTCACTGAGTGCCGCGGCCTTGTCCATGTCGGTGCTCTTTGCAGTCCATGATCTCCGGCTTCAATGATGAAGGTTCCCCCACATGCCGACTGCTTTTGGTCATATCCTCCCATGGCTGTATTCTGTGTGTGTGTGTGTGGGGTGGTAGATGCAACCCATGATCTCCTCTCCACAGTTGGGGTCACAGTTCCCTGAATGGCTAGCTTTGTTATTTGCCATTTCGAGCCAAAGTTGATGTGTCTTTTGGGGTATCCAGTATTCCGTCCTGCTGTTATGATTTCGATCATCATTGAAAAAACACGAAAATGCCAGAGATTTGGATCATTTTTGCGGAAGGTTTGCATGGTGTGTCAGGGGTCATCAATACTTGCAATACTAAGACCCACAACAACTTGTTATGTGTTCGTGCGTTTGTTTGGTGGTAAACCTATCAGTACATCAATACAGAAGACATAATATAGTACAACTACTGTCCAGTTCTTCTCAAAATGAGTATACCATGTGGGAGCATATATAAACCAGCATTAATATTTAAACAGATGACTGTGGTCAGATTGATACTTGCAATCATATATGCCTCAGGTCTACTCACAGGTATGACCTGTTGAGCTTTGATTTAATACATATACTCACACACCCAAACAACAGATATGTACCAAGATGCATGGGCACATGCATTCACAAGCACAAATGTGTTGTCATGCGATAGATATTCGAATCTGGATGTACGCATGGACACCTATGTTTACACATGTGTATGGGCTATGTTTGAAAAAGAAGTATCTAGAAGGCGTATGGCTGCACGACAGGAGAAGATGGGTGGCATCTGCCATATCCTATGAGGGACTACTTTGCCCCCCCCCCCCCCCCACACAAGACACAGCCAAGGGTCATCGCGGGATATGACCAAAGAACGGTAGGTCTGTGTAAAGACACTCATCATTGATGCCCGGGATCATTGACTGCAAATAGCACCAACATCGACAAGGCCGCGGCACTTAGTGAAACAAATAGTTCTAGAATAGAGAAGTTGTCCTTATCTGCATGTATGTATGTTTTGATCTCATTACATGTACTCAAATTACATGTGCTCACACATACCCATACAATCGAGATGGATGGGCACATATTTTTACGATCACAAATGAGTTGTGATGCGACAAATTCTCCTTCCTGTATGTACACATAGGCACATGTGTCAAAGCAGATGGACACATATGTATGGCACATGTTAGCTCAGGAGTTGCAAAAAGGCAAGCTGTTCCTATGACTTTATGCTCAAATCAATATGCGCTTGCGAGGGCTGTGAATGACATAGATGCACCTTTCTGGCACCCTTCTGTGTATGTTCCTCTTTAGTTTTGACTCCAGGTTTGCTCGTGATCCTGTTCCTTGGTCGCTCCAGGGCTTCAAGCATTTCCGAAACTCAAAGACTCAATCCACAGGCCTGGCTCAAGGCTCAGAGAGCTGGGCTATAAAGTCCCTGGCTTTGGGGGCGGGGGGGGGGGGGGAAAAACAAAAAAAAACAAAAAAAACTGATACCGTCGCCCCTTCATGTTTTTTTTTTTTTTTCCCCCCCCCCCCCCCCCCGGGCTCCAGGATCCCTAGACCAGGATCCTTTGGCTTCGGGGCCTAGGCTTTCTCTTTTTCGCTCTATATGCACTGTGCGCGCGCGCGCCATATTCCCGGCAGAAGCTTTCAGCTCCGTTTGCATTCTTTGTTGTATTGGTGCCATGCTACATAGTCTTATAATTGGCGATGAGCCAAATCACGCAAAATGCATAAAATCCAGCTATTCTACTCGAAAAACACGGGCCTGCATTGCGTTACACACTCCAGAAAATATTATTATTATTATTATTATTATCATTATTATTATTGTTGTTATTATTGTTATTATTATTATTGTTATTATTATTATTATTGCTATTATTATTGTTATTATTGTTATTATTATTAATATTATTATTATCATCATCATCATTATGATTATTATTATTATTACTATTATTATTATTATCATTATTATTGTTGTTATTATATATATATATATGTACGTATAGATAAGAGGTTCTCTTAACATTTACTTTGGATATCTATCTGGGTGCTTGAACATGACAGCGGCATTTGCGCCGTGCTCTCGACCTTGGCCCCGGTGACGCCTGCACTCGCTCCTGACTGCAATCATAAAAAGTCCAAATGCCGCTTACGTTGTCCTGAAGGTCTTGACAATGTGTCGTAGTTACGTCGTAGTTCTCGTCTATGTATAAACTCCTCGATGTGCAGTTTAAACCCGTCTTATCCTTCTTCATGAGTTCCGAATCTGTGCCGAAAGCAAGATTACGAACGCTCGGTGTTGACTCGTGTTGGCAGAATCGAAATGAAGTCTGCACATACGTATATTACTGACAAGCACGACCGTGGACATCGGGGTCTACGCGCCTGCCCCACCAGGTCTTCTTACTGAGATTGCGGCTTGTGGGAAGGTAGAGGAGCGTCGAAGGGCAGAGATCGCATCTCCTGTGGTAGTTGAACGATGATGCTGCATGAAAGGCAACATAAAACTTAAAACTCATAACACTTTAACATATCATACACTGTATGACACAAAATAACAAGTATCTGTTCGGTAGTGCTAGTCATTCTGCGTAGTAGAATCCTGAAAGCAGGTCGAAGCCTAGGACAGGAAGCCCACAATTACGACTGTGCACCTGCTAAGCAAGGATACTGCCGATGCTGATAATTTCGGTGATGATGATACTGCCAATGGTGATGGTGATGCTGACATGATCGACTTCTTGCTGCAATCCTCGCAACATTTTCGCTGCCTTCAACGTGAGGCTGAAGTCGAACATGAGCTGATGGGTGTACACTTGCCTTCTTTTCTGTGCTGTTTCTTTGGCAGGTGCCTGTGCTCGGCACACTAAGTAGGGCCGTGCGCGCGCTAACGTCGACTATTCATGGTTTCGAGCTGGTGCGGCAGGAAATCAACCATCCCTTACTTCTTTGACATGCAATGCCCTGCAACCCGTTTTCTCCTCTGTTGAGCATTTGCTCATCACTTGGCCATTCTGCCACATGGGCCACGATCAGCATGTGAAATGGACTAGGTTCTGCAATGCATCTGCAATCGCAGAGCATGTGCTCAAGACTGCGTTTGCTTCGAAACATACAGGCGGTGTGTGCTTGGCGCAATAGATGCCACATGGCTGTCTGCTCTGCGAGTATCTGGGTCTGGACAGAGATAACTCAACAATCAGTCGGATTGCCGGCAGGCAGCGAAGCTATCCCAAAGGAGACAGCTCCCGAAGCCAGTCTGCAGTCAAACGCTGATGAGGCAGATCTATGAAACGTCAGTTCCTGGCGGTTTCAGCCACGATGAAGAAGGATAGATGTACATTGCTTCTCAAGTACCTCTCGCTTCTCTATCATCCCTGAGCAAGTACCTCAGATGATGATGCATGTCGTCATGCAGCCTGATGCAGCATGTCCTCGCTGCCGTCCGATGAAGATCAGCAAACCATCGTGAAATTACCAGCAATTGACGTCTGCTCAGTTCTATGAAGACGAGTTGCTGCGATCTTGCTGCTTGTCTCGGGCACAATCGGGATGCACCTCGTGCTGTCATGATTGCCCATGCACCGAATACACTCGGACATAAGACGAACGACAAACATATTAAGGACATTAGTAACACCCCGCCGCTCCCCCACCTCCATCAAAACACGTGGGAAGTCCTCATCCATTTGGCAAAGAGACTCCAAAATCCCTTTATTATGGAATATACCCTAAACTATACCAGGATCCCTAATATGACTTAGGGTAGCTTCCCTACCTAAGGGGTATTCGAGTCTCTGGGAGATTGATCCTGGGCACCCCGGGATCTGGGACAGCGAGCCGAGGTTGGAGTAGGACAGAGAGGCGAGGCTGCCGAAGGTGGCCGGCGGTGCTGGGGCCTCGTCGCACAAAGCTATGTATATCTATGTTTTTTTTTTTTTTCAGGGCTCTTTTTTGCGACTGCCGAATAGTTCGAATTCCTTACCAGGATGAACCATACTTAGGGTTTAGGGTTTCGTCGCTCGCACTCGGACAATCCAGGCGAGGCATATGGGTCGGAGGTCTGTTGAGTGAGACGCACTATCGGGAGGAGAGTCCACCAGACATCACATGGGCAACATCTAAGTTAACTGTACTCCATGAGACTGCATCCCGCTCAGTGTCCTAGGGTTTAGGGTTTCGGGGGTTCAGGGCTAAAGACCGAAAACGTGCATGGGATGTTTGACCTGGCTTCGGCAAGCATGTATGTCTATGTATGCAAGTGTATATGCATGTATGTATGTTTGTTCTATACATATATGCCTGCATGCATGGGTCTGTATGTATTTATGTATCTGTGTGTGTAAATGCCTTCTTGTATGTACCTGCATGATTGCATGACCCTGCATGCATTTGTATGCATGCGTGACTCGGCTCGACTTTTTGTAAACCTGTATGAAAGCATGCATGTATGTAATTCTGTAGGCTTGCATGTCGCCTTGTATGTACGCACGAAACTGTGTGTATGTATCTGTCAATCCAAGTACTGCGCATTTATGTATCGAGCATGTATTTCTTGATCTATGTATGGACTTAACTTGCAGTACGCGGGTATGCATCTGTGTATGCATGTACGCATGTATGTAGGCATTACGTACAGGCAAAAACACGCCACAGTAACGCTGTTACTGTGCCGGCTATCTTCATGCGATTCAGGATTCTGTAAATTCGAGAAAGCAGTACAACGAACCGTGCTGCACGAGGAAATGGCATGGCATGTGACGGCTCGTGTGTGCAAAAGGATGATATGTGCATGCTGTGCTTCGTTGCAGAAATACCATGCCATGATATGTCACATGTCACCGCAAGCAACGTGCAGGCTTAAACAGGTAACAACCTAAAAGCACAACAAATCTCAGACAGACGTATACAAGTCTGCAAAGGCAGAGATAAGTAGCCTTTGAGCGTGTTACAACAGCTCTAGTCACCTCAAGCAAAGTCAAACGTTGTGCTATGTTTCAGTGTAACAAATGTAACACAGTTTCGGTGATGTTTCGATGCTCTCAGAACGCCAATACGGCACTAACAATTATAGGTTCTGTCTTATGTATCTCTTCTTCTCCAGGGCATGGGGGATGAGTCAGATCCCCGTTTGCTGTCTGGGGCTTCGCGGGGATGTGAAAGAAGTCTCGCTCTCCATCTCTATCTCTGTCTCTCTCTCGCTCGCGCTCGTTAAGGGCATGCCCGGCCCGAAGGCCTACCCTCCTGAGGTTCGCGTCGGCAAGTCTGTGCGACCCCTTCCGTGGGTTGGAGTGATCCTGTTCCCCCGTCAATGCTGTGAACCCCCCCCCTCTCTCTGTCTTTATCTCTTCCGTTGTCTGCGCACCCATACGCCCCGTAAAAATTCCATGCCTGTGTGCCTGTGTCTCAGCAAGAGTCAGAGAGAGAGTGTCTCTGACCTCTAAAGCCCACCCCCCTGCTCCGCCTGCGCGACCTTGAAGCGAGAGGTGGCCTTCGTTGGCTTTGGACTGCAGGCTGAGTTTCAAGCTTCGTCATGCAGCCGAAGCATAAATCTACCCATTGGACCAGCGACAGGGCGCTAGGAAGGTCCTGAATAAAAATACCCAATCCCAGTCGCTGTACATGTCTCAAACCCAAAGTAACATAAGCAACAAATCTCAACACTGTTTTGACCACCATGGTGCCGTTGAGCCCCAGCCCAACAAAGCCTTAACACAGGCAGCCATGCCGAGCCCCAGAGACCCCCAGTACCTGAACCTACCAAAACCCACTTTTTTGTAGAGTCCCTATAAATTCCATATTATATTAAGGTTAATAGTTAATATTAAGAACCTACAAAACAGTAGGGTTTGGCAGGTTAAGGTAAAGAGATTTCCACCGAACCCGCCTTCAAGTGCAGAGCCTCTGCCTCTTCGCGAGCGGCCTTGGTGTCGGCTTCGTTGGCCTTGAATGCAGCGCTCGAGATCAGACGACAAAAGACAAGGGTTTATGGAAACAAAAAGGGGAAGAGCGACACCCTGACCTGGAATAGCAAGCATCTCAAAGCCCAAGGCAAGATCCGCGGTCAGGGCTGCATTGGTTGATTCTTGCGTTGTATGCCACAGCCCTTCAATTTCCGAAATGGGAACCCGGAGCCATACAAACCCAAAACCTGACTAAACTCATCTCCTACTCGGCCAAGAACGTAAACGAACGTTGATTCACCGTTGCTCCGGTCGGCTTGGGGTCTAGGGGTCAGCCGGAAAACTGCTGCTTCATTCTACTACTACTTCTACTACTACTACCACTACTACTACTACTACTACTACTACTCCAACCGCGACTGCCACTAAATACTAGTGCTCCTGCTGCTTATAATTGTCATCATCGTCAAAATTTCAGGAATGTTATTGCTACTTCTACACCGTGTTGTCTCACCGTACGAATGACAGTGTAGAGTAAACGCGTCCAGGTACATCCGGCCCCAGATTTCGGAGAATGGCCCCGGCGAGTGCGGCTTTGGCGGACAGGGTCTCCACATGATCCTGCTTCCGGCTTCGGGGCTCTTTTGGAGCTTGAGAGGTTCAGCGATTCTATTTGGGAAGCGAGTTTGAATCTGTAAGGTTTTTGGGCTAATTGCCTCGTGCCGACGTTGGCAGCCTAAGATTTAGTGACATCCAGTGTGAGCTGCACCGACGCATCCACTGCGTGAGGACGCAAATGCCGTGTGAACAGAAGCTCATCACGGCTTGCGGGGTCAAGATTCCAATCGATTTGAGTGAAGGCTGCAGCCACCAGGCGCAAATGAAGCCAGTACAAATCCAAACTGCCAAACCCTGAGCTCTAGGAACAGAATTATGACCAGCTACTTGCTACCTTTCTCCGGCTGCGCCCGATCGGCGACATGGAGGAACAGAAGTGCAGAATAAATCTGGAATAAATGCGTGTGGCCTGCCAGGCTCCCCGTTCGTGTATCGAGGAACAGGGTTTTGCACAGGTAGCATGACAGCGAACCATGTCGTAGTCGTCGTGGTGGTGGTAGTAGTAGTAGTAGTGGTAGTAGTCGTCGTAGTAGTTGTCGTCGTAGTAGTAGCAGTATTAGTAGCAGTAGCAGTAGGAGTAGTAGTAGTAATCGTAGTAGCAGTAGTAGCAGTAGTAGCAGTAGTAGTAGTAGTAGTAGTCGTCGTAGTCGTAGTCGTAGTCGTAGTCGTAGTAGTAGTCGTAGTAGTAGTAGTAGTAGTAGTAGTAGTAGTAGTAGTAGTAACAACTTGGGGCACGACCTGCAGGCTCCGTTCAAATCGTCGTCACCGTTTGGTTGTACTCCGTTTGAATTATATTTCACTATATGCGTCGCCGTGGCTATGGCAGGCCTCATTGACTGTTACACTGCTACACTTCAACGCACTTTATGTAACTCTCAGATGCCAAGCAATGAGTTGGAGGGCTCACAGAATAAACAAACCGCGGACCTCTTAGCATTCTTGCGGCGATGGCCGATCTAATTGCCACCCAGGGACAGGTCCCAGGCAGGTCTCGCTGAGATTGGCCACCTGTGCACCGGTTCGTCAAACAGCCACAATGTACGAGTTACCGCCAGGGTACCTACACTGTCATCTTGCTACGCTGCGGCTGCTGCTACTGCTACTATATCATGTAAACAACTCCCACTCCTACTGTTCTCCTCCACCCAGTCTTACGACGTCTACTTCAAACTGAACCTTCTGCTGCTGCTGCTGCAACTGCTCCTGCTGCTACGACGATGCCTATCGGGCGCACGCATGCACGCACATGTGCGCACACACGCGCACAACACACAAAGAAGGCGGGCATGAACAAGTGATTAAAGTTGGTCAGAGGCCGAAGCCTCTACCAGGAAGCCCGTCGTGCCGTCGAGATCATCAGCCGCAAAATCCAATACCCCACACCCTAAACTCCACCGCAGCGAGAAGCTCGCCTCACGGCGCAGGGCCAGGGATTCTGCAGCAGCTGCCTCGCCCTCCTTGCGGCCAAGGATGGCTGCGAGCTCCGCACGGGCTGCCAGGGTGTCCTCGGGCGGAGCGGAGCTCTGCAAACTGTCAAAATACAGGTACGCCTGCAGCTTTGCTGCAGCATGGACAGCGACGGTACTCATTACACAAACCGCAGTAATTGGAGCTTCCGATGCTCTCAATCCCAGTGACACAGCTTCATGGTTACCCGGCCGAAAGAAATCCTTAAAACATCCGAGCATCTGGGTGGGTCGCACCGAGGGTAGTGCTTCGACGCTCTACCACCTGCCTTACAAGTGCCTCTTCGCGATCAGGCTCTCCGACCTCCGCCAAAGTCAACAGGAACCTCAGTTGAGTTCTAGACCCTGGCTTAACTCCTCAAGCCTCATCACTGCGCTGAAGCTGCTTGGTGTGCCCCGGGTCTTGAATAAGTGTCTGCAGAAGGCCAAGCCTAGAGCCGGACTGTAAGCCGGAGAGCTTACTCTGGCGGCAGCGACTGCGCTTCCGGTCCATCGGTGCCAAGGCATCGAGACGCTGCCAAATCTGCTCATTAAGCTGCTCTGCCTGGTGCCGAACTTCAGGCGTGCAACCATGGAGTTAAAGCATGGAAGGAAAAGCGGAGGCGACAAACGCAAACAGATGTCATGACCGGGCGGGGGGGTATTGTTGGCGAAGACGTAAACAGGTCCTGCAGGGAACTACACCTAACTCACTATCTATGTAATCTGTCTATCTATCTGAATCCCCCCCTCTCTTGCTTGCTTGCTTGCTTGCTGATGGTCCCGAAAGACCCTTGGCCCGAGGGCCTACCCCCACACGGTCCGCGCGCAATGCGTCGAGAGGCCCCTATTCGGGGCGGAAAGAGGTGTTCCCCCGAACGCACAATCAATTACCCAGCCCCTCGAACCACATCTAAGACCATAACCATTCTCCTTTTTTCTCTCTCTCTCTCTCTCTGTGCGTGTGCGTGTGCGTATCTATAGAGATAGACCAGAGATAGAGACAAGGCAATCCGTCGTGGACGGGGAAGCTGTTCTTACGGGTGGAAGGGGCAGATGCTCTTGCTGCTGCAGTTGCATTTGCTGTAGCTGTTGCTGTTTTTGTTTTCACGGTAAGCCTCTCGGCTCAGGAAAGGTCAGGCTAGTACAGTTGCCTTTTTCCTTTCTTGCCATGGCATTTGTCAGCGCCTGAGCAGTCCCGGTCCCAAGTCCGGGAGGGAGTATTAGATTTACAGCTCTCTAACATCTCCCAGAGGTGAGGGTTGTCGGTATTGCGAAGCCGACAGGAGCCGTACTCAACATGAGTGCTGCGAAACAGCCTAGTGGTTCGACCAAGCATCAGCCCGTTCCTAAAGGGAAGGGTAAACGCTCTTATCAAAGGGCAGCACGTAAAGCTCTGCTTGAAGGTAGTGCGGTCTACAAGGGAAGGACGATGTCGTCAACAGAGCTTGGAGTTGCTCCGGCACATGTAAAGCCCACCAATCCCGGCAGAAGGACTCGGCCTTCAAAATTTACAGAAGATAAGAATCTCAGCTATCTATCCTGGAACGCAGGATCTCTCACAACAGCAGTTTGGGAAGAGTTACTCTCCGTACTGCAAAGTGCAGCATTTCAGGATGTGAAGCTGGTAGCAATTCAGGAAACACACTGGAGGGGCTCATGGCAATTCAGCAAGTCAGGTTGGCACGTGATCAGCTCTGGTTCCACAGGGGAGAAGGGAGCCGGGGTCCTCATAATGGTGCACTCCACGCTGTGCAAGTCACAGGATCTTCGCTACAACGAGGTTGTTCCAGGAAGAGTTCTCCAGGTCCGGGTGCCGAGCAACGGCATCTCACTGGACGTCTTCAGCTGCTATCAATACGTTTGGCGCTCTAAGGAGACAGTCGCTCAGAATAAGGAAACCCGGAAGCAGACCCTTCACGCCCTAAGTAAGTCCATCCGAGCTGTTCCCAATCGCAACACTCTCCTTGTGCTAGGAGATTTTAACTCCTCGCTCAAGACCGACAACAAACACGTAGGGCCATGCACGATCCAGGCTTGCAGACTCGGGCATCGCGGATCTAAGGATCTCCAGACCCTACTGTCGGAGCACCAGCTAGTCGCAACCAACACTTGGGGAGTGCATAGACCAGCCACCCACGAACAAGGCAACTCTGTTTCACAGATTGACTTCTCGTTTGTCAGGATTGCACAGTCCCAAGGCCCTGCCAGGTTTTGCCGGCCACTAAGGACCTTCCCAGTGGCATCCTGGAGGGATGGTAGTAGGCATTTCCCCCTTCTTGGTAAACTGAGGCACAGCAGGAGATACTCCGCCCAAGCCTCAAAACCCTATGACCAGCAGGCAATGGAGGACTGCTACAGACACCGTTCCCCGAAAATACAGGCATTTGCCAGGGAGGTAGACTCCCTCCTTCAGGATCATCCCCAAACCTGGCAGAGTCTCCATCAAGCAATGAACTCAGCCCTCGCGACTCACTTTCCCAAGAGAAAGGGAGCAGCACAAAGATCAGATCTCAGCATTTGGGCAGAGCGCACAGTGTTGCGCTCACTCCCAATGTCAGTCAAGGTCTTAGCAGAGTTCTTGCCGGAGTTGCAGGTCCGAATGGTATTTCGCTGCTGGCTGTCGCTGTCTCAGCAAAGTGCACAGGCGAGGGTAGCAAAGCGTCAGAAGCAGGAAAGGCGACGACAGGAAATAGATGAACAACTTGAGCAGGCAGAGCTTAAATCCAAGCAAGACGGGAGTCATTCCCTCTACAAGGTGATCAAGCGCTTCCGGTCGGGGAGGCCTCAGGAAAGAGTTCAGCTACGTGACTCAGAGGGTCGCTTCCTAACAGCCAAGGAAGAACGTAGACAATTAGAGGAATACTCCATTGAACTGTTTGGAGCAGGGGACGACTTCCCGCTCACAGGGATACAAGGCAGCCTGCACATCACCGAGCAAGAAGTTCAAGAACAGCTAGGCACTATAAAGCTTGGCAAAGCAGTTCCTAAAGAAAGTCCTCCCATAGTAGCTTGGCGCTCCCTAGGCCCCAACGCTATTCGGCTTATCTCGGACACTCTCAATAGGGAGGTCACTGCAGGAAGGCTTTCGGACAGCGTCACCTCGTCACAGATCTCTTGGCTCCCAAAGCCCCCCAAGAAGCCAGATAAGCCAACATCACTCCGTCCGATCGGGGTGATAGCACCTGAGGGCAAGGTCCTGGCAGGACTTGTGAGGCAGAGACTCAAGTCCACCCTCCATCAAGCAATGCAAGGAGTCTCTCAGTTTGGCTTCGTACCAGGTAGGGGCACAGAGGAGGCGATCTGCAAGGCCCTCACACATGTGGATCAGGCCAGGTTCAGGCAGGCCCTTACAACTAGAGCGGCTGGTAAGGGACAACAGGGGCTTAAGCTCAGGGGCAGTCTCACGATGAGCGTTGACATGAGCAAAGCTTTTGACACTGTGGACAGGCTACGATTAAGAGAAGCCCTGGAAGCTGAACAAGCAGACCCTCTTCTTATAGAGGTGGTGGGCCATCTCCACATCAAAGCCTTGTACAAGATGACAGCCAGCGATCAGAGCTTTGAGATAGCCACACGCAGGGGAATCAAGCAGGGATGCAAGCTTGCACCTTCCCTATTCGCCTTTGCATCCGGGCTTCTCTTTAGGAAGCTCTCTGGAAAAATCAGCCCCCCCGAACTAGTTAAACTTCTCACCATGTATGCGGATGACAGCTTGATTCAGTCGCATTTCGAGTCTGAGTCTGGCCTCATTACAGCACTAGGGTACTGCGACCTTCTTCTGGATCAATTGGTTGAACTTGGGTTCAAGGTCAATCCGTCCAAGTCAGCAATACTGCTGCAGCTACAAGGAGGTTCAGCCTCGACAATTAGGAAAAAGCTATTTCGCCAGGTAGATGGAGAGAAGTTTGTGGAACTCCCTTCGGGCAAGTTGATATCGCTGCGGTACCAGGTCCCATACCTGGGGGTCATTCTTTCTTATCATGACTATGAAATGAAGACCCTTAAACATCGGCTGTCATCCAGTAAGCTAGCAATGTCAGAAGTCGCCCATGCAGTTAGGAACCATCGAGTCCTATCAGACAGACGTCGTCTGTCAATTTGGACAATAACTGCGTGGGCCTCTGCTCTGTATGCCCTTCACGTGGTAGGACTGACACAGCAGGGATTGCAGAAGCTCCATTCACACATGATGTACCAACTTCGGTTTGTCCTGCGGAGCTACTCCCAGGAAACGAAGGAATCCAACCAGGAGTTACTCCGGAGAGTACGGATTCCTCACGTGAAGGA
Organism: Symbiodinium sp. CCMP2592; assembly: GCA_905221615.1. Taxonomy (NCBI): domain Eukaryota; class Dinophyceae; order Suessiales; family Symbiodiniaceae; genus Symbiodinium; species Symbiodinium sp. CCMP2592. The sequence goes on along the minus strand of CAJNDT010000091.1, from coordinate 13,256 downwards.
GCAGCTGCAAAAGAGGCTTACACAGTTCATTAAGAGACAGCAACACTCAGATCCTCAGCTCCTCCCACACTACAAGCTGCGCGCTGAGGCAATCAGCCAGGCTCTGGAAGGCCTTGCCATTGACTTCTCCTCGCAATCAGTAGAGGATAAGATCCTGACCTGCGGCGAGTGTGGAGCATGTCTCTCTGGTACCGGGGCACTCCGTCGCCACCTGCAGAAGGCCCACCCAGATTCGCAGCAAAGCTTGAAAGGACCCAGATTTGACCCTATTTTGCATTCAATGCCAGGGTCAGCAACTTGCATCGCCTGTAGAGCAACATTCCGAACAGTGTTCTCTCTGCGCAAACACGTCGAAGCTTCTACATGTCCTCGGGTAGAGCTCTTGCTTCGACAGCAGGAAGAGCTCCCTCTAGAAGCCCAGAACCGGATTTCACTTACAGAAAGTCTACAGTCTGATGCTCAGGAAAATCCGGAAGGAGCAGCTCGAAATCCGGTGTTCCATGATTACCTGATGGAGCACTGTGCACTCTGCGGTCAGGTCCTTGTTGGTCAGAAAGGAGCCAAACAGCACCTAAACAAGCAGCATCCTGAAGTGATGGCCAAGCTTGAGAAAACTCTCCAACCAAGACTTGCTCAGTTCAAGGTCTTCTTTCACAAAGGAGATAGCTGTCGCTATTGCAAACTCCGTGTGGATGCCCCGGGTAGACATGCTCAGCAGTGCGTTCCACTACTGCAGGTGCACGTACTGCAGGAGGTAGCGCGTCAGCAGCTCAGTAAGCAGCCCCGAGAATATACTCGAGCAAGGCCCACGACCTCGGCGAAGACAGCCACAAAGAAGCCCACAGATTCAATGCCAGGTATTCCCCTTCCCGAATTTAGACTGGAAGGCTTTCTCCTGCTAGCCAACACTCGCAACCACTGCTATGCCAACTCAGGTCTACAGTGTCTGCACTGGCTATCTGATCCCACAGAGGCGCCTTTTCACGAGGCATCTCGGATCAGTCTACTCGCGAGAATAACCCCTGAACACAGAGTCTTCTCGGAGCTCACCACGGGCTGGCTCTTTGACGGAGGACAGCATGATTCTGCAGAGTTCCTGCAGCAAGTGTTTCGGAATCTCTCTGCATCAAAATTTGGACAGTGGGAAACTCGAGCATCAGTTCCAGAGGGTGTGATAGTCGATGAAGAAGGGGGTTCTCCCATTCATCTCGCCACGGCGATCAAGCCCAACCTGCAGGACATGCTAGTGGCATGGTCGTCTCAGGAGCGCTCATGTGCTCTCATAGAAGCTGCACAACAGGTGTGCTTAGCCTTACCGAGATTTGCAGGTGAAGCAAAGGATCACAACTGCATTGCCATTCCACAGCAAGTTCAGATTCCTGTCTTCCTAGATCACACTTCCCGAATTTCCTTCTGTACCTACACAACTGAGGCAGTAATCATTCACCTAGGCATGGAGGCCACTAGTGGTCATTATCGAGCAGCAGTACACAAACTAGATTCTTGGTATATTGGCGATGACTCTCACCCTCCTAGCCCCTGCACCCTTGAAGATCCCCTGCTGCAACAAAATTGTTACGTCATTTTCTTATCTCGCAGCGCCGTCTCTCACGAGCTCCACGCCGTAGACATTCACCCGAACAATGTCTCTGCAAGAGCTCTTCCAGCGAGCCTCGATGGATGAGAGCTTCTCCTCTAAAAGGGGAGAGGCCGCCCCCTCAGGAGGAGATTCTCCCCTGAAACGCCAACGCGGTGGAGTTACTCCCCAGCAGGGCGGCAAAGGACAAAAAAGAGGGGGCAGAAGCAGGGGACGAGGAAGCGGAGGTCGAGGGAGAGGAGCAGCCAGAGTGCAAAACGGGAACGGTGGAAACAATCACCAGGCACAAGGCAATGTATCGCAAGAGCTGATCAACGCAATAGCGCGGCTGGCGCTCCGACATGATGAGCAAATCACAGCGATCGCCTCGGATGTGACATTCGTCTCTTATGTCCGAACCGAAGATCACTCGATCCTACCTCATCTTTACGAGGAATCTCAGCGAATCAAGAACAGTCCCATCGGGATTCCTCCCAGGGCAGCTTTGACCCTGAAGTTTCTCCGTGAACTCAAGGAGAGATTGGTGACTACCAGCCGTGATAAGAGCATACAGGAGCGCCTGCAGAACGATGAGCTGATGACGCAGGACGGCGAATGGCCGTTCCTGGAGTGGAGCCCCACCGATCAGAAGATGACCGAGACGGTGGAAGACCCTCTCACCACGGCTCAAGTCGTTTCAGGCCTGGGGGACGCAATCACTAGAATATCCTCAGATCCGGAACACATCAAGCTCTTCAAAACCTCGCGGCCATTGACCGAAGGCATGACGGGAGGTCCGGTCCGAATCCAGATCCAACTGTCAACCAGGGCGGCCACATCTGAACTGCAGGAAACCTTGCAGTCCTTAATTGGCAACACTGCATTTTCGCTCATAAACGCGGATTTCCAGCGAATGGGAACTCAGCCATCGCCGCTGGTTCGTCAGATTCGCGATTTGCTCTCCTGATCTTCTCCAGAGGACAAGATCTCTTCAGCTCTGCCCCACGAGTGGGCGGGACTGGAACCAAGAGCTCAGTAGAAGCGAAGCAAATCTTACGAAGAGGAGTTGCTCCCACCTAGCCCCTTGCCCTAGCATGCTCATGCTCGTGAGGAGATTGAAGCGTCTTCGACGAATGGCGAGGAGGCCCTCCCGCGGAGCACTGCACTCATGTTGGCACCGCTTGAATTGCTGCACATGTTCCTCCATGACGAAGCTCTCAGGCTCAAAAGCTAATCAATTAGACTGTGGTTCAACTCCTCGACCATGTATGATCAGACGCCAACTCGACTGGCCATGATGCTGCTCCCGACGATAGCAGCGGTGCACTTTCTGCACCAGAAGTCCCAAGGTGTGGAGATACTCCCCTGGGCCGTGCTCACAGAGCTGCTAGAGAGAGTGAAGGGGCTTGGGCTCATCACTAAGGATGAGATCCTGAACCTTGCCGTGGAGATACTCCCGGAAGGTGGGATTCGAAAGGTGCTCACACACCTCCACTCCATATCGGGATCGATGAATGGGGACAAATCCGGCACAGAAGACGAAGAGCCCTGGTCGAACAGGGGATGCAGTACCTCTCTTTGGTTCGCATCCACGCTGGAGACCTGATTTCCCCAGCAAGCCTCGGTTACCACCGGTACGACTTGGAGATAATGGAACGAGAATCCCATATCACGGGATACATCGCCAAATATCTCCCTGCTGAATACCAAGAGGCCTATCAAGCTGATGTGCAGACGTTGAGGTCTCAGTTTTTTGCTGAAGACGGCAGACTTAACCTGGCCTCGGCGACGTGGGAGGTATCTTACAATCACCTCATGGCCGCCACTTCCTGAGCCAAGTGAGAAGAGGAGATGCTCCCTAAGCAAGAGCTCCTGTAACAAATAGAGGAGTTTCTCCCTCGTTAGGCGTAGAGCTGGCGGAGTTACTCCCCAGGGGTTTTTGAACTAAAGAGTCACAGGTGGAGCTTCTCCCCTAGTTGGTGGAGCTTCTCCCCCAACGAGGGGTGTACAGCTGGCGGAGTCTCTCCCTAGGGGTTTTTAAAAGCTTTGAGTCGCTGCCTGCAATAATTCTGCCTGCACTGAGCTACACTGAGCCAACAGCAATCCACCATCCGTGATGCAGGTCTCCTCGTGGTGGTCTGGAGCTCAGTGGCCTAGGCCCAGCTGCCTGCTTAGAAGCCAGCTTGAGCCAACAACCGCAGCTTTCTCTCAAGACTCAGCATCATGTCCAGACCTGAGTCAACACAGGATCCCTCGTTTCAAGCGGAGTACGAGGAATTCTGCCAGCGACGGATACGTGAACAACTTCCGCATGTCACGTATCGCAATTTCCTGCGCCAGTGGAGGCGCTCCGCTCGTGCTCACGGCGAAAGCTATCCTGCATATAAAGGAGTCTCTAAAGGTACTGGTGGACAGGAAGAGCTGGGAAGCGGAAAGGGTGGAGTCACTCCCCCTCCTCCTCCTTCCAAGAAAAGAAGTACAGGGCAAAGCGAGGGTGGAGATACTCCCCCAGCAGCAAAGGCCAAGAGTGGAGATCCTCCCTCGGGGGACCCCATCACGGAAGCTGCGATCAAAGTTCTTCAGTCAGCTGGTTATACCCCCTTTCCCAGTCTGATTTCAGACTGTGATGGGAACATCACTGACCTGAACAATCACCGAGTTATGGTGACAGTAACTCAGCAGCTGCGAGATGGCCTCAATCAGGTGGAACGACCCTCCCCGGAGGTAGCCAATGCTCTCCTGGAGACCTTCCTGGCCTCTCGCCGGGGACTTGCCAATGAGCCTCTGCATCCGAAGCTTGGATATCCCACAGCTGAGGAGAATGGGTGGTTTCGTTTTGAGTATTCTTCACCGAACATTCTTCCTGCAGGGGACAGTGAGGTTGCGTTCCACGGCACACACCTGGAATGTTTGCATGGGATACTGGCCACAGGCAGGCTACTACCTTCGACACCTGACCTCTCCGGCACGCGAAGCTTCGAGGCACGACCAGGCGTGTATCTTCACAGGATGTCAAACAGGCATCTTGCTGCCGGTTACAGTTGTCTGGTGAGGATAGGACCTCGGCACATATTCGTGCGGCCCATGTTTGAGGTGGAGGCTGCGCACTCTGGATCGCAAAAACGTGGTAAGAAAACAAACCAACTGATATACTCCTATGATGCAGTCAAAATCCGAGCGCTGCTACTGCAAATATCAACCAAGGAGACACTCACCTTAGGTGAGTACCTCCGAGAGTGGAGTGGCTTGTTGGAGATACCACTGAGACAAGCACGGGAATCCTTTTTGGCGTTGGGATACGAACTGCCTGGCGAAGCCTCGTCAAGTGGAGTCAAGGAAGGAGGAGTTGCTCCCCTTCCGGTTTGTGAGCAGGCGTCCAGCTCACAGGGTGGAGTTTCTCCCCCGACCATGGCGTCAGAGATTGACCACAGCTCAACAACGCCACGTAGCTCCACTATAGTGGCCTGGGAGGGCCAACCAGGCGATCTAGGGGACTATTGCACTGCCTCTACGAAGCCGGAGACCAGCTTCTCGTTCGAAGTCTCGAAGGCTCTAGCAGCTTCGCTCCGGCACGGACATAAACCCTACATCAGCGTCACTTCAGCTGGTTGGGCCAAATTAGAGGACGTCCTGAGATGGCCAAGAGTGCAGGCCCAGCACGCCACGGCAGGCGACCTCATGGAGGTCGTTCGGAGTAACGCAAAAGGCAGGTACGAGCTGGGCGATTGCCAAGGCCAGAAGTACATCAGGGCTCTGCAAGGACATTCTCGCTCTGATGTGGACTCCAATGAGGTGTTGGAGGAACTCACGGAGGAGATGCTCCCCAGAATGCTGTATCATGGCACATTCTGGTCCTTGTATGACTCCATACGCCAACGAGGCCTTCTGCCTCAGAACAAGATTTCCAAGGGCCGCGGCAAAGGCGGACGTGGCAGAGAGGGACGACAGCATGTTCACTTCGTCTCGGATCGGGACTATGGGAGACCTGGTGTTTCTGGATTCAGAGATAGCTCGTCGATGCTGGTGGCGGTCGATCCACGCAGAGCCATGCAGGTAGGGGTGCAATTTTTCCGTAGCAAGAACGGCGTCATTCTCACCCCTTCTGAAGTGCCCCCTTCTGTCATAGAGTACTACCAGAGCCTGAAATCAGGTACTAAGTACGGAGGCGACAACAGGCCGCTCTGATCGTGAGGACCCTCACCTAACGGTGGAGTCCCTCCCCACACTGATAATGCAGCTGCTCACGCAAAAATCTGTGTTATGAGGCTGAAGGTCACTTCAATTTCATCACCAGACAGCAAGTATACCCCGAGGTCGCATGTGAAGCTCCGTGCGAAGTCGTGGGCCCGGATCTGCAAGTGAGTTGTCAGCCAAAAGTTTTCTGGAAGCTCTACTTGCCTTCTCGTACAGGCTCAACTCACCAGCTGTCTCGACTGTAGAAGCCATGCCTGAAACACCGAAGAAGAGTGGCAACAGAGCGACCTCCCGAACCCCTCCTCCAGTGCGACGTCGGCCCCACCAATCCAGGTCGCCGCCAGCCAGTGACTCCATTTGGGAGTCCGACTCCGAAGACACAGCAGCCCCTAAAGCAGCCCCCAAAGCAGCTGGGCCTAAGGGCCCGCCGCCTCCGATGCCTGTTAACCTGTCAGGAAGTGGATCTAGCACAGATCGGACACCGGGACCAGGTAAGGCACCTGGAGTGCCAGTGAAAGGTGGAGTCCCGGGAGGAGCTTCTCCCCTGGGACCACCGCCAAAGGCTGTGACCTCAACGATCTCCCATCCAGGGACAGGAGAGCTTCATGTCACCAGCACAAGTCCGGCAGGAGTTGCTCCGCCATCTACAAATAGCAACAACGGGCTGGAAATGGCGCCTGGCCTGCCTTTACTGAGTGTTTCATTGCCTCACCGCCTCTACTATAACATAGAGCTAGTGGTTCGTACCGAGCCTTCACAGCGAGGCTAGACACTCTCGCGAGACAGCAGTGTGCAAAATGGACGTCGCCAATCAGTCAGCGATACATTGCAAATCAGCCGGTTAACTACTTCATTAGTGCCAGAGTCTGCAGCTCGAGTCACTGAAGACACGTCCGATTCCGACTTCATTGCTTGCAGCCTTGAGGGGCGGAGCGTGTGCGAGTGCTGTGTTAAGGCACGGCTCGTCATGAAGTGACCGCGCAAGTAGCAAGCAGAGCAGCAGGTCGATCCCTCGCAAAGCGTGGACGTTAAGTTTCACCTCAGACAGTATCCTCCCGCTGCGTGTGAATGAAATTTTGTTTTCACGGTTGTGGTTGGTGATTGACGATTGGGGGCTGGGGGTTGTCGGTTGGTAGTTAGTGGTTGTCGATGCTGTTGTCATGTTGCTGTTGCCGTCGTAATTAGTATCGTCATTGATCTTGTTGTTGCCTTTGTTGCTGTTGTTGTTGTTGCTGCTGCTGCGTCTGCTGTCGTTTGGTATTCGCTATTTATTTTGCTGTGTCGTTGATGGCGCTGTCGTCGTGGTTGTTGTTGCTGTTGTTGCTTCTGCTGCCGCTTTTGTGGTCGTCGTGATCGTTGTTGTCATCCCTCTCGTTGTGGACAGAGGAAAACCAATCATGTGTCGCCACAGGCAGGCTACAGGGGCTGTTTGTTACGCAAATTACGTGAATGAACCGGCAGCGCGAAGTAGAATGCCAGCTGAGCGCATGACGAAATAATGATTCTCAGAGGATGTGTGTGTGTGTGTGTCTGTAGCGCAGCGTGGGAGACATGTCCATCGCCTGGTGTCCATGCTGCTGCGGCTATTTCGCCTTCTATATTGCAGATGTAATTACAACTGCTATGATGAGCAACCATTATTGCTCATGAGTGCAACAGCCCCTAACACACAAACCCTAACCTCCCCGATCTGCCTCACGTGGGTTGTTCGTCTCCAGGACAAAAGCCAATCGTCCGAGGGCCTGGGTCTCCGGGACTAGACACCGTTCGCAGTGTTAAGTTGCTATACTTAAATCTTAACGTTTTTTTATGTTCTATATGTTATGCATGACATACAAGGGGACTGTGTGCACACTGTCTGTCTGCCGTGAAAATGTACTGTATAAGAAATTCTTTATGTATACATATACGTAGATTATATACTGCAGTATATACTACACAGAATATACTATGTCATACAGTAGACATTAAATATCACATACCAACACTGATGATATGTATTGCATGTGCGGCACATGATGTTCGGCAGAAATGCTTTAATCAAGTGTATACTTGGTATTCCCTACTTTCAGACTCCATTCGGCTTACTGTTTGTTCTACATTAAATATGCAAAAAAAAGCTGGCGGTATGGGTTAGATATTGCTACATCTACCTAACTGTCGAACTACCTATATCAGGACCTAATATGTCAAACTAAACAAAGACTTACCTCAACTTCAAAAAGGACCTAACGATACATATGTATATATATATATATATATATATACGCACATAGGTATGTACATACATACCTGCCTGCACACAGACGTCTATACATATACATGTACATATATATATATATATATATATACTTTTTTTACCGACTGCATTTTATGTAACACATGTAGAGCGTTTTTGTACTCAGAATAACGAACAACAGCGATCGGGACAAACGAACGCACCAGTACATGTGACGTCTTACTATATCAGGGGTATATCTAAAAGAATTAAACCTTCAGCGATATGCATTAAAGTGTATACCATGTACATGGTATACGAGCATACACTCTTTATTAAATCTTTGAACACATGCTTTGTATCACATGTTGCGTTGTATGGTATATACAATCGATAGTAGTGCTTTGCACGAGAACCGCATGTTTTGTGTGCTCTTTGAAGCAGGGCATGCAGGAAAGGGAAACGCCTGTGCGAGGCAGGGTGCATGCCGAAACTATGCAAAAATGCCTCTCTACGTGTGTGTATGTATATACATACGTATGCATACATGTATATGTGGCCATATGTAGGTACGCACGTATGTGTGTATGTATACTGTATGTCCGCATGCAAGAATGTATGGCTGGGTGGCTGGCTGCTGGATGGATGCATGACATGCTTCTGAGTACTCTTCGCATCAAACCAATCTTAGCTTCTATACTTCGGTAAGTAGAGCCCGCGGAACCGACACCGAAAACACGCACTCGTCCCAAGCCTCCCTGAAACAAAGGCTGGAATCCAGGGGCCCTTTTGGAGCAGGCTCTCGCCCGGAATAGCCGTAACCCTAAACCCGATCAGTTCATATATACATATATATATGTAGGGCACTTAATAACTATAATAGGGTTTTGGCGCCCATGATACTCTAAGTATAATAAAGAACCCCAAAATAGTATAGGTAATAATTCAGGCCCCGGTAGTACGCCCGAAACCCTAATGAATCCAGGAGGCTGTCAGTGTGTCGGGGTGGCTGGGTCCAAGTTTCTGCTCGCGGCGCGCGACCACTTCGCGCAAGTGCGCTTCGGCCTTCGGCTGACAATATAGTATAATAGTTATGCCATAACAGGCTACGGTATAATATAATACTACGTACAACATATACTATAATATGCTACGAAATACTTGTACGAATATACTTAAAATTTGGTATCAACGAGGAGAGGCTGACTTCTTTCTGCGTCATGGAATGGCTTCTTCTGCTGAATACGGCAATTCTGCATGCAAGGTCATCCCTCAAAGTGTACGTACTTACTAGTACCATTTGTCTGCAGCTGCCTGGCGGAAGCGCGTCTCGTCTCCCTGCTGCGCCAAAATGTGCGCCAGCTGACATCGAGCCTGGAGACGGCGAGCTTCTTTCATGCGGGGCTGAAGTCGACACCCATTCCCTTTGTTGCTGTGAGCCTCGGCCTAGATTACAATTGTTTCGGAAGTCTGGAAGCTGCTGATTGATACAACCGTTCTCGGCAGCGTGACACCCGAAGCGAAGATTTTGCGCTTCTCGTTTGCCCGAGTCCGGTCCTTCAGAGTGTGAGGATCGTCGCGGCCAAAGGAGATGTGGCATTGGTCCACCAGGTTCTTAAGCATCTGCTCAGAATCGGCCAGACGTCCCTGTCGGCGGATGACCTTGGTGTAATCAGGGCCTGAATACGGCAATCAGTGGCTCTTCTCGGGTTTCTACAATGATGATGGGTTGGGTGCAGGGGCCTTTTTTAGAACAGGGTTTTGGTGCATATTGTCGTATGAGTATGTAGGGATGTGCTATTCAAGCCCCTATAGCAGGCTTCAGAGCTTTTTAGGGTTGCAGGGTTCAGGCCCACTCAGGCTGAAGAAGGGTTCCGTATTGTTACCACGATGCATCTTCTCAACGTGAGTAGTATATTCTATAACTGCTTCTTTATTGTACTGATATTACTACGACTACTATCCTAATGCTGACTATGATTAAAAGTATTCGGTTCACATGAACAGATTGTGCACCGAAAGGTCATGTTGCAGGAAACGCTCAAACAAATGGCAGCCAGATGTGGAACATCCTCAGCCTGATCCAGAAAGCCTTTCAATGTTTTGAGACTGCCAACGAAGCATATCATCATTATTTTTTCTTATGAACAATCTCCCTCTTCAGTGCCGCGATGCGTCACCCCAACACTCTTCTCAAGAGTCTATCTCCCTCTAAGGCACCCCCACGCCCCGGCGAGGGTGGGGCCGGGTGCACACTATTCAGGACGGGACGCAAGAAATGATTTCGGGCCGGGCCCTCAACAAAAAACCCAGCGCCACACTCCTAATCACAAAAACAACAAGACGAAGAACCATACTTATCACCAAGGAATACTTCGTAAGAAACAAGCGGCATCTGCGAGGTTTGCCTTGGCTCGCAGCGTATTGGAGTGCTGGGGCCCCAGGGTGCGCTCGCGCACCTCGAGCACCTGAATCAGGGTTTATAGGCTTAGAAAGGGCTTGTAGGGTTTAGAGTTTGTTAGGTTTGTACGGTGAAAAAATAACTTGTATGGCCCGGTATTGAACATTTTTGGTTTCAGGAAATGGCAAATTTGAACCCGGAGCCCCAAAAGAACCCAAGTAAAACAAGCAGAAGCAACATGAGGATACATGGCGGTATATTACTAGATATTGTAGTTGAGCTGTAGTACTGTAGTACTTGCCACCATTTATCGATAGATCTGAGTCTATCTGTCAATCCATCTAACGGTCTATCTAGCTACACACGCAAACCTTGTAGCCTAGTCACCTGCTTGTACATGGTCTCGCTTTCCTCGAGGTTGCCCATCTTGGCCCGCAGCGCTGCGAGGTTGAACTTGGAAGATGTGACATCCCCGTGCTCGGCCCCAAATTTCGTCTCGAACTGCTTGCAGACCTCGATGTGCATCTTCCTGAGCTGCTGAGTAGCTGAGTAGCCCTTGAACACAAGGGTGTGATTGACGACGAGCTTGGGGGGGCTTTGACATGCAAGCGGGTGACAAAAAGAGAACAACGACTGAGCAGCCAAGTGACTCGGCCTCCTGGAATTGCTGACACTCCTCTAGGAGCACGGCGAAGTTGTTCTTTGCCTGCAGCGTGCACTGGTGGTCCTCGCCCACGTCTTTATTGAATTGCTCGATACACTGGCGGTACATCTCCATGGCGGCAGTGGTGAAGCCCTTCTCGTGCAGCTTGACTGCCGCCTTGTGCGCTTCTGCCAGCCATTCGTTCTGCCCCGACGTGAGTAGGGCCTTACCTGCTGCCTGCTGCGCAGGAAGGCAAATCCACTGACTGTCGCAACTAGCACGCTCCCAGAAGCGGGCCACAATGTTGTGAACATGCACCGCCAAGGACGTGTCATTGCGATGCGCGCACCACACCTGCAGGAGCTGTTGTATGGCGCCCTGCTCTGTGAGAACATCCAAGCCTTTTTCTTGGCAGGCGATGCGCTCGGCGGCCTTAGCTGCTGAGCGGCAGACCTCGCGATCCCCTGAGCGTTGCTCCAACATGAGGGTCACTTCAGGTGCCTTGGTCCAGTCACCTGCACCCACGGACTCAAGCATGGTAAGGGCGGTGATTCGACTTTGGTCTGTCTTCTCCTTCTTCACCTCCTTGGGCTTCGGTGTTTCCTCTTTAGGCTTTGGCGCCCTTTGCTTGGGCTCCTCATGGTGGATCTCGCAGCAGTCTCCCATGTCTACCAAAGTTGACTTGTACCTGAGACGAACTGCTTGCGCCTTGAGCCGAGCAGTGAGAGGCGTACTGGCGTGACCTACCAGGCAGTTGCTGTCAGTCTGAGCACCCTCTGCTTAAGCATGGCATGAAAAGGATGACATGCTGACAGGGCTACTGCCGTGTGCTACATCCTCCACCACCATGGGTGGCATAAGAGTGCTCGCGATAGCATCGATGCGCTGTCGCCTCGGCGGACATAGACAATAATGGAAAGCGGGAACATAGGTTGGTTTGTGTCGGCAGCTCTTTTGCTTGCACTGCCCCATTTCCTCTGAAAAACCTTACACTGTCTCAGTTGCGACAAGCTGAACATTTAGGTCTGGCAGCCACGCAAAGAATGAGAGCCTCGGTCCACCACCTTTGCAGTCCCCCCCCCCTCGCACGAACGCCGAAACAGAAACAGGTGGTGTGAGGGCTCAGTTCCACCTCCTCTGCCTTGAATGATTGGTCCCGAGGGGTGGGGATGCCAACTTTGGATCCATCCGGAATGGTGGCCTCAAGCCAGCCGTTGTGCCAAGGCAGGCAAAAGACAACAAAGAGGCCCAGGCTTACTTTGCCAACTTTTCTGTCACATGCTGTGCGGCGTAGTGACGCATCCCAAAATCGGAAAAAGAATGCATGGAAAACCCTCGCACTCAGGGTTGTCTTGTTCAAAAAGCCCCCAATGTGGAGCAAACACCCTACAATATACCAGCTGTATGTAGCTTTCTGAAAAAGACAACCCGATGTTCAGTTCCAATTCTCGAAAGAGATGGATTGATGCCGCGAACAGGACTTGTTAGTTCCCCTGTTCTGCTGGCATTCCTTTACACAAGAGGTCACATTCCCCGGGGCATTCGGGTGCTGCTTTTAGATGTCTTGGTGACCGTGTACAGTGGTAACGGATAATCTAAACTACATCGTATGAGGCAATGGACAGCATCTCAAGGTAGGTGGAAAGTATGTTGAATACTAGCATTGTGTGCCTGCTGCTTCAACTCCTGAACGCCCTGGGCAACGTGTTGCTTGACATATCCTGGGTAGTTGCACCAAGCCAGTGATCCACCAATTCCCTGGACCATGTCAAAAAGTCCCGTGACCGTCGCGGCAATGCGGGATGAACATGCCATAGGAACCAAAGTGGTTTTCCCACAGCCACTGGCAGCAGCAGACAAATATGTTGCCACCTGCCCCAGATCAGCGAGCAACGAACCAATGTGCTCCGTGCAAATATAGCGCTCGTAGGTTGTCGGAAACTTTGGGCAATGGCCTGGCTCTGTTGCGAGAGCATTGAGCTCGTAGGCAGTCTTGACGATGTAGTCAATGGCCTGCCCGATGTTGTTCAGGCAAGCTGCAAGGACTTGTGGTGCCCGATCGGGATCGATCTCCTTGGAGTAGGGAATGTCACCGTTCGTGGGGTCTGCGCACTGCACAGCTATATCGCTGAGGGCGGAGGCGGACTTCGTTGCGCCAGATGTCAGCACGCTGATGCTCATGCTGCATCTCGCTGGATAGTTGGAGCCTCTAGGAATGTCGTTC
>CAJNDT010000090.1:0-311981 GCA_905221615.1 Symbiodinium sp. CCMP2592 | reverse complement strand
TATTTAAATAAGATTATTATATATGATCCAAACTTACTAATACCTCGGAATATCGTACGCTTCTCGGGTCCATATATTCTACGAGCTTCACGAAATATGAAAGATTTTATAAAATCACTTATATATATTCGAATCATGAGAAAGACGTGATATCTTTTTTATATATGATGAATTATGATATATATATATATAGATCACGTGAGAAATAAGAAACAAAAAAATAAAATTAAAGCTAATTTTTAGAACGAACCCCCTATTCTACTTCATCGATTATTATTTTTATTTTAGATTATCGAAACTATTTATAATTATTAATCTAATCGATAAGATTCGCTTCCAAGTAGAGATACCCTCCTATCCTTAATAGATCAATTTTCTCCCAAAGATACAATAAAATTAGCATATTACACGAAAAAACCAGATTTTCTATTAAGAATATTACCCCAAATCATTTACTCCAAAGCCTTCCAAATAATAAACCAGAAAAATTATCGAAATATATCGAATAGAAAATAAGATCTAGCCTTTCTAAAATTACTAACCTAATAAAATATATAGCTCGTCGGAGTGATTTATAAATATATAATAAATTTAAATAAATAGTCAGAACACTTAACAAAAAAAATATATCATATACAAATTTATTTGAAAATAAATTTATCATACGCAAGTTTATCAAAAAAAAAGATTATACGTAAATTTATAGAAAAATAAAAACGCTAGACCAGAGCATTTCTATATCGATTATAAATAAATCACGCAGAATATTTATAATAAATCTGCCTATGCGACTTATTATAAATACTAGATTTGATTAATAAATAATAGGAAACTCTTTATACTCCCCTAATATTATTGTACCATTTATCCATAACTCACTCGTGGCACTTATTAAATGCCATATTCATTTAGGCCACTTAATATAAAAAAACCTCGTCACTTCTTATATATCTTAAGCGAAAGATAATTAAATACCAGACAAACTAGACTTAGTAAGTAGTATTATTATACTTGTTAAGTTGACATGCTTATAACAAGTCCTTTAGCCCACATAACATACGTCCTCCAAGTCTTGTAAACACTTATAACCGGCAGCGACGATCCAAGAATTATAAGCAAGCTGTTGGATCCACTCAACTAGTCCATGAATGATATCCAAACAACGAGCCGCACAACGTTGACCGCATCGCGGCGTCCAAGTTTGAGTCGAAGATAAACTCGATGCGTCTACTGCAAGATAGCACTATCGATTCAAGAAGCATAATCCAGCATCAAACTATAAAGCCCCGAACCAGGAGCTTCGACTTTAGTGGGATCTTGAAATTCAAACTGTGCGCAACCCGAGGGAGTCAAATACAAACATGCGAAGCACCGAAAGCATGTAGGAAGCAGGTCGTCGGTAGGCAGACAGATAATATTAGTGCCGTGAAATTTAGAACAGGGTTCGGGGTAGCAGAGTCCAGCCAGCATGTGAGCATGCAACAGCGCAACATGATTTTTGCGAAGTGTCTGCCGCAGTGTCGGACATTAGCCACCTATGTTTGCTTTGTTCTCCGCACCTACTAATACCAATACCAATACCAATACTAATACTAATACCAATACCAATGCTAACGCTAATACGAATACGACTACTCATACGAATACTATTACTAACAATCGTAACAACTAAAGTACTCATGTGACCGTGGCTATCCATAGCAGAAGCGCGTGTCGAGTCTAGTGTGAAATCCCTGTAGCAGGTCCTCCAGAGCAAGATGACGGCTCTGTGCCATAGCCGAGGACATCGGAATACCATATACACTGGTCATCACCTAAAAAAAATTGACCCACACCAGGAGAGTCCCCAATTGACTTACCGATTTACCTCAGCCGCCTCAACCATTGATGACTCTGTTGACACTAAACCGACTAAATTGTAGACCGACGAGGCCCGGAGATTGCCAAAAAAGGCCGCAACGATCTCGGAGGCTTAATCTGTCTAGCTAGGAGGAGATTCCCGTTCGCAATGTTTGGTTCAGGCTTTGATGCGTTGAGTTTCGGGCGTCGGGCCCATGGTATGTTACAAGTTACCAAGAAAGTCTACTTAGGCTTGATAGGGTCTGGCGTGGTGAACCAATTGAAGGCCGGAGTAATCAATCGGGTATATTTCCAACTATGAGAGAAGACGAATCAACAAGAGGTCTGCATTTTGGATGTATAAGTACACATGCATGCGCATGTAGCATACACGACATATACATGTTCGTACACCTTCGTACAAAAATACACCGATAATTCGTTAGGCGGCAGTCATACACATAAACATAATCTGCTGAAGGAGTATGTCCGCCTTGTAGCTAGATATGTAGAAAGCAAGGCGCTCTATGATACTTACTACATCAGGCTTGTAGCTCAGGGTTCAGTCCGAGTCTAAATTGCAGGTTGACAGACAGAACAATATCAGCGGCCATTCGTGCTAATATCTCAGGCGTAGACTTTCAGTCCTCCGGAACGTGGCGTGCCTCCAGGATTCGATTGCGTGTCGCCAGAACAAAGCAGCTGCTGCCTGTTTGCCAAATGGGCAGCGTGCAGTAACCTCTTGCAGCATTTGATATGCAAGCGGGCGGAGCACAGCACACTTTGTGGCAATTGCCTCCTGCAGTGCAAACACTGCAACACTAACTCCACCCACGGGAACAGCTGCAATAATGCGGGGCGCTTTGCGACTTGGCCCCTTCTGAGCCTACGATGGATGTGCGCGCCGCGGAAAGCCAAAAGAAGGGCGATTACTTGCTAGGCTCCAACGTCAGACCACCGGCTGCAGCGACAAACCGAATCGATCTTGAAACTGAGGCTTTGGATGCTTGCATCGGAATTTCATAGTCTTCGAGGTTAAAGGGCCATAAACACATGAGGGTTCAGGGATCGACCAGTCATGCTGCATCGAAATCGCAAAGGCACTTATTACTTATTACATAGCAGGATGCTGGGATCATCTACACTGAGACACTGAGTCTATACTACTGAAAGATTCCTGTACTCACATGTACTCACACGACCCAAACTACTGCCCCTCTAAAGGCATCGACATCTGTGCAATGCAGGGCTGTTCGACTCAGGCCGTCAAGTTCAGCCTCCGCAGCGGAACCAGCAGGGTGCAACTGGAAAGGGAGTTCTCCCGGAAGGGTACTATGGGGTTCAATTCGGTTCCCTTTCAGGGTACTATGGGTGTCTATAGGGGATCCCCCAGAAGGTTGAGAAGTGGTGTGCCGAAGCGGCAGCATACACAGTTGTCATTTAGCTTGTCGGCCGGTTCGTCTGTAAATGCCAGTATCGTCCCCAGGCATGTCAGTGTAGTAAACACCTGTCAGACCTATCAGTCGTACCACAGAAGACAGGTAGTTGTTGATGGACACAGTCAGCTCGCCATCTTCATCATCACCACAGCCAACGACACCAGTAACAACACCATCGTGGTCATCCACATCCTCATCGTGAACACCACTGTCTGCGGCTTCGCTGCACTTCCATGAATCATCTTCATGCTGCTCCTCTCCAATAACCATGCTCCTCCTGAGCATCGTAACCGTCATCATCCACCATACTCACCATTATCTAGCTCGCACTCAGCCTCATCGTCCTACTCCTCCCTCATGATCAGTTTCCTCTATATTGCTGCACTTTGATGTTCTGAGTCCCGGCAGCCGATAACGAGGCCGAGTGGTCCCGATTCACAAAAGCAACATACCGACACCAAACCCTAAACCCTGGAAAAGGTTCGCCTTGACAGCAGAAGGCCTCGGTCTTCATAGCTCTCGGGAGCTGCCGCTTGCAGACGAGCCTGACGTTTCTGTCGGCAGATGCTGCCAAACCGACAGAAGCCCTGCTTCACCAGCAACTCTGAAGCAAAATCCGCTTCAGTTTGCTTGCTCAGCTGTCATCACCATCTCGACCATGCTGTTCTTTAGTCGTCTTCCAGTTACGCCGCCTGTCTTGCAAATGCTTCTTAAATAGTTCAGTGCCTTGCAAATGCTCCACACTCTGTCACTTCTAATCGGGCCTCGGAACATGAACCACTGTGCTTGGACGTTGCAGGTCAACGTGGCTAGCTGCATGATCGCACCCTGAAATTTGCAAAGTCCTAAACCTGGCAACCGTTGTGTCACACAGTATACCTATATCAGCATCCGAACTGCGGAACCCCAATCTGCAGTCAAAGTGTCAGCCAGTTCTTCTCGTGTTCCCTCCAGCTCCTTGAATACAGATCACGGGAAGGATCTGCCACATCGGGGCCATCAGTCGGTAAGAGCAAAAGCTCAAAACACTTAAAACCTCTTTCAAGAAATTCTCTAGCGCACAAGACACCGTTAACACTGTGCAAACACGCGAACTCTGGAAATCAAGGACGCAAGCCCAGTGTTCCTGAAAATGTTCGTGCTTGCGGTAGAGATCTGGAAGCTCACACACTACGGGGACGCTGCAGGAATTTCAGTTGTTGAACAAGCTTACTGTCTTCTGTACTCGTAGGAAAGTCTTTTCTCAACCATTCCCTGGGTGGGAGAAAGAACCTTTTCAAAAGGAAATCTGCACGCAACAACCACGAGCGCACCGATCCGGGTAGGGTAGAAAATGTAGATAGTAGAAACATATCCGAACCGCGAGCTCCAGTCCAACAAAGATAGTTACGACCAAACATGAGCACTAAAAGCTCCAAACTCTTGCAAACACCCATATCGGGCTTGTGGGCTGATGCGATAAGGCTATAGCTGCCTTACTTCGAACCATATCCGATTCTTAGGTCATCTTACAGTTAGGTCACGCGAGCTAAGGGCTCAGGGATCCCCGAATCGAAACCAGTCTAAAATCCTAGCCTCCCAACCCTGCGCCGGGCTTGGAGTTTAGGTTTACGCGTCGAAGCCCCAGATCCTAAAACATCCCAATACCCACATGCCAAAACGCAACCTAAAAGTCCAGCCATTCTCACGCCAAGCACCTACACCAGCGATCCCCAAAATCTTAAAAAACTACAACGAAAACCCTAAACCCTAATCGAAAAGCCCTGGACCCTGAACCCTGAAGGAAAATCTGGCTACCTCCCCCATCCGTGCTTGCCTCGTGCCATTGCGGCTCCTAGCTGGGCTCAAGCTTGTGTCTCCGAGCTACTGCAGCTCGGAGAAACGAAGACTCGGGATGTTTCAGTTTTGCTTTCGGGCTACTTGTAGGATGATTAGCCCGGGACTTCGCGACCCAAACATGCAAGTGCGTCGTCCCAGAGTGCCAATAGCATCAGCCACCTTTCTGCCTTTCGCTGGAAACCCGGCGGCCCTGAAAGATCCTATGGGTTTCTTCAGGCTCACATCAACAAGACTCTCTCAGCCGTGCGAATGGCCTCAACAAGGCAATGACTGCCTCGTATGATCTCCGGCACATGCCATAGTTCAACACCCATAAGCCTTCAAACCAAAGGGTCCCAAGGCCTCAATACCTGTTGAACCAGCAACATTTTCGGGGAGAGGGGCTCAGCGAGCAGCAATGCGCAACTGCTGAGGCCCTGAGGCAGCTGCGAGCGATCGTAATCGCGGCCCAGAGCTCGACCTCCGCCATGTCGTCTTGTGCCTGAAGTCGGCCAACACCACAGAAGACTCGCACTGTTTCGTAAAAATGCCACATAACGAGGATGCCCTGGGTCTTTTTTCAACATCCCATTTGTGGTTCCTGGTTGTTCCGATTATGGCTTTTGCTGCGATCATATTTTACAGCTGTTACAAGCTGGAGCGGCATTGTCATCGCCAGGATGTTCGAGGTGGGTAACAGTCGCCCTGCTGTTCCTTTTACAAGTCGGAGAAAAAGAATCGATGGACGAACACATGGTGCGTATCAGGCCTAGGTGAGAGGCAATTCTTACAAGAATCACTCAGTGCTACTACTGCGCGTTATTCACGTGATGTTTCTTGTCCTGCTCCCTATGGCGACAGCGCTGCATCGGATCCTGGTGATACAATATCTTACAATGATCATGGACTTACATCGTGCTCACTGTCAGCTAGCCACTATGTAAGATAAACAATGCCGCTATGTCGTCACACCGGGTCTGAACACACATACATCTGCCATCACCAGTAATGAGCACATTCGTCAGCTTTTCTCGTTCACATGCATATATACCCTTCCTGTTATGTTTATTGTTCTGCCTTGCAGCTAGCCCGATAATCTTTTCAAGTCACATAGCGGACATAGCGACGGACGAGGGCTTCACGTCAAGACTCAGACGAGTAGCAGTCTACGAACAGGATGCTGACCCTGCCCATGAGCACGCGTTGCAATGACGCCGAGTGTGCCCCCGGATCTCGCTGTTGCAGAGCCTGAATGATCTTCTCACGGAGATGATGTCTCTGCAATCTCGTGACGTGTTGCCATGCTTGTCCACTCTTCATCACCGGAAGGAGCAGCACGTGGGAACTCTCACATGGCAGGTGTATGACTTTTCCCTCCTTCCTTTCATTGTGTCACATGTGCCTCCCTTGTATCGATGTAAGCAGCACCTTGGCTTTTGCGCGGAAAAGGATATCTCATTGAAGGCCAGAACATGCGATTGCGGCTTTGACAATCGCCACTCACCACCACCGTTGCCATTGCCACCACTAAAACGGCGACGACGACGACGGCGACGTCACTGAAGAAAGCGACGGCGACCCCTCCTCGCGCCCTCCTCGCTCATCCTTGAACTCCTTGAGCCTATCACTGCCTCCGCAAGCTCGTCGCTTCTCTTGGCCGAACGCGAGCAACGTCTCATCACCGAGACCCTCTTTCGTGACCCAAGGCATGGATTGAAGCCCGCTTGCCATGACAACATGCTCCCGTCTCTGTGTGTGCCGGCAACACAATCGAAGCAAGCATAAACCAATGCACTTGATATGCATCCAAACCCTTGCAAAAACAGGTTGAAGCACAAACTGCAGACAACCTCAACCTGAGCCTTTGCACAGCGAGATGCAAGAAAAGTCGAAGATGATCACTGCATTGCCAGCTTTAAGTTGAACTTAGGACTGGAAGGCTGCTGACATTCTGCTGATGATCGTCCCAACGCATCGCCTTTGCTGCAATACGTGCGACAATGCTCATCACGCACGATGGAAGCTTTTGGTCAGAAACTGGCGAGGGTTCGGAGATCATCGGAGATCAGGGTTTGGAGCCTTAGGGTTCTCGCCCCTTCGGCCCTTGAACCCCAAAAGGCAAAACACTAAACACCACACCCCGAGGATACCCCTGATCTTCGCGACTTCGCGACATAGAATAGAGGTATGTACACATTATGCTGAGTGGTGAACTGGAGTGATTCCGATTGCGCTGGAGTCATCATGTTAATGTAAGCTGGCAAGGCTAATGCCTTTCGTCATGTAGTGAGTGCTTTCGTCGCCCTGAACCTCGCCTGACGCTGTCGAGCCCGAGTGCAAAAAACACATCCCACTTCTATACCTTTTCTATGCCCTGCTTACTGCTTCCTGGTATTCTCGCTTCAATTCGGACCCAAATACCCTGACCGAAGACCTCCAAGACCCCATCTGCCCCAGCGCGTCTTGATACCATGGATCTCCTCATGCCAGGTGGGAGCCTCCTTCGCGGAGCTTCGACGAGGTTGGGCCGCCGGCCCAAAGCCAGGCGGGGGTGGCCTTAGAGCAAGCACCCGCGGAAAAAATGTATAGGACCGGCTAAACCCACATGACACTTGACTCTCGTGTAACTACCAAATAAGTTCAGAGCAAAGTAGTTCTGATACGCGTGCTTGCGTGTGTAGGTGTGTGCTATTTTGGTGATGGTGCATGTACGTGCGCGAGGTCGAACGTGCACGGGCGTGTGCGTTGCGTGTGTTGCGCGTTGTCTGAACTAGCTCTCACTCTAGCTAGCTCGAGCTAGCCAGCTCCAGCTCGATAGATCGATAGCTGCAGCGATTGGTGGCGCGGGGCCTCTTTCGGAGGCGCCCCAGAGGACTGCGTTTAGTAGTGCGTTTAGTCGCGTCGGAGAGGGGGACCTTATCGCGAGCGCCGCATCCACCAGAGCCCTCTAAAGACTGCGTTTTAGTGGCGCGGGGCCTCTTCCGGAGGTGCCCGAAAGAACTGGAACCTTATCGCACGCGCCGCATCCAACAGAGCCCTCTGGAGACTGCATTTTAGTGGCGCGGGGCCTCTTCCGGAGGCGCCCGACAGTGCATGTGGGCGAAGTGTGTGACTGAGAGCTTGTCTAAGTGTGTATAAGTGCGCAAGTGAGGCAAGTGAGTGTGTAAACTAGACTCCTAGACAGTCATGGATGGAGGATGGCGGATGGCAGGAGGGACGGGAGGGCGGGCGGAAGGACAGGCGCAAGGACAGGCGGAAGGCGGAGGGCAGCGTAAAAGTTACAATTTAAGCCAAAACCCCACACAGTGATGTGGTGAAAAAACTCTCCCACAGGCACTGCTCTGAGCACCCTCGCATCAGGTTGTAGTCCAAAGCTCTGGCGAACTCTTGCATTCATGATGTTGGTACTTAACTATAGTATGTACCGAGTGGCATAGCGTAATCCAGCTCGTCATCGGAGCTCAGCCTCGTTTGCTGCCCGAAAGTCAACAGCATGTTCGAAAGAGATCAAACTTGCGGGCAGTCATCATGAAGGTCGAATTCCACAAGGGGATTTCTTCTGGACCATGACAGTCCCTTCTGTTCTTTCTATATTTGGAGGTTGCATATACTTTGAGAAAAGGACTGTAAGAGGACATCTTACGACTTGGGGCCTGGAGAGCGGGCCCCTGTTTTCCTGCAGCTTTATGTTGCGATCTTCTTCTGAGACGCAGGCAGGGAATCCTAAGCGAAAGCCCTTGAGTCCGACTACGGCTCTCAGATCTTCGGGTTGATAGATCATAGCATGTGATGGGTGCTGTCAGATTCAACAGGTCAACAATTAGACCTGAGTCACCAGCTGCTGATTCAGTGGATTGTAGGGCGGCACGGAGACATTTCCCTCCATGGGCATTGCTGGCTTGCCTGCCTCGGCCAAGGTACAAAGGACTCTTCCGGGTGAAGACAAGAATGCTACAGCCAGTTCCTATGTTGCAAATAAACTGTCTAAACCTACAGGCAATTTAAAGGTTATCAAGCTTCGGAATATGTAAAGCCGTAAGCACTAAGCACTCCTTAAAACAATGAAGGTCCCAGTGGCGCTGCATCCAAAGGCTGGTACTGGTCGCGTCGCCTCACCTGGAAGTGTGTTGATGGTGACCCTTTTTTAGGTGTTGGGTTTCAGGACCGGGGCTCTGCCTCACATGGGACATCATGAAGGCAGCAGCAGCAGCAGCAGCAGCGACAACGGCATCAGTGACAGCAGCGTCAGCAGCAGCACCGGCAGCAGCAGCACCGGCAGCAGCAGCACAGGCCCAGCACCAACACCAGCATCGACAGCACCACCAACAACACGTACAACAGCACCACCACCACCAACACCACCAACAACAACACCACCACCAACAACAACACCACCACCAACAACACCACCAACGCCACCAACGCCACGCGCTGCCACCACCGCCACTACCACCACCACCACCAACAACAACAACAACAACAGCAGCAGCAGCAGCAACAGCAACAGCAGCAACATCAGCAACAACCTCGAAGGGGCCGGAGGAGAGCTTTTGGTGCAGAGTTCTTCTGCTTGGGGCTTCGTGTTGGGCTGTTGGGATTTCGACGATGGTGTAGATGTGATACTGAACGGCAGCTGTGTAGAAGCCTTGCCACTAGCCAAAGAACCTTTACCTGCAAACTCATGATTGCGAGCAGATTTCCCCACCTATTACGTCCAGCATCCAGACCGTCAAATCCGGATCTTCAGCTATTAGAGCGCAGGGCTTCAGGGTTTAGGTTTGGGGTTTAAGGTGGTTCAGGGTTCAGGTTGAGTCAAGAGCTCGAAGTGCGACAAAACCACCTGTGCAGCTCTTCGCTGCTGTCAGGTCATTGCCAACAGGATCACCAAAGAGTACTGTCGGGAACCGTCCGACACCGCAACGATGTTTATCCTAAGATCTCTAATCCCTTCACCCGCATGGCTAAGGTACAAAGCCAAACTCCCTGAACAATAAGTCCTGAACTCGATCAAATTGACAGACCCCAACCCTCAACAAACCCCGTGCATCCAACGTCATACCACACCTTTGCCCATCGGGGCTGCGACCTCGGAGAGGGCAGCACAATAGGGACACCAATATGTTCTCCTGGGGCTGCTGCTGCTGCTCCTCCTACTCCACCTCCTCCTACTGCTGCTACTAGCACCACCGGTCACCACCACCATCACCACTACCACTACCACTACCACCATCACTATAAACTCCTACTGCTGCTTCTACTTCCTCACTACTACCACCACCACCACCACCACCACCAGGACGACGACGACGACTACTACTACTACCACCACTACCACTACCACTACTACGACTACTACGACTACTACGACTACTACGACTACTACTACTACTACTACTACTACTACTACTACTACTACTACTGCTACTGCTACTGCTACTGCTACTGCTACTGCTACTGCTACTGCTACTGCTACTGCTACTGCTACTGCTACTGCTACTGCTGGCCCTGTGAGTGCTTCCAGCGCAGTCTCCGGGGCCCGGTGCATAGCCGGGCGCCGGGGCGGACTGGGCCGGAGCTGGCCACCCCTGGGCTTGAAAGCAATAAAAGGGTTTGGGGTTTAGGGTTTAGCGGTTGTAAGGCTAAGGATTTAAGAGCGGGACAAAGTTTAGGGGAAAAGACTTCCGGGTTCTGGGGATGTTGCCGGTGGTACAGGGGGTTGCGGCAAGGTTTGAAGGCTGCATGACTAAGATTCTGACATAGCTCGTTGATACAGTAACATACATGTGCACATGCGCAACTGTAGAATGCTAGCTCAGCCCACAGGGAGAGTGAGGTAGAGAAATCGGCATACTTGTGACATGTATACATAGCAGCACAAGACACAGTGTCCAAATCACAGAAGTCGAAGCCGATGTACACATCACTTGCTCCCCCACATGTAGACTATCTTCCTGCGCGATTTAGGACTCCGGATGTCTGGGTTACATCGCTTCTGACTTGGAGGCTTTATGAGGCTTTGCAGGGAGGACATAGGCTTCTGAGTCCGCTCTCCGATGTGACCCGAGCTGAACTAGCACCAGGTGCCGGACAAGGTCGCTTTGGCCTGCGGAGGGATAATATAGGGGGCTTAATAACTAGAATAAGGTTTTGGGGTCGATGATAATTACTACATTTATTTAGGCCCCTATAGTGTGGAACTTCGGATCTGCGGGTGAATTTAGGTTTCTGAGTCGTTTAGCGGGTTTGGGGTGTCTAGGTAAGGTTGCGATGAACTTTTCTGGGTGGCTTTCACTTGAATGCGCGGGAAGTCATCGATGGCATACACACGCACACTTCAACACGGAATCAAATCTGCAGAGAAAGAGAAAGAGACGTTGAGATTCGTAATTGTTCGGCACTGTGAAGACATCAACAAACATGCATGCATAGACGAGGCGGGTACACAGACCCATCCAGATGGAAATGACGTCATAAACACAAACACACGCGTAGATAGATAGATAGATAGACAGACAGATACATAGGTGGGCATATAGATAGATGGATATATGGATACATGGATGGATTATGGATGGATGGATAGATGGTAGATGACAGATGACAGACAGTCAGTTGGTGGTTAGCCATAATAACCAACTAGTTCGACAGGTACAGATACAGCCTATCTGACCTAACTCCAAAGCCGTAGAATCAAGCCCTATCAAGCCTGACAAATGCAGTTCGGACCATTAGCCCTCCGAAATCAAGACCCTGTTTAATCGCAGTTTGATGAATCCAGCATTAGCTCCTGAACCCGGCTGCAACTTGGGGCTTGGGGTATATTGTAGGGCGAGATGTGCTTGTGGAGTCTACGAGTTAGCAAGCCCTAAAGAACCTGACACACCCGTATGCGGCCCTATAGACACCGCGATGAAGCTGACAGAAAGATGCACTTCCAAAACACGCAAGGAAGCCTGTATAAACGCTCCCGATCCCGGCCTGCGCCAGGCGACAGCAGTCGAGGCCTCAGCGGAACACTGGCGTCAACTTAGGAGGTAATACTAGATCCGTATTTGGCTTCCTGCTCGATGCGGGGTGTCGGGTCTTCTCTTGAGGTTCAGTAGTGCAATGCTAGTGAAAGCAGATGATAATAAGCAGAGTATTGTAGTATACCATCATGGCATAATAATCAAAGTGAAAAATAATAGCATAGCACAGCTTGGTATAGTATCTTGACTGTATATTGTAATGCATGGTGTTGCACGGCATAGTACAGTTTGGTACCGTAACAAAGCCTTGTGGTCGATCCGGCTACAGTACAGTCCGAGCGATACAAGGACATAGAGAAAAACGGCCTCCAAATGTAACATATGCTGCCATCAGTGCAGATATACAAAAGATTCCAAAAGCCACCCTGGGCCCTTAACCACAGTGTTCAGACTGAGAAGCCCGCCCTACACCCTCAACTATACTGAATTTGTGGAAGTTCTAAACCCTGAGCACCAAACTTCGAATCTGAAGCCCTTTGCAACTAAGCATGAGGCCAGTCCAGACATCTGGCTTGCTCAATGTAGGTCAGCTTGGGGAAATGCGATCGCAGGTCGGCATTGCCCTGATCCGCCGGACTCTTCTACTAGGGCACAAGGGATTGGGGCACTAGACCGCGCCATAGGTAATCAGCGGAATAAAGGCTGAGGTTCTTCAGGGGATAGGGGCACAAACGGACTGTTCATGGAAACAAAGTTGAGATTGACCTGCGCGGTCATTCAACCAAACCGAGACGCTTCGCAGTGTGAGGGCTATAGTTGCGCAGCAGAGTGCACAAGCTAGGTATAGATGGAGAAGCATCACATCGAACATATCGATTTTACACCAAGCAAGTGCGCGCCTCTACCTGCAGTCCAACAAAAGCAGAGTGCATCTATGCATACACCCACTTACCAGTCCTTTATTGTATATACGAGACTCGCGGCGCAAGCCAGCTCGCGAAAATGCAGGCAGGTACACACGATACATGTAAAATCAATGAGTCTGTTATAAGTACATAAATACAAAAGTGTAAAAACGTTTTAATAGATACAAAAGTGTAAAAACGTTTTAAAACAATTGAATGAATATCTTATGAAATAGTGTGTGTATATATATGTATATAAGTGTACGTCTCTACGCGTGTGTGTGTGTCAGCACGTGTGCTACTGTACCATGAATCCCTGTCTACCTTTCTCTGTCACTCTGATATACGGAAACAAGCACATATGCATAAACATACACACGCATACACACATACCTATACATGTACATGAACATGTGTTTTGTTTTACGTGCAGGCCTACTGGTATATCTGTCGATCTATGTTGTATCTGTGATGTCTGTCTATCTTTGCCTCAACTACCGATCCATCCGTCGATTCATCTGCTGATCCATGTTCTACCTCTGTATCGATCTGTCTACCTATCTGTTTGTCTATCTGCCTATCTACCGATCTGTCTATCTATCGGTCGATCTATCCGCCTGCCTATGTATCTATGTATCTGTCCATAAGAGCTTATCTTTGTCCCTTAAGTTTTAGAAAAATAAACGCGGGATGTAGTTACACATCAACCCATACACACAAGAACAAATACACACATAAATGCATACATACATACGTACATGAATGCATATATACATACAAACAGACACATAAACATAAACATACACATCTACCTATACATGAGCATGAACATAAAGATGCACATCTACATACATATATGCATATACCTGCACACATGCATATGTATAACCATTTACATATACCAATGCATACACATACATACATAAGGAATACATACATGCATACATACATGCATGCATACATACATACATACGTACATGCATACTTACATTGTTTTACATACGTACATATGTGCACACATACACACATGCGTACACACATATTTTGTATATATATATATGTATATATGAGAAGATTATGCGTATGCAGGTAAACGTAAAACTTAAACTCCGTTTCAAGACTTCCCAGCCTCTGCGTGAATACGGCCCACATCAGGCCCGAGCCTGATCCCCAGGATTTGTCCGCTGAAGTGAAGGCTTCTGCTCGGAAATCAATTCTTTTTTTTTAGCACCTTTCTCCGCCCATTTAGGGTGTAGGGTTTAGGGGCTTCGTATATCGCAAAGATTGGATCTTGACAATTGGGCAAGTAACCCCGCTGAAATGAACCTATATAAACAAGACCGTGGCTGGTACATGTTTGTCGGCTTTCTTCTGGCACAATGCTGTCTCTATTATCAAGCATGTAAGACCATAAAGAGATTGCAATCATCTTCTTCGGCTCTTAGGCTTCATACCCTAAACGGGAGTTTCGGAAAACAGGGGACCCTAATACAGACCCTATATAGCAGGATCCTTATTATAAGGTAGGCGGACGCAAGGTCATAGGCGACGAAGGTGGGACAGAAAGAACAGACGTGTGCTGTTTCAATCACTGGAAATACAAGGACCCCAAAATGCCCCAAAATCGGCCACCCCTAATTTTCGGAAACCCCCAACCCTGAACCCTAAACCCATTCAGTCTCCGGCCCGCTGCACTCCGCAATGTCGCCATAGCAACTTTCGATCCGATCCAACCTTCGGCTTGCGGATCTCGGGGTGCTCTGGCGGTTTAGGGTTTAGTTTTCGGGTCTAAGGTTTAGCTTTGGGTTTATAGGGTTTAGTTCAGGGTTTAGGGTTCAGTTTAGGATTTAGGGTTTTGGGTTTACCACATGTCACACTGCCAGCTCTGTCACTTCTAAAACCCAGGCAGAAAACCCGAAACCTTCAAAATGCTGAACCATTCAAAACAAAACAAAAAGCAAACCCTGCAAGTTTCATGCTAACGCCTCACCTCCTCGTCCTCTTCGAGAATGGAAGAGACCTCTTCGAGACTGGAAGGGAGGCGAGCGAGCGGGCTGCAGCCCTCATATACTGGAGACTGCCACAAATACACACCGTCGGGGCGTACCATACCTCAGTGCAGGCAAGCCCTGAATACCAGACCACAAAACCCACAATGATCAGGGCCTCCGAAAGGCTGGTACCAGGGTTCTGTACAGTTGTTTCGGGGATTGCTAAACGGCTTGAAGGGTCCAAAGCATCCAACGCACTTAAGCGTGGGATTCATGTCGGATGGTATTCGGCGGGAATCTCACGTTGTTGTGCCCTTGCGCCCGGACGGCTACAACACATTTGGGGAAGTCACACAGCGGGCCCTAGGACAGACTGCTTAGACTAATAGACCCTAACTAAATAGTCAGGGCATCCATGAAACGGACCCATCAGGGGTCCGGGTTTGGATATGTGTTATATGGGCTCTAATCGGGAAAGTGTCAAGTTTAGATCCACAGAGCTGTCTGTGTGCGAAACTCATACGCATCTGCACACTTTACTTAACAAGCCTTGCAAAAAGATGTCAGTCAGACCCGATGTGCAAACGAGCATCCCCCGGCCCAATCGGGATAGAATGTCGGGCGATGGAGTTGTCGTTAGCAGCAGCAGTAGCAGTGGTGGTAGCGGTACCTCTAAAGACCCATGAACTTAGGAGCAGCATGCGGAACAAGATGCAATCAAGGTGCACGATCTTAAGTGCTGGCGGTCACTCGCCATATACAACGCTAGAACCTTTATTAATGAGCAGGTTAAGGCAATTATCAAACCCGTATGGAACCGCTACTGAGAACCGCTTTAGAGCCCCTGGGCTTTACGCCCTGGCCTTTGCAGAACCCGAACCCCAGCCCAAACCCTAAACCCTAGGTGCTACACCCAGAGGGTCCAAGTTCGCAGATAGTGGGGCTTTAGGTCAAAATGCCACCAAAAGCCAAGCGTGCGCTCAAGGATCTACTTCTCCAGATTCGAGGGCTCAAGGTTCGTGGGGCTCTGAGGCTCTAGGATTTCTGGTATGTGGTTCGGAGCTTCGGGCTCAAAACAGAGGCCTTGTTTTTTAGTAAGGCTTCGGGTTTTCCATAATAATACAACCTACAGGCCATACAGACAGTCAGCCCCAAACCCTTGCTCCTCACAAGTAAAGCACGTCACCTTTAACCTTAGCCGAAACTCTGAACACGAAGCGCTAACTAAGCCCAAGAAGGTGTAAGTATCGAGAAACCTACCAACCCTGGGCTTACGTAAGCCCATACAGGTCCAACTTTCGCAAACCCTACAAGCCGCAAATTCCAAACCCTGAACCCTTATAAAGCCCTTATGGTGAGCCCTCGCGCTAAGCCCTGAACTCTAAACTCTACAGAAGGACCCATATCGAAATCCAGCGAAAACCCTCATCTCAGGGTAAGCCCCAGCCGAAACCCTTGAAAGGAACCCTGAGCCCTAGCCTTGACGGACCCCTTATGGAACCCTTAGCTCTACACCTGAATCCTGGCCCTACACCCTAAACCCTAACCCCCTTAAAGGAACCCTAAACCCCAAACCGCTCTAAATCCTAAACCCAAATTATGGGAGCCTTAAAAACCGCCTTGAAGGGCCCCCTAAATCCGAAACCCTTCAAGCGAACCCTCATCTCTCGCGCCTTCAACATGCGCATGGCCTCACGGCTTTAAGGCTTTAGGGTTTCGGGCTTCAGGATTTTGGGTTTAGGGCTTGAGGGTCTGGGGCTTCAGGGTTTTAGGGTTTAAGGGCGCAGGTTACGGTCAGGGCGGTTAGGGTTTAGGGATGAGGGTTCAGTGGCTTGCGTTTATGGGGGTATTGAGTGCCAGGTTTAGGTGTTCAGGATTAGGCGTTTGGGGTCTGAGGCGACATTCCTCATGTTCGGTCGTGTTTTTTTACGTTGTGGCTTAGCTTGGGTTTTTGGAACTTCATAGACAGGGCGACGCGCAGGGTTGCAAGTATATCTCCGTCAAGATTAACTACGCATTTCCTAGCTGTACAAGGTGCTGGTCTCAGCCAAATGGTTGAACTAAAAGAATTCCTGGATATCGTTAAGACTCCTTTGCCGTGCTAGTCTAAACAACAGAACTGACGGGATTGATCATGACAATACCAATTGTATGACATGGGAACCGTTTCGTTAAAGAGTCAAACTTGCCACTTGATGGATCTGCCGGTGCTCGACGATGCGTTCCTCAAGCTTTACTTGTACATACAATTTCCAAACTTTACCCAGCCCAGGCATTCTGACGAACCTCTGGGACTTCAAAGATCTTCTCGACGTACTGCACTTGTGGGACCTGGCATCATCACGTAATCTCGATCGCTGGACAGTTCTATCATTGACCGTGCCACCAACGTACATCAGAGAAAATCTGCGAATAGTAGGCAACGCCAGGAGAAAGACAATCATATCATGAACTTGATGAAGAATTCAGGCAAGAACCACCTTTTGAGTGTGCACTTCCACGTCGTAGCGGACCTGGTGATTGTAGCATCTCTCAATATCTCTCATGCCTGCAACGCCGCGCTCCGCGGATTC
Source organism: Symbiodinium sp. CCMP2592 (assembly GCA_905221615.1). Lineage (NCBI taxonomy): Eukaryota > Dinophyceae > Suessiales > Symbiodiniaceae > Symbiodinium > Symbiodinium sp. CCMP2592. Next base: position 294,448 of record CAJNDT010000090.1, on the reverse strand, counting down.
CCAGCCTCTGGAACTTCTACCACTCGCTCGAAAGCTGGCACGTGAATGCAGGAAGATTCCTTTGGAGGAAGGGACCCCTCTAATTCGGACTAGCATTGTTCGCCCTGACTGGGGGGCCTGGTTCTCTAGCTTGGGCATCTCTGTAATGATTTTCAGGTGGACGGCATCCACGAGCCGCGCAACCTCCGCAGGTAGTGTGCTAAGGCAGAGGCTTCGACGTCTGGAGTCTGGGGTTGCAAGGCTCGTAGGGGACGCTGCACGAACATAGCCTTCTCGGCTTGCCCGCAGCTGCAGTTTGGAATCAAAGGCTAGATCCGACGTGCGTAACCTCTTTGCTACAGCAGGTTGCAGGCAAGCCCGGTGTCTTTGCGGTAAGGTACGGATTTGATCGAATTTCGGGATTCGATGTTGCGCCTCGGCATCTCCGAGGTAAGTTGCGCAAGCCATCCTGCGATTGCTAACGAAAAAACCATCTCTTCCAAGTGGAACTGTCGAGCTCTGGTGAAGAAGTTAGAAGGCCACCCTGCAAATGCTTTCCGAAGCGCCTGCCTGGAATCTCTGCTGCAAGCCTGCTGTCACCTTGCTGCATCGCTCTGTTTAGCTTGGGCTTGCGATATCACGTCTCAGTCATCGATGACCGATCGTCCTTCCAACCCGACTGAAGCTTCGAGACTCTTCGACCTTCAGCTGAGGACGAAGGCACCACGAGCTTCATCATCCCTCAACCCGTAAAGACAAGTAGGTCGGAAATCCCTGGTCCTGCGTACTCTCGAAGCCGAACCACAGCAGGACGAGCCGGCATACCTGCGGATCGTGAGTTCCTTCGGGCTTATGGTTTGGGACTGGGCTTTGCATTTCAGGGTCTGGGTCGTGCTCAATCAAGGCTTGCTCTTACTCTCACTCTCCCTTCCCCCTCTCTCCACCTTCCTCTCCCCCTTCTACCTCTGATTGCACGCAGAGAGACAGACAGACAGAGAGAGAGAGAGAGAGAGAGAGAGAAGGGAGGGAGGGAGGGAGGATGGTTATACGTCTGCGCGTCTGTTGGGCAAATGTGTCCTGAAAGTCACTGCAGCCCAGCTGCTCCTCTTCCAAGATCTCAATAGCAGACTGCAGGTCTTGCACCTGCTCGTCAAGAGCGCTGATGGCAGTCTGGCTCAGGAAGCAGTTGTCGTCGCGCTTCGTGGCTTCCCATTGCAACCTCGAAATGAGCGTCACTCGCATGTGACGGGCCCAGGATGGGCAGCGTAGATACAACATTTCCTGAACTTGACAAAGTCTCCGTTACTAGCCGAGGCGCTTCTTTTCGAGTTTCTGGATTTGCTTCTGCGCATGCTCCAGTCTGTGCTCCACTTGCTCCCTGTCCACATCACTGCACCTTACTGAATTGGTCAACTCGACGCATAGCAGTTTTGGACCTGGTGAAAGATTTCCGCAAAGGACTCTGCAACCAGCAGACTCAGGCTCGAGGAGCTTTCCCACAAGATTCGAGATTAGATTCTGGTCCGCATCGCTCTGCAAGCAGCGGTGAAACAACCTGCGTAATCCATCAAGCGGAAATCGCGAAACCCTCCCTCCCTCGCTCGCTTGCTGATCTTCAGGCCCTGGCTGCTCTTGCAGACCGAGGATCAGGTTCTGCTGCCTAATATGCTGAAGTCGGTCTGGGGTGAGGGCTACGGGTGAGTTTCAGGTTGACTCCGTGCCCGGACTGGCATGCTTGCAACTCGATCTGCAACATCTGCTCACGTAACGATTGAAAGTAGTTTCAACGTCTCGGTTCCCGGCAGACTCAGCTGATGATTGTCTGCACCAGCTGGTCGTGGAGAGCATTCAGCCTGGAACGATTTCCAAAGAGTAGTTGCGACCATGACAGTCCACACGAATACTGCAGCAACGCTGCAACCTTTTCCTGGACTTTGGCAACTAGCAACCTCCCCAAGGCTTGAACACGATTGCATCTACCAGCCAACATCCTTCTTGCTAAAAGCGGCTGGTTCCAGAGCAGGGCGATTTGGACATCCTGCTGCCGGTACCACACGGGGCCCTGCCAGGACGGGGATTTTGGGTCGGCAGCAGCCCGTGCACCAAAAGAAAGCCCGCGCCTCGCTGGACCCCTCTGGTCTATGCAACATGGCTCGGTTACACCAACAGAGCTCGCAATGTCTTATGAGTCTTATGCCTGCCTTCTAGGGTCCACTGCACTCTACCGCGGCTGAAAGAACGTCTGCTGACGAAGCATGCGATCTCTCAGATGATGCGCAAGGCTGAGCCATGTGCGATTGCAAAAGCATATTTTTTAACCAGCCGATGCTGTTACCGCAATCTTCGGACCTTTGCTCTGTCTTGACACTGGGTGTTTTGCATGATGACGACGGTGGTGATGCTGATGCTGATGCCAATGATCATGGTGATAGCGCTGACGGCGATGGCCATTGCGGTGATGGTGATGCTGATGATGATGACACTGGTGATGATGATGCTGATGATGATGGTGTTGATGCTGATGATGATGATGACGATGGTGGTGATGATCAAGCCCCACGGCCCAAGCTGTTGTGAGCGCCCGTGGAAAGGGGTTGTGTTTCTTTCTTTGGGCTCTTGTTGGGGTTTCTTCGCGGTGGCTCTTCGGCGAAACTTGTTCATGAGCCATGACAGCTCCAGTGACGACTGGGAAGATCAGGCAGACCCCGAGGACTACATGCCTTGGGATCACCGGGATGGCAGCCCTCCTAGGCCTCTACATGTTGACGAGCCTCTACGAGGACCTCCGCCTCCCGTGCCAATGGGCTACTCAGCAGGATCCTCTGCATTTCACGGGCGCTCTGCAGATACCCCCGCCAGTCTGGAAAGCCATAGCACTGGACCCTCCTGGGAACATGATCACCGTGATGGACCACAGCCGGTGGTCACTGTCGGTGAAGGCAGCAACCGCCGAGTTGCCAGGGCTGCGGGCCCGCTTCTTCCGGATGGCAGTTTTGAGCGAATGGAACGCTCAAGCAGCAGCACCTCCGACGACAACTCCTCAGACGACACTGCCGACGAAGACGCTGCCAATCCCGACCCTCGGGGCGAGAATGACAGGCTGGCTGATGATGCCAGTGAGACGTGGTCCGAGACCTCGCTCATTCTGGAAGGACCCGTTCTTGCACAGACCAAGGAATACTTGTATACTCAATATCGCCTTGAAGTCAAAGCTCGCGCCACAACATACGGGCATGCTCTCACTACCCGCTCTTTGGCGGCTCAAGTGGGCGCCGTCCGGCGCCGTTTGGCACCAGCAGCGTGGCAGACAGTACAAGACTGGGCTCGGCACAGGCTTACCGGCCGTCGTGCCACATCTTGGCAAGCCTATGAACACCGGCAGACTCATGAGCGTCGGCCCCGGCGCCGCAGCCGCAGCCGTGATCATGACTGATCTGCGCCTGCCGACGGCAACTCCGCATAGGCCCCGCTGGTTCTGCAGTCGACACTTCTTGAGACCCAACCTGCCTGATCTGTTAGTCTTCCCTAAGCCTCACCCCTACATAAGAAAGCCCATAACCTGCATGAAGCCAAGTCGCGCAACCCATAGGCGTGCTGCGGCGGCTACGCCTGCTGCCGACACGCTGGAGCAGACTGATGCAGGCACCCGCCCATTAAGTAAACATACCCTAAGCTGTACACAGCCTCAACATCAGACTGGCCGAGCCGGTCCCAAATCCGGCACCTACCTCATAGCACTGTTCTACTTTAGATCCCTAGGTCTGGTAGGAGGGGCGAGGGTTTCTCCTGACTCCGCGTCAGGGGAGGGACCCATCGTGACCACGATGGGGAAGCATCGCGGACCAGCACTTCCCGCGGCGCCAGTGCAATCTCAGCTGCCACCCGTCCCGAAATTAGCACAATCAGTCAAACGAGCATACAGACGTGCACGCCTGCGAGCCCATGCCTCGCCCAACCAGGGCACTTGGTACCGCGGCAGATGGCACACAACAGAATCCTTAGGACAGTTACCCAAGACCACGCCCGCACATCCTAGGCGCGTCAGGGCCCAGCCCTCCAGCTGGCGCAGGCCAGTCAAGCACTTGTGCTTGATGACATGGAATGCTAGCGGCCTCTCTTCGGCCATGTTCCAGGAATTAGTGGCATGGTGTGAGCTGCAGGCTGAACTAGATGCAGTAGTAGTTCAGGAAACACATTGGCATGACACATCCGACTTTCATTCTGGTCCCTGGCTAGCCATGCATACATCCGGAAGAAACTCTCCCGATGGCTTTGGCAGGTGCTCTGGCATCCTTTTTCTGCTGCGCAAGCAGACGCTCCAGGACCCGCGCATCCTTGAGCTATGCCCTGGTCGTCTAGCAGTAGTGCAGGCCACGTCCAGAATCACAGGGTTGCCGGTTAGCATAATTGGGGTGTATCAGCATGTTTGGCGAAGTGGCTTATCAACCACGCGTAATCTTGAACTCCGTAGGGGTATCTGGACCCAGCTTGATAAAGCACTTAGAGACACACCCGTCAGGCATCACCTACTGCTGTGTGGGGACTTCAATTCATCTGTCTCCTCGGAACCACCTGTTACTGGACCATCAGTCCCAGGCCCCTCAAGCAGTCATGACCAGGATTTTCAGGCATTGCTACAGCAGCATTCCTTATGTGTGCTCAACACATGGCACTCACGTCCCAGTAGTACGTACTACTCGCCCACAGGGGCTACGCAGATCGACTTTGTCATTACTCGGCAGGCTGCAGCTGCCTTCCAAGCCAAGCAGGCTTACCCGGACCATCGCGACCGATCGGGCTATCCAGCCCGGCCAGCAAAGCACTGGCAGGTAGCATCCGTCATCACTTGCTTAGACATCTTGAGCCCAAACTTAAGTTGCTCCCCCAATATGCCTATGCCAGTGGCAGGGGCACAGCCGATGCACTCATCAAAGCCCATGCCCATCTTGAGGCAGTGGGGGCTCTGATCCGCGACACCCGCTGCACCCGATTCCAGCAACAGGCCAGGAGCAAACCGCGTTCCTGCGTCGGTGGCATAGCCTTATCTCTTGATTTGTCTAAAGCCTTTGATGGTGTACCCAGGGATCACATATACCAATCCATGGCGGACTGTGGCGTCCCACCCGAGGTGATAACCCTAGTCCAACAGCTTCACCATGAAGCCCAGTACATCTATCATTCGGGGGACCATCGGGGCGCCACTACAACATCTAACGGCATCAAACAAGGATGTGTTATCGCCCCCTACTTGTGGAACTACTTCTCCCTACTTTTTCTTGCCCGACTCAGTGACCACCGTAACCACGACTGGATTCGACAGGTCTTAGCCCTCTTTGCTGACGATGTCTGGGGCGCTTGGGAAATTAGGGTTCAGGCTGATTTGGTTCAGGCCATCCGAGATATCTCGCTTGTACTTGAAATCTTGGAGTCCCTTTCCATGACCATCAACTACAGTAAGACCGCCATACTGCTGAAGCTGGTTGGCAAGGACGCCAGCCAACTCAAGCGGGAGCACACCTTCCTTGACAGTCCATGGCAGGGAATGTGGTATTCCGATCAAAGACCAACACGAGTATCTTGGCACTGTCGTCACATATCACCATCGACATCAGCGCAACATGCACCACAGGATCAAGGCCTGCACTGCCCGCCACCAGGGCCTTAGGAAGCTTCTCAACGGCTCTCATCATTTGTCTGAGCAAAACCGCATCCGACTTTGGAAAGCTTGTGTGTGTACTAGCGCAATGTATGCGCAACACGTTGTTGGCATGTCAGCAGCCTCCCTTCGACGCTTGACCGCCACTCTCACCAAGCATCTTCGTGCTATCATGCGCATACCTGCGCACCTCACGCACATCAGCACCAAAGAAGTTTGGCAGCGAGCCGGCCTCCCCATGCCAGGCTGGACCATTCAGCAGGCGCAACAGCAGGTTCTGGCCAAACTCGAGCATCGAGCCCAGCAGGACCCGGACATTACCACTACTTCACTGGCCCTGCAACACATACGTTCCCAGGCTGCGACACTCGAGGCAATTCTCCTGGAGGTGGCTGAGAGCCTTGCTAGCACGCCGCAGACTTCGGCACACGTTAGCTGTCCCTACTGTCAGGAAACCTTCGTATCCGCAACGATGGCAGCACCCCCGGCAGCCTCACCCTCGACCACCACCATATGGGCCTCCCGTCGGGCAGCCGCCTCGACAGCCCCCTCAGGATCCTCTTCGACTCCTCACACGTGTGGTCTTGCAACAGGAAGAAGTCATCAGCCGCCTGCGCCACGAAAAGGCCTTCATGCTCTTCATGAAGCAGACGGAGGAGGGGACTTTGGGCTCATTGATGAAGGTGGCGAAGGAGTGGAATCGTCAAAAGTCTCTCGAGACAACAGCTATCCGCTCTCCACTGCGAACAGTGCTGATGTCCAGCATGGTCAAGGAGCTCCTCAACCTGGCGCAGCAAGCTGTGGCGACGGAGGAGAACAAGGCACGCATGATCAAGGCCGAGTGGCTCACAGCCTCATCGGAGTGGACCTACCGGAGATGGTGCCACACAGATCGCCGCCTCAAGATCGACGACCAGAGGGCGCCTCTCCAGCACGCCGAGGCTGTCCGCATCTTGAGCTTCCTTTTGGAGAATCTGAGCGGCGATGCAATCCAGCGCTTCGGCTCCACGGTTCAACTCCCGAAGCTCGAGCAGCAGGGCGCCCAGATGGCCACCTTTGCCTTGGAGATCTCTCTCAGGGGCAAGACGGCACAGGAGCTCTACGATTACTTCAGCCGCCTGTGCGGGAACTCGTTGATGAGCCTCATCGGGGTCTCCATGAAAAAGGACACCCTACCACGATCTCAGTTGGCCAAGAACCTGGCCAACCAGTTTTACCAAAGGTAAATCAGGACAGCTCCAGCTCACTTCCGGCCTCAATGGTAGCACATCGGCATCTGTCAGGATCCCTGGAAATCTCTCTGCACACGGGCGGTTCAGCTGCAGCCCCAGCCCTTCCGACAGTAGTTTTTCAGGGTGGATCGAATAGCTGTTATCTGAACTCCTTTCTCAACTGTTTGTGGATTGCGGCTCATCTCACGAGCTCCAGACAACTAGTACCTCAGGTTTTGTGGGAACAATCAGAGCGGCCACTTGTGGCCATGCGTCTGTTGGGGCTTCGCCTTCTGGGCTGGTCCCGCCCTCGGCAGCAGCACGACGTTGCTGAGTTGATAGATTTCCTGCAACCTCGCCTGGTCTCCCCGGCGCCTCCAGGCTGCTGGGAGACAAGGCAGCACGCAGACACAGGCATCAGCCGAACGGCGCCGGTCTCAACTCTTCGGTGTTTGCAGCTTCACCTTAATCCTCATAGCCCTACCCCCGAGATACAAACCCTAATCCAGTGGTGGCACACCCAGCACGCCATGCATGCCTTACATCGTGCACCTCCGTGGCTCTTCCTCCAAATCCCCAGGTTCTTGTATCGATCACGGGGGCGGCCAGCAAAGCATGCACAGGCCTACACTCTTCCGACGCCTGTCAAGCTTCCAGTCTTTCAGGACTCGGGTTCCTTTGAGGTTCAGTGGATTGAGTACAGGGTGAGTGCCTGCATTCAGCATCACGGGAAGGTGCCTTCCCAAGGCCACTACACAGTGGCAGCCCTCCTCGATGGAGCCTGGTGGATGCTTGATGATGAAAAAACGCCGGCTCTGCTCACAAGTGCACAGCTCCGGCATCTGAGTGCAAATGTGTATGTCATGCTTCTTACCAGCAGTCTCGCAGCCTCTGCGCCCTCGAGCCTTCAGCCAGACACAGACAGAGAGCATCATGGATGCTCCCCGACAGCAGCGTGCTCTGAGGGAGGAGGACTTGGACTGGATCTCCAGTCAGCTCTTTCTGATTCGCACACAGCTCTCGGCACTGGCAGAACGTCTCGAAGCTATGCAGCAAGCTCACAACCGAATGCAGGGACACATGCGTGTTTTGGAAGCTCGAGCTCGCAAGGACTCTCGAAAGGATTCTCACAACAAGTATGCCCAGCCTCAACCTCTGATCATCATGCTTGAGTCATTGGACGACTGAGTAGTGCGCTCTACAGGCTGAGATGTTGCAAAGCAACAAATCAAATCTTTGTTTACGTCACTTCGGTGAAATTTGTTTAACTGGCGCCCGTACGAGGCATCAGTGCCTGCCGTAATTATCGACCGACTCTCACGAGAGTTGTATGGTGCTCGCAGGACAGGACTCTCTCTGCCGCGTGTGAAGAAGAAGGTGGTGATGATCATGCTGCTGATGATGATGACGGTGATGACGATGACGATGACGACGACGATGGCGGTGGTGGTGGTGATGACGACGACGGCGGTGGCGGCAACAGGCGGCCAGAGTGATGTTCAGCACGACGGGGAAAAGGTGACACACGCACGCACACACACACACACACATTCAGAAGTGAACATCTCAAACTGCAGGCCTCCATGCGTGACTTGAGCAGCGCAACTCAGCAGGTATTGTCTCCAGCTTCCACGTTGCTTGTTCCAGAACCTCACACCGCCTCTGTTTGGTGCAAAGGTCTACGAGACTTGAAAAAGCTCGGGGAGGACTTCGAAGCGGGAGGACGTGCATCGCACGGTAACATGCATCACAATGGATCCCGTCGTCTGGCTTTGTCCAGTACTCATGTGACCGTGGCTATCCATAGCAGAAGCGCATGTCGAGTCTAGTGTGAGATCCCTGTAGCAGGTCCTCCAGAGCAAGATGACGGCTCCGTGCCATAGCCGAGGACATCGGAATACCATATACACTGGTCATCACCTAAAAAGAATTGACCCACACCAGGAGAGTCCCCAATTGACTTACCGATTTACCTCAGCCGCCTCAACCATTGATGACTCTGTTGACACTAAACCGACTAAATTCCAGACCGTTTTGGCCCGGAGATTGCCAAAAAAGGCCGCAACGATCTCGGAGGCTTAATCTGTCTAGCTAGGAGGAGATTCCCGTTCGCAATGTTTGGTTCAGGCTTTGATACGTTGAGTTTCGGCCGTCGGGCTTTAAGTCTTCGCCATCGGCCATGGTATGTTACAAGTTACCAAGAAAGTCTACTTAGGCTTGATAGGGTCTAGCGTGGTGAACCAATTGAAGGCCGGAGTAATCAATCGGGTATATTTCCAACTATGAGAGAAGACGAATCAACAAGAGGTCTGCATTTTGTATGCATAAGTACACATGCATGCGCATGTAGCATACACGACATATACATGTTCGTACACCTTCGTACAAAAATACACCGATAATTCGTTAGGCGGCAGTCATACACATAAACATAATCTGCTGAAGGAGTATGTCCGCCTTGTAGCTAGATATGTAGAAAGCAAGGCGCTCTATGATACTTACTACATCAGGCTTGTAGCTCAGGGTTCAGTCCGAGTCTAAATTGCAGGTTGACAGACAGAACAATATCAGCGGCCATTCGTGCTAATATCTCAGGCGTATACTTTCAGTCCTCCGGAACACCAACTGGTGAATGTCGAAATCCAGCTCGCACATAGTAGCGCATAATTTGGCAGGGTTGCGTGCCTCCAGGATTCGATTGCGTGTCGCCAGAACAAAGCAGCTGCTGCCTGTTTGCCAAATGGGCAGCGTGCAGTAACCTCTTGCAGCATTTGATATGCAAGCGGGCGGAGCACAGCACGCTTTGTGGCAATTGCCTCCTGCAGTGCAAACACTGCAACACTAACTCCACCCACGGGAACAGCTGCAATAATGCGGGGCGCTTTGCGACTTGGCCCCTTCTGAGCCTACGATGGATGTGCGCGCCGCGGAAAGCCAAAAGAAGGGCGATTACTTGCTAGGCTCCAACCTCAGACCACCGGCTGCAGCGACAAACCGAATCGATCTTGAAACTGAGGCTTTGGATGCTTGCATTGGAATTTCATAGTCTTCGAGGTTAAAGGGCCATAACCACATGAGGGTTCAGGGTTCGACCAGTCATGCTGCATCGAAATCGCAAAGGCACTTATTACTTATTACATAGCAGGATGCTGGGATCATCTACACTGAGACACTGAGTCTATACTACTGAAAGATTCCTGTACTCACATGTACTCACACGACCCAAACTACTGCCCCTCTAAAGGCATCGACATCTGTGCAATGCAGGGCTGCTCGACTCAGGCCGTCAAGTTCAGCCTCCGCAGCGGAACCAGCAGGGTGCAACTGGAAAGGGAGTTCTCCCGGAAGGGTACTATGGGGTTCAATTCGGTTCCCTTTCAGGGTACTATGGGTGTCTATAGGGGATCCCCCAGAAGGTTGAGAAGTGGTGTGCCGAAGTGGCAGCATACACAGTTGTCATTTAGCTTGTCGGCCGGTTCGTCTGTAAATGCCAGTATCGTCCCTAGGCATGTCAGTGTAGTCAACACCTGTCAGACCTATCAGTCGTACCACAGAAGACAGGTAGTTGTTGATGGACACAGTCAGCTCGCCATCTTCATCATCACCACAGCCAACGACACCAGTAACAACACCATCGTGGTCATCCACATCCTCATCGTGAACACCACTGTCTGCGGCTTCGCTGCACTTCCATGAATCATCTTCATGCTGCTCCTCTCCAATAACCTTGCTCCTCCTGAGCATCGTAACCGTCATCATCCACCATACTCACCATTATCTGTATCTAGCTCGCACTCAGCCTCATCGTCCTACTCCTCCCTCATGATCAGTTTCCTCTATATTGCTGCACTTTGATGTTCTGAGTCCCGGCAGCCGATAACGAGGCCGAGCGGTCCCGATTCACAAAAGCAACATACCGACACCAAACCCTAAACCCTGGAAAAGGTTCGCATTGACAGCAGAAGGCCTCGGTCTTCATGGCTCTCGGGAGCTGCCGCTTGCAGACGAGCCTGACGTTTCTGTCGGCAGATGCTGCCAAACCGACAGAAGCCCTGCTTCACCAGCAACTCTGAAGCAAAACCCACGTCAGTTTGCTTGCTCAGCTGTCATCACCATCTCGACCATGCTGTTCTTTAGTCGTCTTCCAGTTACGCCGCCTGTCTTGCAAATGCTTCTTAAATAGTTCAGTGCCTTGCAAATGCTCCACACTCTGTCACTTCTAATCGGGCCTCGGAACATGAACCACTGTGCTCGGACGTTGCAGGTCAACTTGGCTAGCTGCATGATCGCACCCTGAAATTTGCAAAGTCCTAAACCTGGCAACCGTTGTGTCACACAGTATACCTATATCAGCATCCGAACTGGGTACGACGCACGCACAAGCGCGCGCCCCCGCCCACACCCACACGCCAAGCACCTACACCAGCGATCCCCAAAATCTTAAAAAACTACAACGAAAACCCTAAACCCTAATCGAAAAGCCCTGGACCCTGAACCCTGAAGGAAAATCTGGCTACCTCCCCCATCCGTGCTTGCCTCGTGCCATGGCAGCGCCTAGCTGGGCTCAGGATGTTTAAACGCTCAAGCTTGTGTCTCCGAGCTACTGCAGATCGGAGAAACGAAGACTCGGGATGTTTCAGTTTTGCCTTCGGGCTACTTGTAGGATTGTAGGATGTCGCGACCCCAACGTGAAAGTGCGTCGTCCAAGAGTTCCAATAGCAACAGCCACCTTACTGTCTTTAGCTGGAACCCGGCGGCCCAAAGATCCTATGGGTTTCTTCAGGAGTCTTCAGGCTCACATCCTCAGCCGTGCGAATGGCCTCAACAAGGCAATGACTGCCTCGTATGATCTCCGGCACATGCCATAGTTCAACACCCATAAGCCTTCAAACCAAAGGGTCCCAAGGCCTCAATACCTGTTGAACCAGCAACATTTTCGGGGAGAGGGGCTCAGCGAGGAGCAATGCGCAACTGCTGAGGCCCTAAGGCAGCTGCGCGCTATGGTCATTGCTGCCCAGAGCTGGACCTGCGCTATGTCCGCTATGTTCCAAGTTCAGGAAGTACAGGCCATCCGTGCAAATTGGAGCCCTTGGCGTTCCTTGAATCTTTTCCAGCTGCCTAGATGGTTTGGAGGAAAGCGGAGGAAACGCCTGCAGTGTGTCAGCCATTAGTATCCAGACTCTAAGATTCTCGGCCCGTGAGACTATGAGGTATGTGCAGATGAAAAGGTCTGCGGCTGTCTTTTCCAAATTCGAGATGTGGCACGTTTTTGTCATCTAATTCACTTGAAGACTTTAGCATTGTAGGATGTGAAAGGCTCGCAGCCCCAGACTTTTAGTTCGAGAAGAGGGCTGACAGCGACGTCAGCCAGTCCTGAACAGCCATCAGCTACCACTGCAGGAATTGCGCGCGGTAAGGTGATCAACTAGACAGACAGTGACCTCAAGGATACAAACACCCTGGCTGCGAAGGCACCCGGCTGCGAAGCTGCGGAAATGAGATGATATTGCTGCAAAACCAAGAGCCAAGAAAACACTTCGAAAACAGAAAGGCCACGACTTCGCCAAAGACCTCGCAGTCCAAAATGAAACCCAGGCCGTACAGGGACATGGACTTACTCCCCTCCACTGTGTGGATTGCCATTTGCAGCTCGCATTGCAGCGCCTTTGCTGGGATTTCCATGTGGTCCTGGCTCTTGCTTGGCGTTTAGAACATGTAAACGCTCGGAGCTCTGAAGCAGCTGAGAGAAAAAAACAGAGCAACAATCCGGAAGCCTGCTCCCTCAGACACAGGCTTGAAGCTTGAACTGACTGTGAGGTTGGGTTCAGGGCTTGGGATCGTGTCGAGACAAAGTATTGCTCGACATTCTATCCAAGCACGAACCAGGCGTTCGGGGTTGAGGGTGGCTGATCAGTGTCATCACCGCTGTAGACAGTCGGAAGAATCTCTGGTGCACCGAGAAAGCTCTGCACTTCGAAAGCCTCGGAGACTGGAACCGTGCACCCCTTGGCCCTCAACCCATTACGGCTTTACTTTTTGCGGGGATCTCCTATATCCTCACGACACCTCTCCACACTCGTACTTGGCAAAAGGGATAATGATGCGGGCAGCGATCCCCGAGAGCCCGTCTTGTCTAATAGCTTGAGTAGCGCAAACCAACCGAAATTAAGACCTTGCAACACAGCTCATTTGACACACAAACTGTAAATAGTTATCCTGGATCAGGCTTACTATAACAGCCAGCTATTCCATCCCCATACCGTTATAAAACCTTTGTCAAACCAACAACACAACCCAAAACAACCCTACAACAGCCTGACATAAGCAAACAAAACTCCTGTACAACCAAACAAAACCCTATACAACCCTCATAACAACCATACACACCTTGTAAAGCCCTTATAAAGCCAAAGATAGCATTTAGGCAATCCCCAAACGACCCTTGTAAAACCACCTACAACCTGCAAAAAAGATGAGAAACATCCAAAAGCCGGGTCCTCATACTGGATCTGGGCAACTTTCGATGTGTTCTGAACCATCTGGACAATGGGCACGTGGACCTTTGGGCCGGCCCCGAAAAGATTCCGCTAGGGTCCCCGAAAAGGATTCCTGTCAGGGTCGCTTTAAAGGATTCCTCTAAGGGTCTCTTTAAAGGATCATCGCACTTAGCTAGGATCCGAAAGAAGGCTTCCATAAAGGGTTCTATAAGGGGTCTAGAAGGGATTTAGAAGGGATCTGTGAGGGATTTAGAAGTGTTTAGGGTTTCAAGGATCATGTATCGGAGAAACGGCAATATAGTTGCCTATAACCCTCAATACGGTACTGATAACCTAACTCAGCTGGGCTTTTTGAAAGGGTAGAGGGTTTGGGGTTGAGGGATGATGATTTGGACTTTAGGGTTTAGCGTTTGGGGTTGACGGTTCAGGGTTTAGTGCTAGGGATTGGGGTTGATGGTTTAGGTTTCAGGGTTTAGGGTGGATGGCTTGGGTTTTAGGGTCTAGGATTTAGGTTTTAGTATTGACGGTTTAGTTTCTAGCCTTTAAGTTTCGATGTTTAGGGATTTGGGTTGAGGGTTGTGGGTTTGTGGCTTGGGGCTTCTCGCAGAGTACTGCACTATTGCGACGGCTTACGGCTTACTGCTGTCACTGCTGCTACTGCCACTTCTCACATGCAGCATGACCACAACCACTTCTTCTAATTAGATAGCTCCCACTCCGGCGACGTCGACGATGGAAGTGTACAAATCTCGGGTGAAAAAACAATAAACTAAGAAACTGTCTGTCAGTCTTCCCACCCCACCGGCCTGCGTCCCATCCTGGATGGGAACCTGGACGATCTGGTCCTCGCTGTAACTGTGAGGTGTGAGAAGGTGAGGAAGGGAGAGAGGACAAGCAAGCGAGCGCCAACGAGCAAGGAAGTAAGCGAGAGGAAGAGGGACAAAGATATTGGCAATGCGAGTCTGGAGCTCTACCAGTAGTGAATACCTGCGTCAAGCAAAGCTGCTTCAGCTAGCTGCTCACAGCACCAGGATGTACTTGCAGGCAAGGGCGTGTCATAACTTCCAAGGGTGTCAAAGCCCCCCAAGGCAGCGTGGGTCCTCGTACCGGACCTGGGGCACCTTAACGGTTTTTGGGACCACCACCGGCACGTGCACCTGTCTTGGCTCTTGCCGACAGAGATGATAAGTGATGCACCAGTGGCGCAAGGTAGAATAACTCGCCGAGATATCCCAGGTCTTGAAATTGCGACTTCGAGCTTCCCTTTCGGGATATGGCTTTATCTCTCAAAGCTGATGCTTGGCTGTCATCCCGTCGGCACCGTCATCAGCAGCAGTGACATTCATTCGTTCATAGATGTGTGAGCAGGTTATCTCGTGGCGGGCAGCGGTGGTCTTGTTGGGTGAAAGAGAAACGGAAGTGACGGAAGTGTTTACTGCCAGCCAGCCAGCCAGCCAGCCAGCCAGCCAGCCAGCCAGCCCCCCAGCCCCCTCGCACAGCGGCAGTAGTAGTAGTAGTAGTAGTAGTAGTAGTAGTAGTAGTAGTAGTAGTAGTAGTAAAAGTAGTAGTAGCAGTAGTAGTAGTAGTAGTCGCCGAAAGGTTGGAGCGATAGTCAGATCGGGGCATGATACGGTTGCCATACTTCGTGCTACTCACTCAAGCTGGGAATACAAGGCAAAGGTCAGCAGTCTTCTGGGCTCTGTCGTAAATCCTTCATTGCTAAGAACTGTAGCATGAAATTCAGCTGCACACGCGAATCATGGTAGTTGTCGCCGTCATCATCGTCAGTGCACGGGTACTAGCAAAGTTCAGGTTCAATTAACGAAACCTCAAACCCTACGAGTACTCTGTGCAGATTGCAAGGTTGGCGAGTTTTGGTTGGGGGTCCCTCCACTCTGCCGGAAACAAAGCTTGGAACCTGAAGTTGACCCTGTTCGATCTGGCATCTTGCACTCCAGACCCTTAGCCATACCTATAGCCGAAAAGACCTACCTTTTTAAGGAACCATGTATAGAAACCATAATAAGGAACGCTAAAACGGTTACTCTTCCCGGCTACAGGTACACACTGCATGCTAAGCCCTCCACCCTGCATCCTGCACATCCTACCAAGCACAGTGGCACCTGCTTGTGGATCGGGACCTCAATGTGGTGGTCGGTGTACTCCACCTGTGGGAACGAGGCTTTCTCTGACTCGAGGATTAAGGGCTGAGGGAACAGCAGGAGGAGCAGGAGCAAGAGCAGGAGTAGGAGTAAGAGCAGGGGTAGGGGTAGGAGCAGGAGCAGGAGCAGGAGTTGGAGTAGTGGTCGTCGTCGTGGTGGTGGTGGTGGTGGTGGTAAGAGTAATCGGTGGAGGCATATGCACGAACCCTTGAATTTCATTGCACATGCTTTCTGGGGCTTGGTTCCGTTTCGAAAGGCAGGCCAGTAAGCTGCCTTTCAACTATTTGAAATGATCGCTGCGGAGACCTCATTACTAGCCCGAACACATGTGCTGCAAAGGTTCTACCGAACTTCCGAATCGAAAGCCCCCGATCCCCGGATTTGCGCATGTCTGAAGTGCAAACGGCCTGCACTCCACTGGGCGTGCCGGCAACATCTCTCGGATCTCTCGGCTCGCTCCGCTCCGGATCTCTGAGCCGACGGCCTCCTCCGGATTTCCTCCTGCAGGCGCCTCCTCCGGCAACCTGCTCCATCATCCATTTTCATCTCGTGAGAGCTCGGACTGACTCGAAAGCTCGGAACTTTGGGCATCTTTAGCGTGTAGTTTCACTTCCACCTGCCACCTTGTAATGGTTCGCTGCAGTCTAAACTAGAAGACAATTGGCCCGAAAGCATCATTAGCGAAGAGTTTTGCGCTACGTTATAGAATCCAGTGCATAGAACCATAGAGTCATAGAGTGAAGTGCATCTAATTATGAAGTACATAGTCATGTCGAGATCGATGTGTTTGAAATCACGTCGGCTTGTGGCGGGACAAGGGGTTTTTGGTTCCCGGGGTTCTGGGTTTAGCACTGCGGTTTAGGGCTTCTGGTTTCAAAGGGGTCTGGGTTTAGTGCTTCTGGGTTTCAAAGTTCCTGGGTTCAGGGCTTCTGGGTTTAGGGGTTTTTGGTTCCAGGGGTTCTGGGCTTAGCGCTGCGGTTTAAGGCTTCTGGTTTCAAAGGGTTCTGGGTTTAGTGCTTCTGGGTTTCAAAGTTTCTGGGTGCAGGGCTTCTGGGTTTAGGGGTTTTGGTTCCAGGGGTTCTGGGTTTAGTGCTTCTGGGTTTCAATCTATTACTACTACTACTACTACTACTACTACTACTACTACTACTACTCCTGCTACTACTACTACTACTACTACTACTACTACTACTACTACTACTACTACTACTACTATTACGACCATTACGCTAGCACGGGTGGCAAATTACTACTATTACTCTACTAATACTACTATTACTACAATTACTATTATTATTACGATTACTACTATTACTACCAATACTACTATTACTACTATTACTACTACTACTACTACTACTACTACTACTACTACTACTACTACTACTACTACTACTACTACTAGTACTGCTATTACTACTAGTACTAGTATTACGACTATTACCACTATTACTATTGTTACTACTAATGCTACTATTACTACTAATACTATTATTACTACTATTACTACTACTACACCTTCATGCGCAGCAAAAGTGTTAACTTTACCTCGCGTTCGAACACTCGACCACGCCAATCTCTGTGAAGGGTTGCAAATTTCACCTCAATGCACATCAAAAGTAGTAACTTTACCTCGCGTTCGTGCGTTCGACCACGCCAATCCCTGTGAAGGGTTGCAAACTTCATCTCAATGCACATCAAACGTAGCAACTTTACCTCGCGTTCGTGCCTTCGACCATGCCAATCCCTGTGAAGGGTTGCAAAGTGCCAATCCTTGTGAAGGGTTGCAAATTGCACCTCAATGCACCTAAAAGCGCTTCAAAATAGCAACTTTACCTCGCGTTCGCGCACTCGGTCACACCAATCCCTGTGAAACGTTCCAAGTTCGTGCACTCGACCACGCCAAGGTTGCAAATTGCGCTTCGAAGCGCATTTAAAATGTGTAGCTTTACCTAGCGTTTGGGCGCTCGACCAGGCCAATCCCTGTGAAGGGTTGCGCCGCGCGCCTATTAAGTTAAAAAATGTATAACTTTACCTAGCGTTTGGGCGCTCGACCAGGCCAATCCTTGTGAATGGTTGCTCGTCGACCGCAAAATGTGCAACTTTACCTAGCGTTTGGGCGCTCGACCAAGCCAATCCCTGTGAAGGGTTGCGCCGCGCGCCTATTAAGGTAAAAAATGTATAACTTTACCTAGCGTTTGGGCGCTCGACCAGGCCAATCCCTGCGAAGGGTTGCACGGGGCGCCCAGAATGTGTAACTTTACCTAGCGTTTGGGCGCTCGACCAAGCCAATCCCTGTGAAGGGTTGCACGGGAACCCTAAAATGTGTAACTTTACCTCGTGTTTGGGCGCTCGACCAGGCCAATCCCTGTGAAGGGTTGCACGGGGCGCCTAGAATGTGTAACTTTTCCTAGCGTTTGGGCGCTCGACCAAGCCAATCCCTGTGAAGGGTTGCACGGGGCGCCTAGAATGTGTAACTTTACCTAGCATTTGGGCGCTCGACCAGGCCAATCCCTGTGAAGGGTTGCATTCCCGATCGATGACGACGGTGCCGCCACCCTGGCTTTAGAAGAGAGATTAGATACCGAGATGTAGATACAGAGTCATAGAGTCATAGTGTCATAGAGTCAAGTGAGTAAGTGATAGAGTCATAGAGTCAAGTGTCACAGAGTCAAGTAAGGTATAGAGTCAAGTAAGTAAGTAAGTAAGGAAGTCATACAGAGTCACAGTGTGACAGAGTCAAGTTCATAGAGTCAAGATCATAGAGTCATAGAGTCATAGGGCCAAGTGTCAAGTCATAAAGTCATAGAATCATGGAGTCGTAGTGTCATTGCATGTCGTCTATGTATTCGATTCTATGTCTGTCGTCTATGTACTTCTCTAACCGGCTCCACACGGAAGAACCCTTCGCGATGCTTTCGGGAAAACACAAATATCCGAGTAGCCCTTTGATCAAACACTTTCCTTGACATTTGCAGGGCTTCGTATGTTGATCTAAGGAATATGCCCCAGGTAAGGATACCCGTCCCAGAATCTTTAGAAGGATCTCCGAAAGGCATCCTACTACAGGCTTTTGTCAGGGGCTTCAGCTTTCAGATCTTCAAAAGTCCTGGCTAGTTCCTACATTGCTTCAAAAGCGTAACCATATACGATATCCTGTAACCCTTCGGGTAACCTTATAAACCCTAAGCCTCTACCACCAAGCCCCAAACCCTAAGCTCCTGTACCGTAAATGGGAGACCCGAAAATAGGGGACCCTGATATAGTACCCTATATACATAGTAGGATCCTTACTATAAGGGCCCCAAAATAATGTACCCCTTATTTTCGGAAACCCCAAATCGTAAAAGCCCTTTCGATGCAGCCGAAGCGTCGGCACAACCGCAGGGTGTGGCTCTGGTACTTGCTCTGCAATCTTGGCTGACAAGTACCCTACACCCTAAACCTTAGTAGCTTGTGAGTTTAGGGTTAGGGCTTCAGCGCCGGAGCTATTGATGTGGAGATTGTGGAATTTTGGAACTGCTTTACAGCGGGGTTTATAGAAATGGTAAGCAGGTTTTGATATGGGTTTATAAAGTTGTTGCACAAGGATTAAGGCTTTAGGATTTCTTTTCCAAAATCCGCTGAGCATAGGGGGATCCTTGGTTCGGCTCCTGAGACATGTGTCGCTTCATTACTGCATCTGGGGGTGTCTGAACAAGTTCAGCAAGACGCCGTAAATCCAAAACCCAAATGCCAAACCTTACAGCCCCAAATGTAATCCTTAAGCTCTCTATCCATGATAACGAGTCCTACAACAAACCTCCATGGTGACCAAAAAGGCTCATCGAGCTTCAATGATCCGCTGGCGAGGAATGATATAGGATGTGAAAGGTTTAAGGTTTAGGGAGGAGCCCTTCTTAACTCAGGGTTCAGGGTTTACGGTTCAGGGATTAGGTAGCCATGCCCACGAAGATGCTAGAGTCTGCTAGAGCTTTACTGGTCAGGATTGTTCGGCGGTGTTGTCGGGGTTTTCCCAGATCATATTTTCGACGATTGTTTTTGGGCTTGGGTCTAGGGTGCTGAGCTTGCATACAGATACATGACCATACGTGTACGCTAGTAGGGGCCTTAAAAATTTAATTACCTATACTATTTTAGGGGCTGCTTATTCAAACTATACTCTATTTGCCCCTATATTACCTACCTTAAGCTTTGCCAGCCCTGCCAGCCTGACATAGAGCATTCCTTTTTGGGATTCGGGTCTCTCTAATATTCAACACTTGAACTACCCGTCAGTCTCCCTTCTTATAGCGGCTATAGCGGCCCTGATCGCATAAGCCTTACATAGTCGCTCTTACAGTAACTTTTGTAACAGCCCCTGTGGTAAAACTCTTACAGCAAGCCTCCGCCTACATCAAGACTCTCAACCCAGACTACTCCCCTTAGAACCATCATAACAATGATAGTTTAAATATTCTCTTGGGTTTTATATGAACAAAAAATTATAATAAAAAACAATTTCTAACTGAACTATAGACTAAACTGGAACCCTATAGTCCACAGTAAGGTCTTTGCTCTTCACGTATGCAACCCATAGAAGACAGAGAACCCTACCCCGAAGCTGCTATTCCAAGACCAGCCCGAAGCCCTGAATTCTTGGACCTGTGGAGAATTGGGGATTTAGAGTTTACCTTAACTCCAAGTAACCTACCTTTTTAAGGACTTATATAAAGAAATCATATTAGGGAACCCTAAAAAGGTAGGTCTTTTAGGGTCCAGGTAGGGGTGATAGATTTCGGAATTGCACTCCCAGCCCAAGATCCAACCCAGCCACCATGTTGGTTTCAGCAGCGCCAGCGACTTCAGCGTTGAGATATATGGCAGGATTCACAAGGTTTCGTTGCTTCGAGTAGAAGCAAAGCCTACTCTCTTTTAACCGCATTTCGTGCATACAAAGTTCAACAAAAAATTGGTACAACTAACTCAGGCAAGGCTGGTTTACACGTCACTCATCATTCCAGTCACCTCAGAAGAGCGTAAGCAGCAAAGTTCTCGTTCGGTTCTTCCTGTAAAGCTCGCCATGAAGGATCGGAAACCTTCAATCCTAAACTCTGTTACACCGGTGCTTCTGTAACCCCATGCGGGCATCGGGTGACCCCCCCTGCTCACTAGCAGCCCCTAAGCCTGAAAACGCTCCTATAAATACCTTCGAAAGCCTGGGAAACCCCAAACGCAAGAACATTCGAGCTTACCCATAGGCCCATAGTAGTTCCTTTTGGGGGTTCATATGTCGAACGCTATACAGTAAGGTAACCACCTGGGCGTAGACCCTAAACCCTAAACGTCCGGCCCTAAACCGTGAAGCCCTCAATCCTAAACATTGGACCTGAAACGGAGGTAATCAACAAGACCTGACAGGGCTCCAAAGGTGGCATGAAGGTAGGTGGGGTAATCCCAAATATTATATAAGGGCATCTTAATCCTACCTAGCTTCATCCCATCTTTTCAGGCCCCTGACGGTAGTTCTAGAAGTAGGGATCTTAAAGTTTTATTCGGCTTTCTGCCGTCAAGGCTTCATCCCAGCCTTGGAGCAACCACGAACTCAGGTCCCCACCTCGATCAGCGCCGCCGTCTCGTTCGAGGGCTCGTCGGGGACGGCGTCCTGAAGCTTTTAAAAAGAATCGTTATTGGGGTCTTGTTCCGTTCTACCGCGGGTTTATGAGTGCTGTATAATGTATTCGGGCACTAGGGTTCTATAAGGATGCGTTTAAAAGTTTCGGGTTTATGACCCTAAACCCGAAACCCTAAACCCCTAGGGCTTCGGGGATTTGAAGCTTTTGGTTTAAGAATTTAGTTGGTGTCGAATAGGATTTCTGTGTTCGGGATCCATTTCGCAGGTTTAAGGTTTCGGGGGTCTATGTTTTCCAAGAGGTTTAGGAGCGGGGGGGGTCTAACTCAAGAAGGTTAGAAAGGGTCTGCTTCAAGGGTTTCTTTCTAGCCTTTCAAAAGGTTTTGGTTTGGTGGGTTCCGGGATGTTTCGGGGACTTCAAGCGTGGCATCTCGATGCGACGTTTTGGAGGACCCACCTCATGTGTGTGTGTGTGTGCCGCGCGTAAACCAAGAACCCCGGAAGCACACCCTGGTAGAAACCCACAAAATCATTATTCCCCTCTGAAGAGGGGGGGGTGAAATAATATTTATTGCATGTAGCATTGAGCAAAAGGCCAAACAACATGCACACGGAGAGCTCTAAACACGTACATAGTCCCATCTACCCTAAACCCTAAACCCGAAATTAAATCTCTTCCAGCTGCAGGTTTTAGGGAACCTTGGCAGCTCAGGTGGAGGCTCGGTCTGAGCATGCACTATTGCACTTATAACGCTACGCACCAAGGCTTGAACTCAGGAGCTTCGACAAACAACTTACCCTTAATTTGTTACTACAACAGCTGGTTTAGGTATACTGGGGCTCTCGGATTGCCATATGAAAGCCGTGTGAATGATTACAATGACAGCATCTGATTTGCTACAGATTAATTTTTCGACATTTCGGTAGCTAAGATTGGATCCTCAGAAAACCATATCAGAACCTTGAAACTACTTATAACGCCCCTTTCGCCACACTTTAAAAGGCCCTTGAAGCATCTTTCAAGAATCACCCCGCTATATATAACTGTATATGTATATATATATATATATATATATGTATGTATGTATGTCCCCCCCCCCAGATCTACACCCGCCTCTTCCACACAATTCCACAAGTTGCTTCTCTACCTTGGTCGACTACTCATATATGCCGAGAACACCGTAAATACCGATACAATCGTGCTTTACTCCATGTGCACGCAAATAGTGCTGCTACAAGTCACGGGTTTGATATGTGTAAAAATCTGGCGCCGAATCTCGGCCGCAGGTTTATGGTAGTTTATGTGTTGGAGAAGCTGAAATGCTGGAGGGCGTGCTATTTTTGTTTTGTTAGTTCAAAAAAACCTCGCGTTTTTTTGCGTTTTATGGTGTGTTATTTAACAACATTCCTCTAATAATAAAAATACTATTGTCTCTCTTACGGAGACGTCTGTGTGCGTGGGCCATCTCTTTCCCGCTGCTCGTGAAGCGTCCGATTCTGATGCGGCCTAATAGCTCTAGCATGTGGTTTATGAGTTACGAAACACAAAGAGCTCTTTTCATGTCCTGTCCATTATACATGAAGGAAGTCGAATATACGGGCCCGTTTATTTTTGAAGCAATACTCCAATAGCTGTTCTTCGCCTCATAAAAAATGGGAAAGCTCCCCTGGAGTTGAAAAGCTCATGTGCATATGCGGGCTCGTCTGCAGCAAGAAGTAAGAGAGCTCCTGAAACCTTCCAAACATGAAGCAGGAATAAGTACGACTGGCTGCATGGATACGTATCAATTACAAGGCAGGGGCTCCTTCACCTTGTTCATACTTATCAAACACGAGCAATGCAAACAGTTGCTGTTCCAGAAGACACATAAAACAGTACTTCCAGTCCTTAACTGAAAGCACACATTTATCTTGTGATGCAATATATCCTGTCCTGGACATCAGAAAACACTGTAATGCTCAACAAAATTCCAAAATTTCTAACCCTGGAACTCACGAAACACTGTAATGCTCAAAAAAATCCAAAAATTCCAAAATGCTGGTACCTATGGCCAGGCCGGAGGCAAATTCCGTAAAACTTTGGAATTTTTTGAGCATAGCAGTGTGTCGTAAGCTTTGAGGCAATGAAAAATTGATTTGTTTTGAGCATTACAGTTTTTTGTAAGTTTTAAACCACGAAACACTGCTATGCTCAACACTTTCCAAAATTTGAAAACCCTGGAACTCACGAAACATTGTAATGCTCAAAAACTCCAAAAATCCAAAATTCTGGTATCTATGGCCAGGACCAGGACGGTGGCAAATTCCGTAAAACTTTGGAATTTTTGAGCATAGCCGTGTTTCGTGGTTTAAAACTCACAAAACTGTAATGCTCAAAAGAAATCAATTTTTGACAGACTCAAGGCTCAATTTTTTGAGCATAGCAGTGTTTCGTGGTCTAAATAAAACTCACAAAACACTGTAATGCTCCAAAAAAAAAAACATTTTTTCACAGCCTCGAAGCTCACTTTTTTTGAGCATAGCAGTGTTTCGTGGTTGAAATCTTACAAAACACTGTAATGCTCAAAAAAAATCAACTTTTCATTGCCTCAAAGCTCACGACACACTGCTATGCTCAAAAAATTCCAAAGTTTTACGGAATTTGCCTCCGGCCTGGCCATAGGTACCAGCATTTTGGAATTTTTTGAATTTTTTGAGCATTACAGTGTTTCGTGAGTTTCAGGGTTAGAAATTTTGGATTTTTGAGCATAGCAGTGTTTCGTGCTCCCCATGCCCCAAGAACCACGAAAGCGTAGATCTTGGGGGGGGGGGGGGGGGTGAGCATATATATATATATATATATATATATATATATATATATATAAGTCCGAAAAACACCAGCACCACAAAAATCGAAATTCCCAGCAGCTCTGACCCCGAGAGGCTTCGCCCAAAGCCCTACTTGAAGGGTCGAGGACTTAGCAAGTAGTTATCTTCTACATAGTTGCTGAGTTCATAAGCCCCAAAAAGCACTTTGAGTTTTATAGTGCTTAGTATTAGCCCAAAAAGAGCGCAGTGTATCCACTCAGCTACTGAGTAAAATCCGTATAACCCCAATTAAGGGAGGATTAACGGTGCTTAGAACTCTACTTGCTACCTACCTACTAAGTCCCCCGAGCCCCAAAGTTCAGGCTGAACCCTAAACCCTACATTCCCTAAACCCTAAAGCCCCGAACCCGGAAGTTTCTAAGCACTAAAAATTCGAGGGTTCTGAGAACAGCCGTTATCTGGACCCTGTAAAAATCATGTTTTTTAAGGATCCCTGTTATGGTTTCCTTATAAAAGTCATTACAAAGGGAAGGTTATTCGGGGTTCAGGTATAGCTATAGAACAGTCAAGCGAACCCTGTGCCCATATGGAACCCTCAAAGGAGCCTTTTGAGGATCCCTCCAAGGAAACCCTGAAGGAGCCCCGGAGCCCCAAGAACAATGCGGCTCCTCTGCAGGAACTGTGGTTGCTGGAGCCTCCTGATGGCTCTTGCTTTTGGGCTTATCGGGTTTAGGGGTTCAGGGTTTGGGGGTTAGGGTTTAGGGGTTACGGTTTAGGGGTTTAGGCTTTAAAGGGTTAGGGGTTAAGGGTTTAGGGGTTTGGGGGTTTATAGGGTTTAGGTTTAGGGTTTGGGGCTCCTTTGCGGGTACTATCGCAGTTCTATGAAGTGCTTCTGTTAGGCTTCTGTATGTGTGCTCCTGGTCAAGGGTTCTTGTGCGTTGTTGGGTGTATTGCGGTGCAAAACGAGATATAGAAGCCTGAATAAGTAGACTAGGGTTTGGGGATTTCTACGCCATATATTATGTTGGGGGACACTCGGGAACAAATTCTTCAGGCCCCTACGAACCTAAACACCACGAAGCTCAAACATAACATCAACGGTGCGTAAACATCGCATCAAGAACCTCGAATTCCTGGGAACAAGTTCGAGCTTACAGCCCAACTAAGTAGCAAAAACAACAAAACACATCTTGAAGGCCCTAAACCCATCACCCTGAAACTTATACTGTAATATAGGGGCGTCACCATTTACTTAAAGTATTCCCTGGGGTTCCCGATAATTATTGCCATATATGATATACCGGCCAAACCCTATTTTGAAACACGAAGACCTGAAGCTCAAACCTTAAACCCTACGGTGCTTAGAAGTTAATTTGAGAAGTGAGGCTCCTGAGCCCTCAAGTAGATCCCAACGTCACACCGTAATATAGGGGCCTTAGTGATTGGAATAGGGTTTCGGGGCCCTTTTAAATATAATTATAAGAAGGAACCCCCAGAATAGTATTGGTAATTATTCAGGCCCAGAACTGGGTCTCTGAGCCCACGATCTTCCAGGTACGGTAAGGTCGTATACTAGGATTCACAGTACCCCTCTTTAGTGTTCGATATGTATAAGGGCATTGCTCCCCAGTATTAGGGCCCCAAAAAAGCACATAAGCAAAAATTAGGGTAGGGATATCCCATATAAATCCCCTTATAATGAAGCCCAATAAGGTAGGGATATCCCCATAAAATGCTTGTGCTTATGTGCTTTTGGGGTCCCTAAAGTATTGCCTTGAACAAGGCAAACCCTGGTTTCCCATGATTCAAGCATGAGGACGAGGCCCCCAAAACACAAAACATAACAATGGTACTACTGGGGGACGGCGGCCTACAGCATCGGCTTTGGCTGTGGCGACGTACTAGCTGAGCCTTATTCATGATCATAGTTTGGGTGTGTATACTTCTATAGAGACTCTTTTTTGAATTCCGACCCCTCCAGTGCTCACCATGCCTATCAGAGCAATTTTACGTGGGCAAGCCCGTGCTCTAGCCTCCGTCTTGGTGACTACTTCAAGTCGCCTTCTAAGGCGGAAAGATATTACCTACATCCTAATCCGGCCAAACCCCTACACCTCCAGTTCAAAAATATCTCAACGCTAACAGCCTTGAGCCCTCAAGCCCTGCAATACCCGCATCGAAAGCCCGAGAAAACCTACAACAAACATGTACACCTGCAAAAACGTCTGGACACCCTAAACCCTAAGGCCGTAAAGGCTATACAACCCAACTAAGACAATCACTGTAAAGCGTCGTCCCGTCCGAGAGGAGTGACGACGCCTTAAAACGCTCACACGAACCCCTATAAACCCTGGAAACCAGAGAGCTTGAACCTAAACCCTAAATCTATAAAGCCCTAAACCCTAAAAACCAAAAACTACAAAACCCTAAACCCACAACAAAAATCCTACCCTAAACCCCTACGCTCCAAGCAAAAAACGACCCTACAATCCTTGAAGAACCCAGCCTCCCCCTTGGAGCCCTTCGGAGTAACGGGGAGGAGAATGGAAATCGCCGAGCCCGGCCGGCAACCTTCAGGGACATCCACCTGACCCCAGGCTTGGGGTTGAAGTTCTGTAAGTGTAGGGGTTTAGGGTTTAGGGGTTTAGGGGTTTAAGGATTTATGGTTTAGGTTTAGGGGTAAAGTTGTACAGGGGCTTAGGTTTACCTGCCAAGGTTTAGAGTTGAACTTGCATCAGAGAGCCCAATAGCCCTGAAGTAAGGAATATAGCATAACTCATAATATGAAGCCCATGATTTTTTAAGGTATGTTCCTTAATTATGGGGTATTGGGCTCTCTGGGTTCGGCCTAGTTAACTAATTACCCATACTATCTTGTGGGTTCCTTATTACGAGAATAATATAATGGGCCCCAAAAACCTTGTTCTAATTATCAAGGCCCGTATGTTAAATCCTTTTTTGAGTCAAGGATGGTTCAGGAATCAGGGTCTAGACCTAAGAGTAACCTAGGAACAAGGGTGCCCAAGGGGATTTATACGGGAACCTAAATCCTAAAAAAGGGAATGAGGCCTACTCTAGGTCCTAGGGATCGCGGTTTTTTAGCCGGACCTTTTCCCCTTACGAGAAAACCTTAGGACCAGGTCGACCACCTTCTGGTCGTAGTGGACGAGCATTGATCAGGGTTTACGGTTTAGGGTTTCTATGCGGGTTTAGAGTTTAGGATGGTCCACCTGCCCCGGGGTTTAGGTATGGGAGCTTAGGGTTTAGGATGGTTTAGGGCTCACAGGGTTTATCTGCCAATGTCTAGCGCTAAAGTTGCAAAATGGTTTAGGTTTTAGGAAGGTTTAGGGCTCACAGGGTCTACGGTTGATCTTTGTCTTACGGATTTTCCGAATACTTAGGGTACCCAAAAAGGGACCCTAATTTTGACAACTACCCACATGGTCTTTACAACTTGATACAAAGCTCTGGTTTACGGTCTGGTGGAGTTGTAGGTTTGGTTGTGTTTTCAGTGCCCGTAAGGTCTGGGCAAGCCGTGACCCTGTTCCAAGGCTAATGCAGGGTGCGGTCTGAATAGTTAGTACGGTTTAGGGTTTACTTAGAGGATCATGGGACTTAGTAAGTAGGTTATATTTGCGGTTATAAGTCCCCTAAGTGGGGCTATCCTGATTATAAGCTACTTATCACCCTACTTACTAAGTCACATGATCCTCTAAGTACGGTTTAGGGTTTAGGGTTTCTGGTCCTAGTGTATTTCTCCTACAACTAAGATCCCCAGTACCCTAGGAACAAAAAAGCTTTCCGCTTTTGGCATTGGCTACTGTGATAAGGAACCTAAGACCACCAACCCCTAAGCCCTAAACCCCAGTAACGTAAGACCACCAAAGAGTGGAAAAAGGGCCCACGGGAAGACCTAAACCCTAACGGCCCTGATCGACTGCGTTAAGGGTTTTGAGCTTGGGGCTTGGGAGTTGGTGTAGGGGCCTTAATTTAGAATAGTGTTTGGGGGTTCCTCTAGTTATAATTCATACTGTGCCCCAAATTCCTATTCAAATGATTAAGACCCCTAAATTGGCCAGTCCGGGCAATTGTGAGAGCAGTAGCCGCGGACGGACACGTGGCTCAGTCGGATTGACGAGCATCCTCGGCGCTTTTCGTTGCTCCAACTCTTGGAGCTGGTCCTGGCCGCAGGACTGCGAGGCTTTGGGTGTCTGTCCTGCCGGATATCCAGGAAATGGATGCACTTTCCAATTCCATGGAGCTCGTCCTGGATTTCCGTGATGGCCGCCTGAACCCGAGCCGTTTTGGCCCATGGGGTCTTGTGCTCCCACACCATCCCGAGACACACTTCTTGAATAGCCGGTAAGAAAGCTCGAGCTCCAGTCCTGCAAACATGTCTCGCGTTTCAGGCGCTCGATTTGCTGGCGAAGCCCCCGGGCTTCGTTCGTGCTGCTCCTGCACGGATGATGCAAAGATAAAGATGCACCCTTTTGAAAGCCTAAGCCCAGGCTAAACCTTAACCTTGAATTTTGTACTAGAAAAAACATGAATGAAGCAATGATTTGAGGCCTAGGCAGGATTTACGGTTCAGGATTTAGGGTTTCAGGTTGGAAACCCTAAGCCCGAGACCTGTGAATCCATCCATGACCCCCAAATCAGAAGAACACGGAACCCAGCGCCGCAAACGATATCCCCAAATATGACAGCTACCTCCCAAAACCCTGAAGCACCAAAGCCCCCCAAACTCCTACCCATGCCGAAGCCCTGCAGCCTCAATGCCTGAAAACAGCGCGCCTGGACCATCTTTCCGTCAAACCTACAGCTGTGGAAAGAAGCTTCCGTGGGCCGATATGCGGGTTTGTAGGGCTTTAGGGTTTTAGGGTTTTAGGTCTAAGGGTTTTAAGGGTTTTATGGTTTAGGGTTTCAGGGTTTAGGGTTAGGGGTTTTAGGGTTTGTAGGGTTAAGGGGTTTAGGGCTTAGGGTGTGGGGGTTTGTGGGGCCAAAGGGTTTAGGGTTTGAGGGTTAAGGGTTTCGGTGCTAAGGGTTTAGGGTTTGAGGGTTAAGAGTTTCGGTGCTAAGGGTTTAGGGTTTGGGCATGTGAGATTTAGGGGGGTGACTGGTATGCCCAAGCGCCAGCCCCGACAAATCCCGCGCCCTTAACTCTACATCCCTAAAACTGTATACCCTGATCTCTACTCCTCTTATTACCTGATAAGACAAACAAGACGAAAACTTGTTGGAGAGCCCTAGAAGTTTAGGACTTGGAGTTTAGAGTTTAGAGTTTAGGGTTTGGGGTTATGGGGTTTAGGGTTAAGGCTTTACGGCATAGGGTCTAGGGCTTCGGGTTGAGTGTTTAGAACCCAAAAACAAAAAGAACAAAACTTAACAGCCCAAAAAACCATACCCAAGAGAACGAACAGTCATAGAAGCCCTAGAAGCTATACTACAAAAGCTTGAATTATCACCAACACCAGCCCATAGGGTTCCCTCAGAAAGAAAGCGCACCATAATTGTGACATACCTCAAACTCTATTCTAGCTGCTAAGGCACGTCTATTACGTCTATTACAGTAAACCTGAACTCTAGACCCTGGCTCAGAGCTTTCGGTTTCAGTGCAAGGCTGTTGGGTTTGAAGGCTATTTAAAGGAAAGGCTACTTAAAGGCTGTTCAAAAACAAGGGTTCCCTTTAAGGGTTCCTGTATGGGTCTAGGGTTTACTGAAAGGCTCGTGGGACTTAGTAAGCCAGGTTATAAATAAGGTTATTCCAATATTGATAGCCCCACTTTTGGCACTAATAACCCAATGACAAGCCTACTCACTGTGTCCACTAAGCCCTCAAGTATCGGAGGTTTGGGATGTGTGGGCTTCTGATAGGGAGCCTTGCCATACCATAGGGGCATCAATAATTCGAGTAGTTGTTTGGTCAGTGCTGAATCATGCTACCAAATAGTCGAAGCACTGCCTGAACTTCTTTAGCCGAGCTGCTTCACTTCGAAGACATCACCGGGTTTCACCCCATCCGGAATGATCACTTCGAGCTTCATCGTGGCAGGCTCTTCTTCGGCCTGGGTTTTGGAGAGCTTACGGTTGCCCAGGGATAGGGTTTGGGGTGGGTCACTTCAAGCTTTGGGACGCTATAAGAGGTGGCATGCAACGGCCCGTACAGCATGCATACATGCTCTCGGGTCCCGGGCCCCCACCCCCCCCCCCATGGTATCCCCCCCCCCCCCCGGAGCCCTTTTCTGTGATCCCACGTAAAGGCTCCAAAACCGTCAACTGTCACGAGGATGGCGCCCCTCACCGTGCACGTCTCCCACATGAAGGCACCAAAACCGGCAACTGTCACGAGGATCGCGTTCCAAACACGCCCGATCCTTGTGACAGTGGACACCTTCCGTCCGAACCCAAGCTGTGAACAGGACCGCGTCCCTGACAGGCCCGATCTCTGTGCCCAATTGTCAGGAAGATTGCCAGTGTGACACAAGATAAATAAACAGAAAGGAACGACATGATGATGATCATGATGATCATGTTCATGATCTGATGATGGTGATGGTGATGATGGTGATGATGGTGATGATGATTATTATACCAAACAGCCCAAGCAGGCCCAAACCCCGAAGCACGCCACACCGGGAGGGAGGCACCCCACGCAGACCCAGGGGGAGGCACCCCACGCAGACCAAAACCCCGAACCACGCCACATCACAGGGGGGGAGCAGGGGGACCATCATTTTCATGATGATGATCATGATGATGATGATGATGGTGATGCTGATGATTATACAAAGCACCCCAAGCAGACCGAAACCCCGAACCACACCACACCACAGGGGGGGGGAGGCACCCCACGCAGACCCAAACCATCCCAAACCCCGAACCACACCACACCACACCACGGGGGGGCAGGGGGACCATCATGTTCATGTTCATGATGATGATCATGCAGAGCACCACCGGATACCACACCACAGGGCCCACACCACAGGGGGTGGGGGGGGCGGGGGGACCCCATACCACAGGGGAGGGGAGGGGGATACCGCAGGGGCGGCGGGGGGGGAAAAGCACCACAGCACAGGGCCCACACCACAGCGGGGCGGGGGGACCTCACACCACAGGAGAGGGAAGGGGGTGATACCATGGGGGGGGGGGAGGGGGAGGGGGGTGGCAGCCCTGCATCATACATGGGCCTACAACGGCAAATACGCGGACAACAGAAGCTCTAATCTCCAAACTCTGAGCCCTAGCCGTTGCAGCTGAAGTATATCAAAGGGGAAAAGGAGGGACCCTTAATGGGGACCCCTACCCTATAATGGGCTATATAATGGTTATATGATAGCTTTATTAAGGGTATATACCTAGGGGTCCTTATTAAGGGTCCCTCCTTTTATCCTTGGAGTATATGGTGGACTTGCATTGCTGTATAACAGACCACTTCACTAAATGCTCAGGCCGGTTGCAAAGCTTGCCGTTTTGTCGGCGATCAACCATAAACCCTACTCCATCGGCCTAAGCCCTATCAGGAACGAGATCTAGTTGTAGTAACGCTGAGAGGAACCTTGAACCTAAAACCTTAACCCCTTAGGAAGCAGTCACAAAAAAGACCACAAGCCAAGGAAGAAACAAAATCATAGGGCTGCGGACAGCCGAAACCCTGAGACTCTCAGGCCATAAGCCCTAAACCTGCTGACTAATATCACCAGAAGCGAAACCAGAAACCATATCCGATAACCCTAGACCGCTAAGCCCTGAATACCCTAAATCGCCTAACCCTTGAATTATTAACTTTAAACTCTTAAGCCCTAATCTGTCCCCGCCTGCCCCCCCTCCCTCCACTGAAAAGAACCTTTAAGTAGATCACTGATAAGTTCCCTTAAAGGAACCCTCTTACTACGCCCACCTCCCACAGACTCCAATATCCCTTAATTCAGGAATATTCCTTAAATCATATTAGGGGGCTTACCATAACTTAAGGTATATTCCTGAATTATTAAGGGATATTCCCAAAGTCATATTCGGGATCTTACCATAACTTATTAAGGTATACTCCTTAATTAAGGGATATTGGAGTCCCAGGGCTCCCCCCCAAGTCATCCGCACCTGAGCCGACGCTGCCTCTCTCGGCACTTCAGCCGCAGGCTCCTCTTTGTGGCTTGGGGCTCGCGGTGTTCAATAGAACCCTTAACAAAAAAGCCCTTAAAGGAATGCTAAAGGCAGGGTCTCCAATAAATGGGACCCTTGATAAAGACCCTTAATAAAATGAAAACAGCCTTTTGAAGAAATGCTAACCTAAGGTATTGAATAGAACCCTTAATAAATGAAAACCCTGAGAAGAATGCTAAGTTGAAGCTAGCTGTTTTCCTCGAGTAAGGTGTTGGGCTCTCTGGGCTCTGAGGAACACTGACATTAGAAGAAACCTAAACTCTTATAGAAGCCTTTTAAAAAGGAACCCTACAAAGAAGCTTATAGAAGCCTTTAAGGAAGCCGTTAAAAAAGCCTAAACTCCTGTAGAGGCCTTCAAAGGAAGCCTTAAAGGAACCCTAGTTAAAGGCTCATGGGACTTAGTAAGCAAGGTTATAAGTAGGCTATAATTAGGATAACCCCACTTCGGGGACTTATAACCGCAGCTGTAAGTAAGCTAACCGAAGCTCCCCCTTATAGAACGCCACAGCATCCCTTAAAGGAGCCCTATTCCTTAAGGAACCCCCTAAGTACCCTTTAGAAGGCTCTAATATTTCTCACTAAGAAGTAATTAGGGATCACAATAAAGGGTAGTGGGAAGGAACCCTATTCTCAAATAAAAGAAACCTAAACTCTTCCAGAAGCCTTCAAGGAAGCCTTAACAGGAACCTATAAACTCTTATAGAAGCCTTAGAGGAAGCCTTAAAAGAAACCTAAACCTCTTCCAGAAGCCTTACAGAGCCTTACAGGAAGCCTATTCCATCTATGCCTCAAAGCACAAGTGCTTACCCCGATCCTGTTCGACACCTATCAAAGCACGGGTGTTTGCCCCAATCTTGTTCGACATCACTTACCCCGATCCTGTTCGACATCCATGCTTCAAAGCCAGCGTTTACCCCGATCTTGTTCGACATCTATGCCGAATCTATGCCTCAAAGCGAGTGTTTACCCCGGTCCTGTTCGGCATCTACGCCGACACTTAAAACGCTTGCTTTGAGGCATAAGCGTCGAACAGGATCCGGGTAAACACTTGTGCTTTTGAGGCTCAGATTTCGAACAAGATCGGGGTACTGTAACGCTTGCTTTGAGGCATAGATGCGAACAAGATCGGGGTAAGGTAAACACTTGAGTTGAGGCATGGATGTCGAACAAGATCGGTGTAAACGCTTGTGCTTTGAAGCATAGATGTCGAACAAGATCGGGGTAAACGCTTGCTTTGATGCATAGATGTCGAACAAGATCGGGGTAATCGCTCTTTTTAAGGCATAGATGTCGAACAGGATCGGGGTAAACACTCGTGCTTTGAGGCATAGATGTCGAACAGGATCGGGGTAATCGCTTTTTTAAGGCATAGATGTCGAACAGGATCGGGGTAAACACTCGTGCTTTGTGGCATAGATGTCGAACAAGATTGGGTAAACGCTTGCTTTGAGGCATCGATGTCGAACAAGATCGGGGTAAACGCTCGCTTTGAGGCATAGAGGTCGAACAGCATCGAGGTAAACACTTGTGCTTTGAGGTTTAGATGTCGAACAAGATCGGTTGTAAACGCCTTTTTGCAGGCATTGGGGGGCGCTAATCCGTCTGTTCCACTCGCTCCACTCGCTCCACTCGTTCCACTCGCTCCACTCGCTCCACTTGCTCCACTCGCTCCGCTCGCTCCACTCGCTCCACTCGCTCCACTCGCTCCACTTGCTCCACTCGCTCCGCTCGCTCCATTCGCTCCACTCGCTCCACTCGCTCCACTCGCTCCGCTCGCTCCACTCGCTCCACTCGCTCCACTCGTTACCTGTTCCACTGATTAGAGCGAGTGGGAGTGGAGCGAGTGGCGCGAGTGGCGCGGACGAGGTTTTGGGATGTTGAGAGTCGGGTCTGTAATCTAAAGGCCAGCTACTCCACTACTCCGACCGTTCCAATCGTGCCTGTCGTTCCACTAGAAGCGTGTTCCACTCGTGCCACTCGCTCCAGTCGCCCCTGTACATTACCTGTTCCGCTCTTTCCTATTCTTTCCTTTAACTGAGCGAGTGGTGCGAGTGGAGCGAGTGGCGCGAGTGGCGCGAGTGGAGCGAGTGGAGCGAGTGGCGCGAGTGGCGCGAGTGGCCCGAGTGGCGCAAGTGGCGCGAGTGGCACGGACGAGGTTTTGGGATGTTGAGAGTCGGGTCTGTAATCTAAAGGCCAGCTACTCCACTACTCCGACCGTTCCAATCGTGCTTGTCGTTCCACTAGAAGCGTGTTCCACTCGTGCCACTCGCTCCAGTCGCCCCTGTACGTTACCTGTTCCACTCTTTCCTTTAACTGAGCGAGTGGCGCGAGTGGAGCGAGTGGCACGAGTGGCGCGAGTGGAGCGAGTGGAGCGAGTGGCGCGAGTGGCGCGAGTGGCCCGAGTGGCGCAAGTGGCGCGAGTGGCGCGGACGAGGTTTTGGGATGTTGAGAGTCGGGTCTTTATAATAGGGCCAGCTACTCCACTACTCCGACCGTTCCAATCGTGCCAGTCGTTCCACGAGAAGCGTGTTCCACTCGTGCCACTCGCTCCAGTCGCCCCTGTACGTTACCTGTTCCACTCTTTCCTTGAACTGAGCGAGTGGCGCGAGTGGAGCGAGTGGAGCGAGTGGCGCGAGTGGCGCGAGTGGCGCGGACGACTTTAATTCTCCCCCCCGTGCGGCCGCAATGGACTTATATAAAGAAATCATACTAGGGAACCCGAAAAAGGCAGGTTCCTTAGGGTCCAGGTCAGCATAGGGTTATACCACAATGTCTAACAAAACCCTACTGATACTGCTGATGGACAAAATCCTGCATGACCTTAAGGACCCTAGACTATGGGAACTATGGTATATTCCTTATAATACGTAATGCAGGATTTACATCATCAACCCTCAACCCTAAACCCTAAAACCCTATAGATCCCTTAGAGGTACCCTTATAGATCCCTTAAAAGGAACCCTTATGCAAGATTTTGTCCATCAGCAGTATTATTACCCGGAGAGCCGACTTGGAGGGCCAGGGGACGAAGTGGAGGTCGCTAAGTCGCTCAGGGGCTCCTTAAACGGATCCTTAAAGGGATCTATAAGGGAGTTTCCGAAAATTAGGGGTACCTTATTTGGGGGTCCTTGTAATAAGGATCCTACTATTTAGGGTACTATACTAGGGTCCCCCATTTTCGGAAACTCCCATAAGGCTTCTATAATGAGGGTAGGGGGACTAAGTATTTCCAAAAGGCCCAACACCCCCTGGACTCAGGAATGTGGCCTGAAATTTGGATCTAAGCTTTTTGGGTTTTAGGGTTTAAGGGTTTAGGGTCTCCGAGGACTTAGTAAGTAGGTAATAAGTATAGAGTTATAAGTACCCTAAAAAAGGCATCCTATTTGATTGGGCTGATGATTCTTATAAGTCTCTAAGACAATTCCTTACTAAGTCCACCGACCCTCTAAATGAGACCCCTTGGCTAAGGCTTAGGGGCTTCTGGTTTATACCCAGAAAGCTTAGAACCCCTTTACTGAAGGATAGAGAGTGTAAGGTTTAGGGCTCCTTTTGAGGGGTGCTACAGGGTTCCCGTTCAGGCTTTAGGCTTTAAGGAGAGCTGCTTTAAGGACTCCTATGAGGGTGCTTTGAAGAGTCTTATACAGATGAATACCCCTTAATTGAGGACTAGGGCTGAAATCATAATATGAATGAAGCGCTGGGTAATTTCAGGTATATTCCTTTATCAAGGGGTATTGGGCTCACTGGGTGAGGCGGCCTAGCCGAAACAGTTTTACAGGATCGACAAGGCTCTCTGGGGCAGAAACCCCAAAAGGGTATCTTAAACCCGCAATCTGAAGTTCTTAGTCTGATCTTGGCTAAGATAACCCTAAAACAGGGCCTGCATTGAGGGATGCATACTTGGGATCATGCAATGTGTAGAGGTTTAGGTCGTTTTTGGGAGGGGCGGGGCGGCTAAACCCTAAACCCTAAACCCCTAAACCCTAGACCCTAAGCCCTAAACCCCTAAACCCTAAACCCCAAACCCTAAACCCTGGCCTTAAGGTTGTCGGCTTCAACTTGCGGGCTTTAAGGCTTTGGGTTTTTTGGGCTTGCTTTAGGGTAAAGGGTTTTAGGGTTTAGGGTTTAGGCTTTTAGGGTTTAGGGTTTTAGGGATTTAGGGTTTTGGGGTTTAGGGTTTAGGGCAGCAGGGGTTAATTTACGGGATGCTTCATCCGGGTTTTGGCAAGGCTATGTGGGACTGTGACTGTAAGGCTTCCTGTATCCAAGGGGAAACGGAGGGACCCTTAATGGGGACCCCTACCCTATAATGGGCTATATAATTAGTATATAATAGCTATATTAAGGGTATATACCTCGGGGTCCTTATTAAGGGTCCCTCCTTTTACTTAAGAGATGCTTCATCAGAGTTATGACAAGGTTAGTACGGGTTGAACAAGGGCCTATAGTAAGGCTTGTGAACGGCTTATGGTGTCTGTTAGACGGTTAAATCGTAAGACTTGGAAGGCTAGACACCAAATCTGTAAGCCCCTAGCCCAACGTAGCTTTCCAAAATTGGGAAAGGGTATCTTAACCCCTTAGCCCTAAACCCCTAAACCCCCTACTAAACCCCGACATTAACCTACCAAAACCTACTTTTTTGTAGGGTCCCCAAAATCTCCATTTTAGGGTTTATAATAAGAACCTACCAAAAAATAGGGTTTGGTAGGTTAAGGTAGACCATAAACCCCTGAATCTTAAAGTCCCTGAAGCCACCCTGCGTACCTCGGCCTGCGCCGTCGCGGGAGCCGTCACCGGCTCATTGCTCACCTGAAATTTCTGTTGATGTTATAAATCCTGCATTACCTTAAGGACCCTAAACTACGGGAACAATGGCATATTCCTTATTATGGGTAATGCAGGAGTATATTATCAACCGTTTGCTTTGGGAACGTAGGGTTTAGGGGTCTAGAGTTTAGGGTTCTACCCAGAGGCCCCAAAGTAGTTCCTTTTCGGGGTTCAAAAATAGAATCCTATAAAGTAATCCCAAAGAAGAACTACTTCGGGGCCTATGGGTAGAGTTTAGGGTTCTAGGGATCGAGGTTCTGGGGTTTCGGGTTTTACGGGATTAGGGGTTAAAGGTTCAGGGATTTAGCGATTTAGGGCTCTGGGATTTAGGGTTTTGGGGTTTAAGGATTTGCGGGCTTAGGGATGTAGGGTTTACAGTTCCAAGGTTTCGGCGGGCAAGGGTTTAGGATATCCGGTGTTTCGGTTTAGGGGTTCAGGATTAAGAGCTTATAGGGCTTTGGGGATGTATATAGCGGGATCTGGTGATCTAGCATCTTAAGAGTTGGAGAAGGTCTCTATAGGTGGTTGAGGACGTTGCGGGGTTCTATACGGGGCTGCACTGAGTCTACATGCTATGTCAGTCCTTACGTGTTTAGAAGGATCTTATTCTATACGGACTCGAATTTGAATGAAGTTCCTGATTATCCCAAAAGGGGGGTTTAAGATTCTTAGGGTAGCGATTCCTTAATAATATGAACCCTATTATGGGAACCGAGTGGTGATCCAGACCCCCGGGAGGATCCAAAAAGTAGATCTCTGAATGGGGATTCCTATACAGTACCCTTAGTAGTATAGGGGCCCCAAATTAGGGGATCTACTTTCTAGATACTACCGGGGGTCTGGTGAGAGGCATTAAGAAATTGGAGCTTAGCGGTTTTAGCATCGTTCTGTCTTTGAGCTCCTGGGGCTCATAGTTTAGGGTTTAGGGTTCATAGAATTGGGTGTTCGGGTATAGTACTTATCGCAAAATTAGATCGGAGAACATAAAGGCATAATTAACTGACAACTTATTCCGACCCCTATAGCTGTATTCCTTGTCAGCGGAGCATGACCAACCCCCGGCTCCACATTCACCGAATTTAAACGGAGAGCGTCATTCTAGACCAAATCCCCACACCTCCCCTAAACCCTTAAAATCCCCTAAAACACTAAACCCCTAAAATCCCCGAAAACCATATACCCCTAAACCCCTAAAGACCCCTAAACACCCCTAAAATCCCCCAAATCCCTAGACTCTACGCCTGACTTCAAGGCTTCGATCCCCAGCAACCTGGGAACAAAAAAAAGCTCCCTTCTGGGTACTAGGCCCCCAGGTGGGACCTCTAAACTTATATGGGGTCCCCCAAGGGTCCCTTTAAAGGGATCTATAGGGATTCTATAAGGGTATAGGGTTTAGGGCCTACGTGGAGGTCCATTGGTAGTTATAAGTGGAGTTATAAGTAACCTAATATGGGTTATACCTGTAGATACCCTACTTACAACCCCACTTATAACTACCCATGAACCTTCAAGTATGCTTACGGAACATGAGGCCGCAAAAGAGACCGCGCTGGGAGACCTACCTTAACCTACCAAAATAGGCAACTTGAGCTACTTACAGGTCAGGGTTGAGGGTTTAGGGTTTAGGGAAGCTCTATACTCATCCCGGTTGTGTTGGCTCCTGGCTGAGGCGTCTAAAGGCGTTGGATCCTACCACACCATCCCGAAAATGTGTTAGAACACCATGCTAAGCAGCAAGCAGCTTCTTCACGTAGTTGAAGTCGAAAACAGAATAAAGCCTACAGCTCTACCCCAAACCCCATAGCGTATAAGCTAAGAACATGCGGATAACAAACCTAGTTCATGGTTGGGGTAGGATTAAGAATGCACATGTTCATTCCTTATTGGGTTTAAGTACCCTTAAAAATGCAAAATGTTACGCAACTATGACAGAGAAACAAGCAGAAGGCCCTCATCGAAACTAGACCGACGAAGAATACAGGAGCCTCAGCAAGTAGAATCATGTGGGTTCCGTTAAGACTTTAAGGTTCCCTCAGTCAGGTGCCTTGAAGGGTTCTCATAAGTTTAGTTGCACAGCCTAAGCACTGTGTGTTGGGATATGTCATTTTATAGCTATATGAAGGAACCCTGAGGAATACTGTTGCTCATCGTTCCGAACCATTTATGAATCCCTTTGCTTGAGAAACCGTGTTAGTAGCATCCCTTCTGAACTCCCGGACGGGGGACTGGGAGTAGGAATCATATTTCCCACTAGGCATCTAAGCCCACATGGGAGTTTCCAAAGATTAGGGGTGCCTTAGTTTAGGGTCCTTATAAGAAGGATCCGATTATTCGGGGTATTGTTTTAGGGTCCCTTATTTTCGGACACTCTCATGTTCCCCATGAGGCATCTAAGCCCACATTGACCAGTAGGAATCTGGCTTCTGGTGTCGTCGCCACGGTCTCTGCAGGGGGCGCAGAAACTGCAGCGGAAGGCGGAAGGTGTGGGGCTTTGGGTGCTCAGGCTGTGCAACTCAGGCCTTAGGCATGTAGGTGCCAGGTGTTATACTCGGGTGCTGTAGCGGAGTTGTATGTGGTTGTGCAGGGTGCCTGCACTTGTAGTTGAGTCTTGGGGTCGTTTTGGGTTTCGCAGTGTGCAAAAAGCCTATAATGTAGGTGTCGGAACAAACGTTACTGAGTACTGTACATTATATGAGCACCTCACTGTACCTATATTCGAAGGTACGGAAATGTACCCTAAAACCCTTGGGCCATGAATTGCTCACCAAGCCAGGCGAATGCATGTAACTAGGGCGGGCTCGGGGTTTGGCGGTATTGGGCACATGGAAGCTACCTTCACAAACCATATAGTGCTTGGAAACTGTGTAAAACTCTTCCTTGTCTGTCGATACGTAAAGTCATGTTGGAGTCGATAGGAACCTTGGAATAGATTTGCTGTCAACCTGAATAACCTACTTGTCGGGTATCATGGGGAACTAAGGTGAGCTCAGGTTAACCTTTTGGTTATATATTAGGGTCGGCCCCCGCCCATTAATAGTGACCACAATCAGACCCACCAAAATAAGCACCCCGAAAAAGGCCCAATTGACCTAAGGATATGATCAGACTCGAGGAGCACAGAAGTCAAGCAGATGCACATCTTCGGACATCGGTGATGATGTTAAGGGTTAGGTTCACATTGAGTTGGGGGGGCCAACTTAAGGCCCAGGGGTTAAGGTTGCAGTCGAGTTAAAGTAAAGCTAAATTCGGCTAGGTTGAACTATTTTAAGTTAAGTGAAGCTAAATAGATTAAAATACACTAAGGTGAACTAAGCTAAGGTGAGCTAAGCTAAGTTCAGCCGCCAAGCGAATCAAATTAGAGATAAGTAGAATACATTGACATCGAATAAGCTTAGTTAGAACTTTTAACTGTTAACTTGAAAGTTCGGGGATAAGTTAAAGTAAAGTTAAGCTACGTGAAGTTAAGTTGAGGTGGGCCAAGTGATCGCTGCGAAGCTGCTACACTCAACTGAATTAAGCTCAGTCAAAGCCGAAGCTCCGGCTCCAGTCGCCAACAGGTTGACTCATGCCACACCGGCATGGGCCAGGGGCCTTGGGGGGTCGTGTGGCGCCAGATTTTGCATGCAAAATGCGCGCAAAAACTGTCCAATATTAAAAAAAAAAAAGTAGATTGCGAAAATTTATAGGTTCGACCCCGTCCTCCTTCTTATAGCTTGGGGCAGGGGCCTTGGGGGTCCCGGGCCCTGGCTTGAGGGGATCCCGGCCGTGGCCGGCCTCTGGCCGGATCCGGGCCGATCGATCATTTTTAGTAGCAGAACCGGATTCCTTTTAGAATTCATGAACACAATCTGATGGTTGTCTGATGCAAAACCCTGGTGCTTTTTTTGGTGCTCCTGTTGCGATTTGCTGGTGCTAATTTTGCGATTTCCTGGTGCTAATTTTGCTTGGGTAGTTTTCTAGATTGTGCTTTTTGTTTGTGCTTTGCTGGTGCTTTTGTTGGTGCTCCTGTTGCGATTTGCTGGTGCTAATTTTGCGATTTGCTGGTGCTAATTTTGCGATTTGCTGGTGCTAATTTTGCGATGTGCTGGTGCTAATTTTGCTTGAGTAGTTTTCTAGATTGTGTTGTTTTTGGTGCTTTGCTGGTGCTTTTTTTGGTGCTCTCGCTGGTGCTCCCTCTCATATAAACTTAATCGTGTGCAGCTGTGTCCCATTACATCTTAGCATATCTGGTGCTTTTCCTGGTGCTAATTTTGCGATTTGCTGGTGCTAATTTTGCGATTTGCTGGTGCTAATTTTGCTTGGGTAGTTTTCTAGATTGTGCTTTTTTTTTGTGCTTTGCTGGTGCTTTTGTTGGTGCTCCTGTTGCGATTTGCTGGTGCTATTTTTGCGATTTGCTGGTGCTAGTTTTGCGATTTGCTGGTGCTAATTTTGCGATTTGCTGGTGCTAATTTTGCTTGAGTAGTTTTCTAGATTGTGCTTTTTTTTTGTGCTACATGATCTGGTTTTTTGGAAGGCGCGCAGGCCCTGCGCGGATCTACGGCTCACTCTCTGACTGAAAGGTGGTGTTTTTCTGGTGCCTTTGTGCTGCTTAGCTCCTGCTTTTCTGGTGCTCTTCTGGTGCTTTTCTGTGCTTGCAGCACTGAAGCCTCTGCAGGGTCGCAGACCACTACGCCGACGCCTGCCAAACCTTAGCTGGACAGTACCGCAACCCTGCAATCACAGCTGGCAACACAAGCAGCCCACAGCGTACAGTTATGCTATGCAGCTATGCAATAGCTCATGGCTCAAGTCCACAACTCTCTGTGCACAGCACAGCGCCCTGCTGCGATGGTTTTTACCTCACAATGCCATGGCGACAGCACCCTTCATGCAATCAATCATGCCAGCAACACCGACAAGGTAAATAAATGACGTGATCTTGTCGCGGTTGGGTCATGAGTCCAAGGCAATGGCAATGGTGCTCTGGTCCACGGTTGTGGTCTGTGTATGGGTCATGTATGCTCCAGGCTTCGGACACAGTGGGAAACTACTACTTATTACACAAGTCATCTTCCTGGTTGGTGGTCTTGCGGCCCTTCGCACACACAAGCTTTCGCGTTTGGAATGGATCGTGACACATGCGGTCACATCCCAAATCTCTTGGGGACAGATTTTCTGGATTTTGGATCACACTTCTGCACACATCCAACATTTGCTTGGGCCGTTCAGCCACAAGGTTCTCGACATTGGATCATATCTGATCACATATTCCCACATTTGCGTGGGCCCATCCACTCCAGGTGTCTCTACTCCTGGTCACATGTCGGCAAATACCCCAAAAAGTAGATTGGATTTCCTGGTGCTCATTTTGGCCAGTGTGAAATATAATAAACCTATTTTTGAACTATTAATGGGCGGGGGCCGACCCTAAGTTATATAGAGGTTATATAGGGACTGTACTACCCAAAGCTGTTAAAGGTTGTAGTGGCCACTATACCTACTCTACTACTAGGATAACCGGTTTGACTACCTTCACCAGTTCTGCGGGTTCTTAGCAACACAGGCTGCCATGACTAGTCGGTCACGCGAATTTCCGGTTCAAAACGCAACGCCCCAAACAAGACATGTTTTAACTAAGTAGACCAATAAAAGACCGTACGTAC
The DNA here is from genome assembly GCA_905221615.1 of Symbiodinium sp. CCMP2592. Classification (NCBI taxonomy): domain Eukaryota; class Dinophyceae; order Suessiales; family Symbiodiniaceae; genus Symbiodinium; species Symbiodinium sp. CCMP2592. The sequence continues at coordinate 251,892 of CAJNDT010000090.1, read as the reverse complement.
GACATCCCGCGCCTTCGAACTCCAAAAGTCCTAAAAGCCTAAACCCGACAAGCATAACAGCCTTACGTGCCTAAGCGCGAAAACCCACCTTAGATTATTATGTATACGCCTTTATACTGCCGGTAAACAGACACTGGCACAACCCTGCAAGACCCGATGAGACATCATGCAACCTGCAACCCTACCTAGATAAACCTTGGACATTCAGTGCAGAAAAGCCTGCCCAAACCCTAAAGCCCTAAACCTTAAACCCTACACCCAGAAACCCTAAACCCTACTAAACCTTAACGAATATACCCTAAACCCTAAACCCTGAACCTGAACGAATAAACCCTAAACCCTAACCCCGAAATCCTACTAAGCCTTGACGAAAAAATCCTAAACCCTAAAGCCTGCTAAACCTTACCTAAAGGCTCATGAGACTTTGTAGGTAAGGTTATAAGTAGGTTGTAATGGGAAACCCCAGTTACGGACTTATGATCCCAATTACAACCTATCTACTAAGTCCCATGATCCTCTAAGTAAACACCCATAGGAGAGGCCTTGGGCCGGCTTGCCGGCCTCCTGCACACACGGCTTCAGGCTTTGGGGCTTCAAGTTTTTAGAGCTGAGGGTCTTTTTCGGCTTCAGAACTAGGCTTCCCTTTAAGGGTTCTAGAGTGAGGGCAGGGATTCCTGGGATACGACCCGAATACAGTAACAGTCCAACAACGGCTAATGTTAAGGGCCAGCTTCTAAATACTGAGTGCGGCGGCAGCACCCAAAAGACTAATTTTCAGTTATGTAGATGATGCTAGAGTCTCTGGATTAGGAGTGGACCCTAAACTCTGAAACCAACACACACACACACACACACGCGCGCGCACACACACACACACACCAAAGGGCTTCTCGGGCACTCAGCAAGTCGTCAATGATAAGGGTGTTGTTGTTTCTCACTTTTCTGTTTTATAGCGCTCGATTCATATAACCTACTTACTAAGTCCCATGACCCTCTAAGTATAACCTAAACTCCGCCTTATAGAACCTTACAGATCCCTTAAAGGAGCCCTATAACTGAGGAAGCACTGAAACCTGCAGCGGACTGGAAAAATCCTCCCTCAAGGCTCCTGTCGTGCGGACTCCTTCGGCGTGACCGGAATGCCGATGGCGATTGTAGAGCCGGGCCCATTATCTGCGGGAGCGTCCGCCTCCAGCATAGGATTCAAGGTTCAATCGCACGTAGCCCAGAACCAGCTCACACTTTTCTAGATGGAGCAAGACCCCCCAAAACCCTAGATCAAGCATACAAAGCTTTCAAGGCGCTGCTACTGAGTATGTAGGGAAATGTACCGAGAGCTGCGCAAACCTAACCTTCGCTGTGGTTCTTTCCAGAATCTCGGCAGCAAACAAGTAAGGCTAGGACCCACCGTGGCCTCGGAACACTGCTTTGTTTCGAGGGCTTAGGGTTGAGGTTTAGTTTGGTTGGGGGGTTCCGTTGGCTCTTTAGCTGCTTATTTAATAGGGATTATCATCATCCCTAGCTCCGTAGCTCTGATATTGGGTAGATAGAGTTGAGGGTTTACGCTGGGGGGCCAGGTGCAAGTCCCTCTGTCGGCTTGGGGTTTCGTGCCTGGCGGGGCATCAGGGTTTAGGGTTCAGGCTTCAGCGTAAGGTGTCGAGTTAAACAGGTTAAGCATTAGGGTCTTGGGTTTGGGGTGGATCTACGTCTCCCAGGATACTTAGAGGATCATGGGACTTAGTAAGGAGGTTATAGCTGGGGTGTTAAGTCCCCTAAGTGGGGTTATCCAAATTATAACCTACTTATAACCTTACTTACTAAGTCCCATGAGCCTTCAAGAAAGGGAGTTTACAACTCGCAAGTGCATCTGCTCTGGGCGCCCACGCATCAGGGGGTGCCATACGCCGCCCCAAAGCCTCAGACGTCGGGGATGCTTTGGTCTGCATCTGTATATATATATATATATATATACACGTGTGAGTGTATATGTGTATGTGTGTATGTACTGACGTTGGCCTTCTTCAAACAGCTTTTGTGCTCGTCCTTGCTGCTGACTTTTCGCATCTCGTGGCCTCAAAGAATCTGTTGGGAGACCCCTGTCAGCAAACATCACTCTGGATCCATGTATGCATGTATGCCCATGTGTATGTATGTATGTGTGTATGTGTGTGTATATATGTATCTGTATATACCCATGTACACCTGCATGTTGGTGTTTTCTTCGGTCAGTACATACTGCTGCACTAAGCCGTCTGATGTGCTTTAGGCTAAAGACAGCTCTTGCAGAGGTTTTCCATGACGTAGCATTGGTTTAAGTAAGGGTCATACATGGAGTGGATGGTAGGCGCAAGAGATGCGAACGGCAATAGGAGGAGTTGTACCCACAACCAGAAGTAGGTGATTCACAGTCACAATAACCACATGATGAATACTGGCCAAAAGCGACATAGCCGTAGTAGCTTTCACGCTGACGGCAATTCCAGTCAACGTGGCAAGTATAGCGAAAGTGAAAACATGTGTAGTCCTTGCTAGAAGCATGTGGTATGCGTACGTACATACACACATACACTTTGACAAGGAAGGCGCATGCTGCCGGGACACGGGGGTACGGCCGGGGTGCCCGTCCTTTGGCTGCGACAGTGTGCGCGTCGGGTGGAGAGGTGTAAATTCAGGCTGGGTTTAGGGCTTACATAGGGCTTAGGGTTAAGGGTTAAGGGTTAAGGGTTTAAGGGTTTAAGGGTTTAATATGGGTGTAAGGGTTTAGGGTTAAGGGTTTAGGGTGTAAATTCAGAGAGGGCGAAGGGTTTGGGGATTCCGGCATAGCCTTCAAGACTTCAAGGTGGCGAAGGCTTAGACCAGAGTCCAGGGTTCGTTATTCGAAGGGTCCTTTGGCCTTCACAACCCCCAGTAGAATTACACAGCATCATATTCGCGTGAACAGTTCCCTACCTGTATGGCGTGATATTGTACAAACATGGAACAACATGCCCGCCCGAGCGCTTTGACAAGTCTGAACACCCACTGGACTCGTTCGTCTAAAACTGTTGATTTGCGTCGAGCAGGCACAAGGCCCCCCGATTCGGCAGTAGCAACGCCTCCAGAATGGGCTTCGGGTTTCCGAGCCCCCCAGACCTTTAGAACCCAAAGCCAAAGCCCTCAACCTGAAAAGCTAGAAGCCCTAAACTCTGAACCCGGAGCTCTAAAAGCTAGACCTCTGCATCTGACTTGCAAATTGACTCGTAAAGCGACGTGAAACCGAGGGATTCAGCCCAGAATGGTTTCTCCAATGTACTTTTACTGTAACTCGACAATTTCATGGCGTTGGGGACCTTGGGAAAAAGGTGCAGTCTGGCTGTCGGTCGCTGTCTCTATCCCTTTGTGTCTTCGTGCTTCATTGACGAATGGCATGGTTTATTGAAGTTTATTGCAACGGATTAGGGTAGTGTCAGAACAGCCTGATTTCCGGTAGGCCCGTGTAATGAACATTTAAAACTTTGGGAGCGAAATTGAATTGCAAAATTGCATCGTCACTACTGCAATGCCGAACCTCATTTAGATCTTTATCACGAACAAGCAGTCAGCTTGATTGGGTGTCACGAAAAAGTCATGCACCTGCCAAGTCCGTCCGTCTGAGATTTTGGCACAGCAGATGCCACCGCTGGCACTGTGCTGGCTGCTGAGGGCGCGCCAGTGGGCACCTCAGAACATGTTTCTGTGGACGGCAACCGAAACTACCCGTAAAGCGTTTGTGCCGCTGCTGCAGCTGCTGGTGCCCTTCTTCCTTCTTCCCCGCCTGCTCTTACTCCTGTGGCAGCTGCATATATCAAAAGTCGCAAAGCACGGTTGCATACTCTGGTAACTCTGGCAGTCAAACAAGTTCTTCATGCATGTACATGTGGGCATCCAGAGTTGCAGTGCTTTGAGTGTACTTTGGTTCTGGCAAGAAGTAACCTTTGGCATTTGCTAGGCTTCCACAACGGTCTGGCTGCGGCAGCGAAAGTTGAAGCTCGTGTGTCCCAGTTATTGCACCAAGCGGCTGACGTTGCTGCCATGAGCACTTGACAGTTTCAAGGAGTCACTCTGATAACATTGGAGCACTCGAAACCGCGCTATGCAAAACATCCGAGCAGCGAACTGTGGAGCTGAAGTACCCCCCCCCCCGTTCGCATGCTCTCTTCCAAGCCCCGGCCGAACTGAAGCCCGACTCCCGCACACTTTCATTCTAAAACCGAAACCCGAGCAGCCGAGAGGCCTTAATCCCCAAAATAACATAGGAAATTATTTTGGCTTCTATATTACACGAGGATGACCCTCAAGACTCTCCAGATTGGCTCAGGAGCTGCAGCAGGGGCCTGCGGCAGCAAGATGGTTGGCCTCAGTGCACTGGCATTTGTCAGCTGATGCGATGCACTACTGAGCTGCTGCTGCTACTGCTACTGGGGGCTGCTACTGCTACTACTGCTACAACCACTACCACTAGCACTAGCATTAGCACTCGCCAGCACCACCACCAACACCGCCACCACGTTGACGACGCCTACTACTAGTTCTAGTTCCAATTCTGGTTCGGGTTCTGGTTCTGGTGCTGCCGGTGCGAGTGCTAATGCTACTGCTGTTACTGCTGCCGCCGATGTCTTCACTTCCATCAGCACCACTCCAGCACGACCTTCGTCAGCATCACCTCGTGTTCACCTTCACCTGCACCTTCACTACCATCGCCCAAGTGCCAGTCCCAGGCCTACACAAAAACCAGCAAAGCGCCAGCAGCACAACCACCACAACCATCGAGACAACAAAGACCAGCAGCAGCACCACCAGTACTGCTGTTGGACCATCATCGGCACGATCAGAACCAATCTCTCAGCCGCTCCTCCAGATGTCTGAGCCCCCGCACGCCTCCACGGGGCCCCACCTCTCCAGACTCCACTCCTGACCCGTTCGCCAACAATTTGGAGTTAGAGTGTAGGGGCTTTAGGTTTTAGTGTTTAGGGAATTAGGGTTCAGGGTTTCGGAATTATTGTTGAGGGTTTCATGGCTCCATAAAGGGCTTTCCCGAGGGGTTGGTGGCTTCGGTTTAGGGTTAAGGTTCAGGATTTGAGACTTTAGCCTTCAGGGTTGGGGTTTGCGGCTTGTAGGGTTAGCAGGTCTCAAGATAGTTACACCTTCAAGGGCTTAGTCAGTGCTTAGGGTTCAGAGTTTCGGTCAAGCTTAAAGTTCAAGGTGACGTTCCTTGCTTGTGAGGAGCAAGGGTTTGCGGTTGACTGCCTGCATGGCCTGTAGGTTCTCTTATTATAGCAAACCCCAAACCCTTATTCTAAAGAAATAAGGCCCCTGTTTTGAGCCCGAAGAAAAAGCACAAGCAAGCTGGTACTGGGTACCGACTTTGGAGAATGACCCGCATAGAAACCCCCCCGAAAACCCTTATCTTAGGGTGAGCCCAGCCTAAATCCTTTAAAGGAACCCTGAGCCCTAGCATTGAATGCCCCCTTATAGAACCCTTAACTCTACATCTGAATCCGGGCCCTAAACCCTAAACCCCAAACCACTTAAAGGGACCCTGAACCCCAAACCGCTAAAAAACTGAAACCCTAATTGTGGGAGCTCCTCGTCCGTGTAGCCGCGGTTCGGCCTAGCATCATTCGCTGATGATGATGACGATCATTTCAGGAAGAACGTGCATACTTTAAGCAAGACTGAGCGCCCAGCATTACACGAGCAGAGGTCTCAATGTCTTATGCCTGCCTTCTAGGGTCCACTGCACTCTACCGCGGCTGAAAGAACGTCTGCTGACGAAGCATGCGATCTCTCAGAAGATGCGCAAGGCTGAGCAAGCCATGTGCGATTGCAAACGTATAGCTGACCAGCGTCAAGGCAGAGCATGACGATTATGTTGACGGCCGTGGTGATGGTGGTGATGGTGATGATGGTGGTGATGGTGGTGATGGTGGTGATGGTGGCGATGGTGGTGATGGTGGTGATGGTGGTGATGGTGGTGATGGTGGTGATGGTGGTGATGGTGGTGATGGTGGTGATGGTGGTGATGGTGGTGATGGTGGTGATGATGTGAGCGGTGTGCTGATGAGGATGCTGATGATGGTGTTGATGGTGATGATGATATCGGTGATAACGATGCTGCTGCTGATGATGATGTTGATGATGACGATGGTGATCATGACTGCGATGATGATTACGATGTTTGCAACATGTTGCAGGCTGCACGAGCACAGTCAGTTGATGTCAGTTCTCTTTGATGCGCATTGGCTTTCGGATGCAGACTTCAGCAGTTGTTCAGGAGGTTCAGTAGGTCATTCTTCAAAGCTGCGGTGTCGGACTTGGCGACAATCTGCAGCTGCTGATGCGCTTCTGCATAGGTTTGTCTGGGATTGTCGTCAGCCAGCCACAGCATCTTCAGCTGCCAGATAATTCCCTGTTTGGGGACGTGAGGGTCCATTACCAGCTTGACCATAAGCGACACCGCCCGTTGACGCTGAGGCTTGCTCAGCGAGCGCAATACCTTCTCAAGCGTTCGGATACACTTCTGAATCTCCACGAAGTTGGCAGGTATGTTGGACTCTACGAAGTCTTCAATCAGGTCTAACATGACCTCCGCAATGCGCTGCTGCACGAACGGGAGGGCATCAGAAGCGTAGTTGAAAACAAGGAGGCTGGCGGCTTTGGCAACAGATGCATCCGGACTTCGGTGGTGCCACAGCAAAGATTCGAGGCTCTTGCCGACAATGCGGCGAATGTGGACTTTGGCAAAATGAGCTCGTTCGTTGGACGCAAGGGCCATACACCACGACTGGCCTCAGAATGAATCAGTGTCAGGCTGATGTCACTACAACCGAGTGATGCAGAAGGTCATATCTTATGCCCAAAAGGATCCCTACATTCTGTAAACCGTGAGTGATGGCTGCGATATTCTGTGATGTACCCTCCCCCTTCCCCGAAGACTTTCATGAGCCCTACTTCGTGTGCTGGCCGTGCATCATGCTCAACAGGTCAGGAGGCACTCGTAGAGCTTCTGCTGCTTGGCACTGTTCTGAAAGGCGGACTCGTAGAGCTGAGCATCGCCTCGTAAAGCTGCCGCGAAGGATGCTGCCGGATTGTCGCAGAACATCTTCACCTTCTCTGCGAAAGCGGTAATAGCTTCTGGCCTGCACAGCAGTAGAGCACCGCTGACATGCACATTTGTGACGTGCCATGACTGCTGTCAATTGCTGTGCTGTCACAGGCAGACGGGACCCCTTGCGAGCCTGGCCATGCTGCCCATCTCGGCCACGTGCTGTATTAACACCTGCTGGCAGCACATAGACATCTTCGAGCCACTGCCTCCCCGAAACGAAGCAGGCCCAGACTGCAGGCCTCGGGGCTCCTGGTGCGTCGCGAAAGGAGGCGCCAGCTCAGCAACTCCTGCACCTTTGCTGTGTGCTGTGTAGAGTTCTTCAATTAAACAACAACTTGCAGCAGCTTGTCGACAGCCCTGCCGCGGGCCACTTCGCAACCAAGCCACACTCAGGTACGGCAACAAGTTTGGCCTGAAGCTTGCTCGGCATGTTCGGCAGACACGTTGCGATGGACGCTGGATCGGCTGAAATTCTTCGGTCAAAACCCTGACATAAGCCGAGTAGCAAATGCAGGTCGGAGGGGGTGTATTCCCCACCGCCAACTTCGGTGCCTGCCAGCTCCTCGGGTTGCTCAAGCATTCGTCTCCGGCAACCCCCAACTGTCAGGAAGTTGCTGATCGATGCCTTCAACCTCCACAAACAAAACAAACACAGGGCAACCACCCGAGTTGCCTGCGTGTCGATAACCACAGTTAGTAGAACAAATGGAGCCCCGGCCGCACGTGTTACTTCGTTTGAAGTCTGGCCCCTGTCATTCCGTCCTAGATGGCTCAAGCTTCATGAACTTCATGAACAACATGTGCATCTAGAAACACGCATTTGCGCAGTTCAACTTCATGTTGGTTATCATTTCGTGCATCATCTGTTTGTGATCGATTCATTCATCCCGGAACCTGGTCTAGGCAGGTGGGGGGCCAGCATCGAAAGCAGAATGATGGACAACTAACTCTCAACAACATACTAGGTTTGGATAATTGACAATACCGCTACGTCTCAATATGTCCTAAGGCTCTCCTTGCTTGTCGTAAAATTCCAGAATTGTTTCCTGGTCTCTCTCCGGCTCTTTCCACAAAGGCACAATATTCATGGTCTACATCATCATACATCGCCATTATATTCCTTCGCACCGGCTCATCTGCATATTCGGTGTCGCTGCTCATCATGTTCGTTGCTGCTCATCATGTTCATTATCATGTCTTTATCATGATGTTATCACTTGATTACCATAGTACTACTAACTGACACTACAGTACTTGGTTATCATTGGGTTAGAATAACACTGTCACCTGATTCTCCCTTGCTCATTTGAGTGTCACCCACTTTTTTTATCATGTCATGTCAGCCCACTGAGATTTTATCAGCTCATTACCATTCTGCTCACGGATCATTCTGCCCTGTTTTACCGCGTTCGTCATTATGCCCTGTCCGCTTTTGGAAAGGACCCCTGTATGTGACCGGCGTTTGGCGGCATAATGAGCAGAAACATGCAATGCGCAAAACCCAGGCAATACGCACGTTCAGGCTACAAAGCAGTGCTGGGAAAAGCGCAGAATAATGGTGCTGGCGCTGCAGAAAAAACCAGTTTTTCGAGCACTGCGTTGCGCAAACTTTGTCCGCAGCACTTGTAAACGCTTTACGCGGAGCACCGCAAGACTCGCGTACACAACGTCGAGAAGTAGATTTTGAGACTGGTCCGACATCACGAATCCACTGCAACGACCAAGTAGAGATGTTTTGGTGATATTGTTCGGGGTGTGCACGTAACAGTGTCGTCATCATCCCCCCCCCTCCCCTCTCCACCCCTCCCACCCCACTGCCCCCCTCGGAAATGGTACAGGACGTACAGGATGCACACCCATCGTTCTTGGCCTCGTTTTTGCGCTGTCTTTCATGATTTTTAGCCACAGTCTGTCCATCAAGCAATCTCGTAAGCTCGAGCATGGATAAGCCATCGATTGAAAGCTCTGCCAGTTTAAGGGGGCTAGCTTTTTCCTGACTTCCAACGCTGGCCTGGGTGCCTTGAAAACCTCAAAACCCACACGACTGCCTTCAAAGCCCGCCTCCGACGTGGGAGACTCATCGCACGAGTCGCCGTCGTCGGGAGCTTTGGTGCTCTCACCAAGACTTCTCCTTTTCTTGGGCGGCCTCAGCATCGCCGATGGGACGATTCGGCTGTCCAAGCTTGCAGACACGACATCGAGGAAGCTTGCTTTCAAGTTGTAACAACAAGTCAGTTCCGCTCGAAGGCATCCGGGATGTGACACAAATCACACAAGCAAGTGTTTTAACGTGCGAGTCCGTGAGCATTGGCTGATTCCGCAAGGTGTTTCCACCCTGTGCCCTGTTCGGACGCGGTGTTTTTCTGAGAGCCCTGCTTTTCGTCAGGAGTTGCAATCGTGTCACACGGAATCTCCCGGCACCTCGGCGGCAGAGTGCTGCAGACACCCCTACAACGCGATCCGGTCTTGCAAGCGAGGCGCGGATCGCCGTTCCAGAGCTGCAGCTGTCGCGGCGCAGCAGCAGTTGGAGGCGCGCCCTCCGTCGCTACTGGCTCCTGCCATCGCGCAGACAGTCTTGTGTGATGGTGGGGCAATGGCGGCTGGTGGTGGGCATCACCAGCTCCGTGGATTGCTGAGGACATGCATGTTGGACTAAGACGACGACGTCTCGGTGCGACAGGTAAATTGCGGGGAAATGCTTATCCTGGGAAGAGCATCCAAACGTTTGGATTCGATGGATAGCTTAGACCTGCTCGCCTGTCACATTCCGTGATACCTCACATCCTCACGAGTGCCTTTTGAAAAAGAAAGCTGTCCTCGCCATCGCTTTGGCCTGCCAGCGGTGGCTCCGCTTTGCAGCACCTGCGCTTGTGCTGCTGGCAGGCTGTTGGGGAATTGCAACTTGTCGATCCTTTTCCGGCAAGCTAGCAGTGAATTCTAGTGTACAGGTCCTCGTTTTCCAGCAAGCTAATTCCAAGTAGCAGGCCCCTGTTTTCCAACAAGCTAGTGGAGCATTCCAGTTCGCAGATTTGAAGCTAGTGGGGAATTGCAATCTGCAGGTTGCTGTTGTTCAGCAAGCTAGTGATTCGCAAGTTCCTCTCTACCAGCAAGCTATTGGGGAATCTCGGACCCGATTTGGCCCCTGACTCCTGACCCGGAGCAAAACATCAGCCGAGGAGCTGATCACCTGCGGTGCAGCTGCAGGCCCGATGCCTTAGTCCATGCAACCACCTAAAACGCTCAGCTCGGGTGCCTGGCTTGTGGGAATGGACATCCCGTTTTGCGGGGACAACATCGAGGAAGCTTGCATAATATGAAATCTGTGAGATGGTCGCAACAAGCCAGGTGCTCTCGAAGGCATCAGGATGTGACACTAATCACATGCAGGTGTTGCTAACATGTGAGGCAGCAGGACAAGCCGCCCGTTTCGCACTCGCAGGCTCACGAACGGAACGGCGCTGCACGTGGCACACCTACCATGAGCTAGCCACCCTAGTAGCAAGCTTTACAGCAGGCTGCCCGAACTGCAGAACGTGCTCGGAGGCAACCGTGCTAGCAGCAGTGCACTGGTTGCGCCTGAGTTTCAGCCGGAAAAGTATTGACCGCTTCCTTGTATTTGAAGCTTCTCTTGGCGCTGAGCCGCTGCGCAAACAGAGTCTTGGGTTGTGTGGTTAAAGCGCATGCTTCGTCGCGAGCTAGATTTACATTTCTTGTGAGATGTGCCTCAGGCAAATGGCAAGGCACTACGTGGGAAAGCATTCCAACGCAAAGCTTGAATTCTGCGAGCGGCGAAAGCGGCGCAAAGCCCAAACACAGTCTTTAGATTGGTGCTACAAACACACGAGAGCCACGTTGATTGTACGATGCGAGTGTTGCAGGCCCCTCGGTTTCTTTGGGCAAATGTGTCCTGAAAGTCACTTCAGCCCAGCTGCTCCTCTTCCAAGATCTCAATAGCAGACTGCAGGTCTTGCACCTGCTCCTCAAGAACGCTGATGGCAGTCTGGCTCAGGAAGCAGTTGTCGTCACGCTTCGTGGCTTCCCATTGCAACCTCGAAATCACTAGCATGTGACGGGCCGAGGATGGGCGGCGTAGACACGACATTTCCTGAACTTGACAAAGTCTCCGTTACTAGCCGAGGCGCTTCTTTTCGAGTTTCTGGATTTGCTTCTGCGCATGCTCCAGCCTGTGCTCCACTTGCTCCCTGCCCACATCACTGCACCTCACTGAATTGGTCAAGTGTAACTCGACGCATAGCAGTTTTGGACCTGGTGAAAGATTTCCGCAAAGGACTCTGCAACCAGCAGACTCAGGCTCGCAGAGCTTTCCCACAAGCTTGGAGATCAGGTCCTGGTCCGCATCGTGCCGCAAGCAGCTGTGATATAACCTGCGTAATCCATCAAGCGGAGATCGCGAAACCCTCCCTCCCTCGCTCGCTTGCTGATCTTCAGGCCCTGGCTGCTCTTGCAGACCGAGGATCAGGTTCTGCTGCCTAATCTGCCGACGTCTGTCTGGGGTCAGGGCTGCGGGTGTGCTTCAGGTTGACTCCGTACCCGGACACGCATGCTTGCAACTCGATCTGCAGCAGCTGCTAATGCAACGATTGAAAGCGGTTTCTACGTCTCGGTTCCCGGCAGACTCAGCTGGTGATTGTTCTGCACCAGCTGGTATTGGAGAGCATTCAGCCTCGAACGATTCATGTCAAGGCTTCAGCCTACTCCAAAGAGAAGTGGCCACAATGAAAGTCCATACGAGTACTGCCGAAACGCTGAACCCTTTTCCTGGACTTTGGCGACTAGCAACCTCCCCAAGGCTTGAACACGATTGCATAAACCAGCCAACATCCTCCTTGCTAAAAGCGGCTGGTTCCAGAGCAGGGCGATTTGGGCATCCTGCTGCAAGTACCACACGGGGCCCTGCCAGGACTGGCATTTGAGATCTGCAGCAGCCCGTGCACCAAAAGAAAGCCCGCGCCTCGCTGGACCCCTCTGGTCTATGCAACATGGCTCGATATGGCTCGGTTACACCAACAGAAGTCTCAATGTCTTATGCCTGCCTTCTAGGGTCCACTGCACTCTACCGCGGCTGAAAGAACGTGTGCTGACGAAGCATGCGATCTCTCAGAAGATGCGCAAGGCTGAGCAAGCCATGTGCGATTGCAAACGTATAGCTGAACCAGTGTCAAGGCAGAGCAAGACGATGCTGGTTATGGTCGTGGTGATGGTGGTGATGGTGGTGATGGTGATGATGGTGACGATGCTGGTGATGGTGGTGATGGTGGTGATGGTGGTGATGGTGGTGTCGAGGTCGGGGTAAATGTTGATGTTCGTGTGGATGCTGTTGTTGACGAGGATGATGATGATGATGTTGATGATCATGGCGATGATGATGGCGGCGATGATGACGATGAGGATGATGCTGATGGTTTTGATGATGTTGATGCCGATGATGATGACGATGATGATTGTGATGATGATGACGATGATGATTGTGATGATGATGATGACGATGATGATGACGGTGGTGATGGGGTGATGATGATGATTATATCGGTGATAATGATGATGGTGATGATGATGATGATGATGATGGTTATCATGATTGCGAGGGTGATTTCGATGTTTGCAACATGTTGCAGACTGCATGGGCACAGTCAGTTCTCTTTGATGCGCATCGGCTTTCGGATGAAGACTTCAGCAGCTGTACAGGAGAGACAGTAGGTCACCCTTCAAAGCTGCGGTCTCGATGCGCTTGTGCATAGGTTTGTCTGGAATTGCCGTCAGCCAGCCAAAGCATCTTCAGCTGCCAGATCACTGGCTCTTTGGGGACGTGAGGGTCCGTTACCAGCTTGAGCATAAGCGACACCGCCCGTTGACGCTGAGGCTTGCTCAGCGAGCGCAATACCTTCGCAAGTGTTCGGATACGATTCTGAATCTCCACCAAGTTGGCAGGTATGTTGGACTCTACTAAGTCTTCAATCAGGTCTAACATGACCTCCGCAATGGGCTGCTGCACGAACGGGAGGGCATCAGAAGCGTAGTTGAAAACAAGGAGGTCGGCGGCTTTGGCAACGGATGCATCCGCACTTCGGCAGTGGCACAGCAAAGATTCGAGGTTCTTGCCGACAATGCGGCGAATGTGGACTTCGGCAAAATGAGCTCGTTCGTTGGACGCAAGGGCCATACACCACGACTAGCCTCAGAATGAATCAGCGTCAGGCTGGTGTCACTACAACCGAGTGATGCAGAAAGTCAGATCTTATGCCCAAAAGGACCCCTACATTCTGTAAACCGCAATGGCTGTGATGTACCCTACCCCCACTCCCCCATCCGTCGAAGACTTTCATGAGCCCTACTTCGTGTGCTGGCCGTGCATCATGCTCAACGGGTCAGGAGGCACTCGTAGAGCTTCTGCTGCTTAGCATCGCCTCCAAAGGCTGACTCGTAGAGCTTCTATCACATACACATCTTCGAGCCACCCTCCGTAGCCACGGGCTCCTGCGATCATGCAGGCTGTGCTGGATGACGGTTGGACAGATCCGCCAATGTCTCGACTCGTTGTGTGGGTTTCATTGCAGAATAATTGCACGGTTATGATGTTGGTACAAGGCTCGAATGCTACAGCATAGCTCCAGCCGGTCACGAAGTCGTGGTAACGACCGCTTCCTACGTAGGTCTCGGCTCGGAGCTGTCAAAACACCATGCTCGCGCTCTTCGTCCTGCGCATCCGACCGCTGTTTGGGTGAAAGCTCAGCTCCACGCATGCCGGGAGGCCTGAGGAAAAGCTTTGGAAAGTCCGACACATTCCGGCACCCACGACACATCCAGGACAGGTTTAGGCACCCCACGCACCAGGGCCACAAGGGAGCCGCTCGATTTCGACGACTCTCTTTGGGCTGAGCAGTGCATTGATGTGCCTTGTCCGCCAAAGCATTTCTGAAGAGGAGTAGCAGCGCTTTTTTAGTCACTATAACAACAATGCTAACGACATTAATTTTTCGGAAGTCCAACTCACCTTCACGACGGCCAGTAGAATCGATGTTGCAATCAACAGGTGATTGCCACATAACGAACAGGAGCTGACATATTTCCGAATCACAACGAAAATAGAATCACCTTCATCGACCACCGCCAAAGATATGGGCATGGCCATGATCGCGAGTATCACCATCGACGTCAACACGCGCATCATCATCATCCTCAGATCTTGAAGTTGGGAATGCCGGGGCCTTCGTCTTCCTCGGTTTTCATGGCGAGTTCGAGTAGTGGCGTGGGCTTTCACAGTCTGGGACCCTTTTTTGTGTTTCCCGTGCCCTGGACCTTAAACCGGCAGCGGAGTACCTGAAGGTGATTTGCTGGTTCGTAGGCACGCAGCCTTCGTGGTCAAAGTGCGACGAGTGGTCAAGCCATGAAAATAGATGTCACCCCACAGTTTGTCCTGTGGCCCTAATGCTGTGATTCTGGGCACGATCGGACTACCGGCATCTACCAAGAGAATTTTCAGTGTCCTCAAGTTTCATCAAAACTGTGGCCATCCCCAATCATGGGCCAGCAGAGCATATGTACTCACAGGGTGGTGTCTACATGACGGAAGGAGCGGTCAAAGCCAGAGACCGAACCTGCGACAGGATCTCATACAGTCACACAGCAAGCGTGGCACGACCAAAGACCACATACCAGCGTTGGATGACACCTACCTTTGGCACCTTGTGGATAACTTCCTGGACCTGCTATGGAACAGACTGGCGGAAGTTGGCGAGAAGTGCATAAATCGCGAAAATGTGTGAACTCCAGAATCCCTACTCAAGCCATGCATCGTTCAGCGGCCGAAGAAAAGAAGCAGGCCTCCACTGGATCGGCCTCTTGAATCTGGACTTGAGGCACTTTCGGCAACCATCGGTCTCCCGTTTTCCTGCCTGAACGGTTTTTGCCTCGACTGCAACGGCTGCAACATGCCACCTCTGACCCTAGAAGTCACGGAGGTACGATGCAGAGGTAAGTATATGAGGAGCTCAGGCCAAGGCAGCTTCCTGGATCTCGATCTTCGGGACGGTTCTGACCTTGACCGTGCCACGAATGTACATCGAAGAAAGGCTTTGAATAGCAGGCAGCGCTCGAAGGGAATGACAATCAACTTCCGGCACCTCTACAATCTTCTCCACGTAGCGGACCTGGTGATTGTAGCATTTCTCATGCCTGCAACGCTGCGCTTCTAGGATTCTGTCCCAGCCTCTGGAACTTCTACCACTCGCTCCGAAACCTGGCACGTGAATGCAGGAAGATTCCTTTGGAGGAAGGGACCCCTTTCATTCGGACTAGCATTCTTCGCCCTGGCTGGGGTGCCTGGTACTCTATCTTTGGAACCTCTTTGATGATTTCATGCACCTGGCAGCGGCTCGCCAGGCCAGTTTCGAAAAAACCGTGAGCCTGGAGCTTCGGCACAGCTCTGACGACCTCCTGCACCTCCTGCGTGCAACCAGTCGGCACCTGACAATGAGATGTCTGAGCAGAGAGATCAGAAGGATCAACTTAGCTAAGTGCCGAGCTTCGACCAGTCGGTCCTCCTCAGTCTCTCGTGCATGGGAGGTCTGTGTGCACAGATACAGTAGGAAGTCTTGCAAGTTCATGCAATGAGCGGTCCTGCAAGTGCACCTGCGGAACCTCCAATCCTGGGCTAAACAGGGCGGCATCTTAGCTGCTTACAGATGTACCCTTCCTCTTACCGAGCATGGACTTTGCAAAACCCATGTCGGGGAGTCTGGGCTTGGCACGCACCTTGCTCGCATGATCATACCGGCCATATCTGACCGCCACCAGAACAAGTTACTGCTGTCGCCGCTACTCTACAGTTGAAGTTGCCGTCTCTTCAACAACCATTCGATACAGCCTCGAACTGCCATGCCCCAATCAATGGCTTAGAATCCTGTCATGCAGAAGAGTGTCCTTTCCCGGTACTCCGGTTGAATCTTTGGCACGTCATGGACGACCTGGAAGGCGGAGGCTCTGGAGCGAAGCCTTACTCCGGCAGAAGAGCAGAGACTTCGCCTCGTGCACCTCCAGCTTCGGCACATGTCGGACCACTTCTTGTACCGGCACCTGAACGGATTTCCAAACACAAGCCACGCGCACATACCCAACCTTTTCAATACCTCTAGTGCGCGATGGGACCTCGCAAAGCCTAACCCGCAATCTTCCAAGCTGTGCAAGTAAAACTAACAACGAGCCTGCAAGGTGGAAATTCTGCCACGGCCTGCGGCACTTCTACCACCCGTGCAACCTTGCGGGAAGGACAGCATTGCACTCTCGGCACATGCCACCATGTGCCACTCATGTACACGAAATGAAGCCATAAGCCAAGCCCCTAGCTGTTGCTCTACTTCAAGTGTTCCGAAGCACCAGGTGGCTAACTACGGTCACCATGAGCATCATCGGCACCACCGTGGCCGAGTGTTCACTACAGTACAGCGTAGATCCATCTGCCGTCATGCCGTTCCATCTGCTGGGCTGAAATATGGGCAGGGATTTACCCTGCTTTCGTGCTACATTGTGCTTTATTAGCATTTCACCAGGCTGAGCAGTGCATTGATGTGCCTTGTCCGCCAAAGCATTTCTGAAGAGGAGTAGCAGCGCTTGTTTAGTCACTATAACAACAATGCTAACGACATTAATTTTTCGGAAGTCCAACTCACCTTCATGACGGCCAGTAGAATCGATGTTGCAATCAACAGGTGATTGCCAAATAACGAACAGGAGCTGACATATTTCCGAAGCACAACGAAAATAGAATCACCTCCATCGACCACCGCCACAGATATGGGCATGGCCATGATCACGAGTATCACCATCGACGTCAACACGCGCATCATCATCATCCTGAGATCTTGAAGTTGGGAATGCCGGGGCCTTCGTCTTCCTCGGTTTTCATGGCGAGTTCGAGTAGTGGCGTGGGCTTTCACAGTCTGGGACCTTTTTTTGTGTTTCCCGTGCCCTGGACCTTAAACCGGCAGCGGAGTACCTGAAGGTGATTTGCTGGTTCGTAGGCACGCAGCCTTCGTGGTCAAAGTGCGACGAGTGGTCAAGCCATGAAAATAGATGTCACCCCACAGTTTGTCCTGTGGCCCTAATGCTGTGATTCTGGGCACGATCGGACTACCGACATTTACCAAGAGAATTTTCAGTGTCCTCAAGTTTCATTAACACGGTGGCCATTCGCAATTGTGAAAGCGGAGGATTCCACTCAACTCCCGGTCACAAAGCCCAAGGCAACCAATCGTAGATAGAGCAAAGCAAGCGGTGCAAAGCAAGGACAATCAGAGATTGATACCGTTAGTTTGACGCTCAGCGGAAAGCAACACTAGAACCCCCAGGCGCTAGCGGACCTTTTGCTGGACCTGACGCAGAGCCGTCGGTCTTGAGCAGTCAAGCTGCGTAAGTGAGACAAAGTTGGCATGAATCCTAACCAGGATGCAGACGCACATGTACACATGTCCATGACAAATCAAACCCCCCTCGACGCGAGCTCACGCGTGAGAAGAGCGGAGTTTAGGAAAGTCATGTACACTGATTGTGCACCGAGCCACACCTCTTCCGGTCAGCAACGCTTAAAGCAAATAAGAGCCATTAGATGTGGGTCGGCTTCTGCATCTGGATCGTACCTATGTATCACTTCTGTACATACGCAGCCTTGTTGTGATCGTCAGGCGCATAGAGAACTGCCGTGTAATCGTTGGCAGTCGGATGTTCCATCGGATCTAAGCGGGGATTACACATTAGACTCAACGCGCTCAGAGCATATACTCGGCAGCATCGAGTGTCCGTGAGAAGAGAGGGACACACGAGGAAAATACCATGGCTAGCCATTGTACCCCTGTGGGTCTTCTCAGCACGGCGCAGGCAAGGAGTGCTGAGGAAGTGGCGGAAATTGTATCATAGCCGGATTTCACCATCAGAATCCGCCTGACCCAGAGACGTGAGGGTCAAGTAGACTCAACCGGATCCATCAAGCAGTGACACAATGCGTCGCCACGTAGGTCGGACGGTCGTCACCTACGGTTGGTGGGGCTACGGGTACGGTCCTTGGTTGATCGTGAAGGACCACCCCCACGGCGGCGGCATGTCACGCGGCGGAGGCGGTGTCACTTCAGGAGCAACACCGCCAAGATGCTCCCGCCCAGGACGCTGAGTCGCCGGTTTGGGTTGGAGCACCCGGTCCAGCTCACTGTCATCCTCGTCCTCGTCCTCTGTTGGCACGGGAACATCGTGAGCCTCGGTTACCGTGACCTCTCTCCGCGTGGTGGGTTGCACGCGGCGTTGAGGAGTCTCGTCACGCTGCTTTCTTCGTCGAGCTGTGACGTCGAACAACTCTTCGGGCTCGGTCAACTCATCAGGCAGAGCCTCGAAGATGTCATCCCTCCTCTTCATCATGATGGGATCAGTACTCTTAGCATCGGGGAGCTGATCCTTCACACCATCGACAAGATCGAAGAAGACCTTCTCGATATCCTTATCTTCATCGAGAATTTGCTTCGTCTTGAACGCATGCTCGCGAACGAACTCCTTGAAGTCCTTACGCGCCTGATCGGGCGTTTCAGGAGCATCAAGATGTTCGGTGTTACCCTCATCGATAATCGCGAATCGGGCATCAGTGTGGCGCGGAATCTTCGTCCCAAAGGGTCCAGTTCACGCCAGTTGATGGCTTGGACGTCGGAGTTCTCATCCCCTTTTCCTTTTCCCTTGGGACCCCCAGTGGCCTCAGCGGCACCCTCGATCTCCTCTGCTTCATCGTCGGAGATATACCCAGGCTCCCCTTTGATCGGAATGCCATAGCATGTCGTAAGGGTAACCTTGGCAAGGAGCCCCGAGAGACTTTCACTGTCGACTCGCATGTATCGCGGATACTTTTGCGTATCAGTGATAGTGGCACGAAACTCATCCAAAGTGCCGAATTCGGTGGAGAGTCGGATGTGCTTCCTCATTGCCAGATTGGCGTTCTGCAACGGCAGGTGTGCCATTCGGATCTTCTCAACCATGTCCGCGTCAACACAATAGTCGACAGTCTCCCCTGTATAGAAGGGGGCGAGATATCCGCGCGTCAAGCAGAGACGGTCATCTGAAGAAATCCTCCACACCGCCTCGGGCTTCCTTGCCAGTAATCCCGGCGACAAGCCTCTCGATGGAGATATCCAGGCGAATGGCGCCCTGAATCGTTCCGCGCACACTCTTCTTGAACAACTCCACTTCTTTCGGCGATGTGTCGACCGCGACACACTTAATCGGCGGTACCCCGAAGAACGCGGTCTGTCGATGATCCTCAGAGAGAGATCTAGACACCGGGAAATTCCTCAGGTGCTTGATCGCAGGGTACTCGTGGAGCTTGAAGTCCGTGAGCTTGTTTCGCTCGATCATATCGTTGAGCCATGGTGCATGACGGCCGTAGTAAGCAACCTGAAAGGGGTTCACAGGATTGGCGTAGAACATCCCGTCAGGGTAGTGGATCGGCTTCGTGCACGTATGGCACATGTGGAGACCCACCGGGAACGCGGTTCCGCACATAGGGCAGTCGAAGCTTGCGAGTGGCCACGTTTCTTGTCTGTGGTTTCCTCGCTCTGGACCGGTGCCAAACTTCGGACCTCCAATGTATTTTAAGGCCGTGTTGAACACCAACGCTCCTGAGTCCATAAAGTATGCAATCGGCATACAAGCGAGAGGGATTGAGGGATACTGTCCTTAATCGCGTAGTAACCCCTCGGGTGAAAAGTGTCCTTAGGACACTGGGTTGAGACCCGCTGCGACCATGTGCAGATCAATCGCAAATACGATCATGCGATTTGATCCCATCCCTTCGGGAAGGATGGAATTCTGGGACGCAGTGTTCGAGAGCGTCTCGCGTCCCGGGTTCACTCGGATCTCCATGTATACCTCTTCCCACTCGTTGTTCTTCCCAGAGCCGGGAGCATACGGGAGAAGGGTGAGGAACAGCTGTCCCTCTGGATGAACGGCCCGTGCTGGGACTTGGTCAGCAGTCGGAAACGGTTGAAGTTATCGGGACCGAAACCGTACGCTGCACGAACCCCAACGAACTGAGGACTTCCATCGCTGTTGATCGTGGAGTAGAAGAACTCAAACATTCGATTGTTGTCCGTCCGTGCAACCTCCATGATGCATCGGAGAGTGAGCTCGGTCGGTTCATCGTTCTCATCCAGAACACGGGTCTGGAGAAGGAGCCGACCGCTGGTCTCGCCAGCGTTGGCTTTCATGTACTCCCTCTCGCGCTCCATGTAGTTAAACTGTAAAACCCTGAGCAGTCACGCTTTTACTCTTGAACCAAAGGCGCTGCGTCGGTCACATAGTATACAGCTATACAATACTATACCGTGGCCTGGGCTCACCAAAGGTGTGGGGCGTTCCTATGTACAGAATTCAACACCCTGCCTCGAAGTCCTTGTGCTGTACTTCGATCGGTCCGCGGTCGGGCATACCTCCGCCCGTGACTGCATAGGCTTTGCCGTTGCAAGTCCTTGGGTTAAACACTCCGTGCAACCCACCTTTTGACCGTCCCCCAATTAAGGAGGTGTGTCAGACCGTCCTTGTCCTGACGTTCGTACAGTAACAAGTACTTCGTCCTAGTGAAACATTCCACACAAACTTTCCTGCGTTAGCGCTCATCCTTCTTTTGCGCTTTCGCTGCTGTGTGTTCCGAGGTGAAACTTTTTCAGTCTTGCCTACACTCACTGCTCTGTCTCATACTCGTACACGATGTAGGTCTTACTGACTTCCGAACAACGTTCTTTTCTCCGTACTGTCCGGCGTACCGGGATCTACTGCCTGCTTCGGGCTTCCAAACAGATCCATCGGCATATCCGATCCTTGTCCGCGTTCTCCTGACGCTTCATACGTCTCATTGCACTGTCTGCAATACTCTTCATACGATTCCAACGCTTCTGGGGGTAGCATCTTGTTCCCCATCTCTTCCACGCTGATCATCTTTCCACGATACTCAATCATCTCCGGCTCCTTCTTCTTTTCCGGTTCTTCCTGAGTTTCCGGTGAAACAACTCCTTTCAAGGCTTCCATTCCACGAACGTAGTTTTCATCGCTTATCTCCGTTTCCTTCTGAGTCACTCCTGAAATGACTCTGCTTCCACGTGCGTAGTCTTCCTCACTGATTATCGGCATACGTGTTCCGTCCGGGGAAATTCTATGTACGATTGCTGGCGTCCCCATTGCTGCTTTTCCACGCTTCCTCAGGGATCCTTTACCTGTACCGCTCTTCGGCACTCCGGCATTCCATGCATGCTTTGCATCGTCCGTTCCACGAGTCTCTTCTTTTTCCGTGGCATCCTGTGTTGCAGTTCTGTCGTAACTTTTCCTCCATTGTTCCATTGCATACGTCTTGATGCATTCCGTGCAAGAACATTTCTGGTGGTTTCTCTTCTCCCTTGTACACTTCCGGATTCCGCACCAGTAGCACTGCTTTGTGCATCCGCCAGTTGACTCTACTTCGAAGTCAAGCTCCATCACTTCCCAGTCGCTTTCGTCTGGGATTGGCGGCTCTACGCGTCCACGGCGTTTTCGCATGCTTCCTTCTGGCTTCGTCTCCGGGAAACAAACCCAACAGTGTCTGTAGCCATCCGCTACAGCTTCACTTTCTTCTTTCCAGATCCATTTGCCAGATCGCATATGGCTTCCTTGAACATGCCAACATGTTCCTTTGTGAAACACACGGGCCTTCGACCCTGTCGATATTTTCACCATACCGACTCCTTTGATCTGGTCCACAGTTCGCATACACTTCTGCCACATACTGATTGCATACGGGGCTGCGAGTAGCATTACGCATACGATCATGCCGACCTCGAACTTCGTGAATCCATCCATGGCTTCCATCCTTTTTCCAAAGGCTTCACTGGCTTCTGCTCGGGCGTCCACTACTTCCTCCTTGAGCATTGCTGCGGTAATCGGCTTCATCAAATGAAATACCTGTATGGCTCTAATGAGGTTCTTGATTTGTCCACTTCCGACATACTCCTTCAACTTCTTTTCTTGTTCATGCTTTTCATACTCTTTCTCTCCAGTGTACTCCAAGTTTCCTTCCTCATCATACTCTACTTGGGACAAGTGATACAGTAGAAATGACCTTCGGGCATATGACAACTTCTTGGTGTTCAGATCCGCTACATTGAGCGCGGTTCGCACTGTACCAAGTTTTACAAGATTGTCTCGTACCCAATCTTGCAGTTGACACAGCCTAACGTCCACATGCTTCAGACGTCCAACTCCTCGTCGTTGACTCCACTGTCGTGCAGATGATGAATCGCACCGTATCTCCACGCGTACAGGCGCGTTTACTAGGAACTCAAATAGCCTTCCGACTAGGATAGCTTCTCCGCAGGTTCCACTTAGTGCATACAACTCTGCTTCACAGCTTGATGATGATGTGGCCTTCTCCTCGAAAATGATAACACTTGTACTCCGTTCAGTACAATGATTCCTGATGATGTACTCTTCCTTCGGGCTCTGTCCGGTGCTTTCAGGCTTGCCCAATCACTGTCCGAATACGCTTCCACAACATGTCCTGCGTCCTTGGCAATTTCTTCGTCCTCGTGGCCATTCAACTTCGTGATCAACCGGCTTCCGATTTCGGTATACGGTAACAGAGTAGCCCTTGTGGCTGTTCCACTCAAATACAGAATCAAGTGTTTCAGACACTTTAGGGCCTGCACCGTCGGCTTCGACATACTTGATGCCAAACACTTTGAGGCATACTGAATGTCAATTCTGTCCTGTGCAAGGTACAAAATAGATCCGAGTCCAGATCTAAACCGTTTTGTCTCTTCAGCACTCAACTCCTTGCTCCGGTCTTCCTTCACCAGATCCACATGCTCTGGTGTGGCCTTACTCTTCAGTTTTCCAAGGTCATACAACTCAATGAGCTTCCGAACATACTTCTCATTCGGTTGGACAACAATTCCTTCTCGGGTGAAGACATACTTTCTTTTGAGATATCGCATCTCTTCTCCACTTCCTACTCCATTCGCTGGATACGGTCCTTCTTTCTCCACCTTGAATACTTTCTCCAGTTCTTCCACCAACCAAATGGTTTCTTCCTCTTCTCCTGCTAGTAGCTCATTGTCTACATGGATAGAGATACACAGCTTCCTTGTGGTGTGTCTAGCTAGTGCGGGTACATGTACTGAGAACCCAAATCCAAGTTTCTCCAGTATACTCCGCAAGTGTTCATACCATCTTGTTGCTGCGTTTCTTTGACCAGGTAGGCATCTCTTGAGCCTCCACACGATTCCTTCTTTCAGGTTCGCGGCTCGTTTCATCCAATCACTGATTGTGATTAGCACCTCTTCTTGTTGCGGGACCTGAAGGTACGCGTCCTTTATATCAAGTACAACTACGACCCAGTTGTATACCAGATGTAACAACAAGACTAGGCGCGACGCGGCGTTGCTTGCCGTTGGGCTGAATGTCTCAGCCGTACTGCTCGCACCTGCCCTGTACTCCCTGGCCACTATCCGGCACCTCCTTTTCCAACGTCCGTCACGATGCCTCCAGTCGTAGACTTCGCGCAAATCCATACGCTTCTCATCACCTGTCGCATTCGCCTCCATGAACTCTTCGATTACTCCTAGCTTGCTGAGGCGATTCAATTCTTCCACGGCTGCTTCCTGATCCAAGGCATCCAGTTCCTCTGGACTTAATTCCGGTGGTGTTTCTCCTTGGTCATTCTTTGGAACTTCTTCCATCTCTTCTTCCATGAGATCTTCATACTCCACGTCTTCTCCTTCTACTGATTCTACTGCCGTGAGATCCTCATGTTCATCCCAATGAAAGGGGTCATCTTCCTGAGATACCCTGCCTGCGAACAAAGGCGGGTAGATTCCTTTTGAAGGCGATGATGGTGCTGATGGCATTTCTCGCGACTTCTTTGGCGATCCTTCGACTTCTTGTCCACCTTCTACGGCTCTCTTCCGTAGGTCTTCCAGCATAGTACCGTCGCTGACACGTTCTTCAGGTTCTCCAGGCGGTGCGTCGTGCATTGAACTTGAACTCCGGGAATGAGAACTAGATCCTGTGCTGGCCATGCCTCCACTTGAGGCCCTGCCTCCGCTTGAGGCTCCACTTGTGTCCAGCAAATCTAACAGTTCCTCGACCTGTTCCTCTTGGGACTGTCCTCGGTCTTCTGCACGAACTACTGGTTCCTGTGCTGTTCCTTCTTCTTCTGCGATACTTGCCAACGCTGGGGCTGGTAACGGCTGTCTGGTGTACGTTCCTTTTGGCTTCTTGGGGTTCCATGGAGTTACACTCAGCTTCAATACTGGTTCCTTTCTCCATCCAGTGGCGATTCGCCTTACAGATCCTGTTGCCAAGATTCCGTCTTCAACTCCTACCAAGTGCATATCCTGAGAGTTCTTACCAAGGTAGATTCCTCCAATCCAATTCGCTGTTCCTTTCTTCTCGGGTTTCTTCAGCGCATACACATACTCTCCGAATGGGGCAATCTTCCCAAGGTAAGGTCTACCAACGACACTTTCATAAGGGGTTGACCCTATCGCGGCGTGTCTGTGGTACCTGTTCAGCAACCATGACGCATGGCATAGTCCCCAGGCCCACACTGCATGGCCTTCGGGAATCTCTATACCAAGCTTTCTTTCGGCTGCTCGTACCAAGCAAACTGTTTGGTTCCTCACCGTCTGGATAAACCTTTCCACTCTTGCCGTTCTTCCTTTCTGATACGGCTTGCTGTTCTGATCGTGCGTTTTACGGTTCATTTTCCTCCGAGTTTCCACGATTGCAGCTATCAGAGACAACATTGCCTCTTCCGAATCTCCAACAAATCCGACTTCCTCCAAGTGTCCAAGACTGTGTACCCATTTCAACACTTTCTCCACTGTCTTTCTTTCCGTCTGTTTTCCAGATACCGGGATCACAACTGACATCCTTGTCCACGAACAGATTCCAACCAATGCTGGTGTGTCCTTTCCTTGTAGGAACATGAAATCCAGCTGAATTATGGGATAAGGTACTCCCACTGAGTCCTTTCCTGCTTCTGGGTTCTTCTTTTCGTGATCCTGCTTACTCTTAGCTTCTACGCATGACTCACACCAATGAGCAAAAGGTAGGTGTGTTGCTTCGTGAGCAAGTCGCTCTTCTTCCGAGGGTTTGTACGGTTCTGCTTCCACTCGTACTTTCTCCTTCTCTTCGCTCTTTAGTTTCTGTGCAGACTTCTGCATCTCCAACTCTGACAACGGATTTCCGTCTCCATCGTAGGTTGGTCCCAATACTCCTTCGCTCCTTCCAGGGGCGATACTTACCGGTACCACCGGCGTACTCAGCTCTTCTGGAACTCTTCCTTCACCTCTAGCAAAAGGTGTTTCCGGTCCTCTCGAAACCATGATAGCTTCAAAGTCTCGGCAGAAAGTGAAAAAGTTTCCACTCACTGCATGTAGGATAACACAGATCCTTTTCGGTCTTCCATGACACTCTGCAATTTCCACATTGTGGCTCCTGATAGAACCATAGTCCGAGTACAACTCGACTAGTGACCATTCACTTCCTCCTTCTGACACCATTGTCGTCCTGTACTTCCATCCTGGAAAAGCATCCTTCGGATCCATATAAGTCGTTCCTTGATACAAAATAAATGGTGTACCGTCTTCCATGATCGTCCAATTACCACTGGGTGTACTGTCCAACAGTTCCCGTAAATAGTTTGGAATACGTACGGTGACGCTTCTCTCCACTGCAGTCCTACTGTCAGTGTTACCTCGTGAGCTTCCATCGCTCCGACTTGTTCCTCCCGTCCAACGGGTGCTACGATCACTTCCGACAACAGATAGTCTACCTAACAAACAACAACTGTTCCGTTTGTAAAAGATCCTTGCGTTCGCTCTTCCATCTGGGCTAACCAGAACCATTGACGACACTGTAAGGTTCCACTGAGCACTAAGAGCTTTCTCACCCTCAGGTACTTCCGGCTGATACTCCAGTTTCCAGCCATTCTTCAGCAGTCTTCCCATCGACAACAGAATGTTTGTCGCATCGCTTACAATAAAGCTTTCCGAAATACTGGGGGCTGTCCAACAGTCCTCTCCTTGTTCCACTGCGATCACTGCCGTGACCATTCCTGCTGACCTAATTGCATTCCCTTGGGCATCCTCCAACATGATACCCGTTGTTCCTGCGTTCATGCGTGTAGCCTTCGGATGTGACCTAGGTAACAAACTAGCATCCGATCCTGAATCCAAAATGATAATCTCAAGTGCTTCTTCGGGTACAGTCTCTTCTGCTTGAACTGCTCGAACTACTTCGTGGTTGTCTACAACAAACCAATCTCCATCTTCATCCGTTGCATCCATCACATGCCACTCTGCTACATCATGGAATTCTTCACGAACCATTCGAACTTTCTCAGTCTCGGTCTCCTTTTTCTCCTCCATCGCTTTGAGGTGAGACTCGATCCACCCATTCTCTCGCTTCACCGCATCATCGATGGCTTTCTTGTCGTAAGGTTTTCCTTCACTTTTCAGCTTCCTCTGTTGCCTCAGATAGTGTTCTTCTCCTGGATAATGTTCTGGTACTCGTGGGATTCCAGACTCTGTCGGTGGTGCAACTGGCTTGCACACCGGTTCCAGGCGTGTACCACAACCTTGGCAAATTCCAGTAGGTTCTCCAGATCCAAGCTCCTCCTCTGAGTCTGTAAAACCTGGACTGGGTAGTTCACCGAAAAATGGGTTGGTGATTTCCTCACCTTCTGCAGTTTCATCTGCAACATCTCGAACCATACGGATGGTGTTGACATACGTGATGTCGATGTCGGACTCATCCTCTGAATTGATCGGGAAGGTCTCCGGATATTCTTCCGGCGGCGTAGCTATGTGGTAAAATGGTTTTGGGTTGAATCCACTTGATCCACTTGACGCTCCTACTCTCCGGGTAACAATCCTAGGGTCCGGTCGACTTGTCGTCTGGCGAATACTACCGGTTTCGACAACATTAGGTTTCGGGTAAGGTTCTTGGTTCGGTGGATTGTTGGGATACACTTCCGCTTGGGGCTGTTCTTCGACTTCCACGTTCCGAACAGAATGTCTGTTGGGGCATTCATTTCCCCAATGTCCTTCCTGATGACAAAGTCTACAAACTGTCCTTCCAAGTCGTTTCCCTTTTCCTTTCTTTCCTTTTCCTTTGCTCTTTCCTTTGCCTTTTTTACCTTTTCCACCTTTCTTACCTTTACCTTTTCCTCTACCTTTACCTCGACCTTCACCTTTACCTCTTCCACGACCAAACCTTCCGAATCCTCGACCTGCCTGCATGGCTCCGAATCCTCCGAACATCTTGCCATAACCTTTCTTGCCTTTTCCTTTTCCACCTTTTCCTTTCCATCCTTTTCCTTTGTACTCTACTCGATTTACTTCCATCGCTTGGTGTCCTCCACCAGTGGGTGCGTTCTCCACTGCTCCTAGGTACTGTTGACCATGTCCTGATTCCAGGGGTTGGTATACTTGGCTCGGCATCCAGCTTCTTGTCGTCCGCTCGTAGACTAGTACGCTTTCCTTTACTTGGCTGTACGTGGTTTTATCCGTAAGCTGAAGATGGATGTGTTCCTTCTGCGTGGGGATTTGATCTTGATGATGTTCTCTGTCGCTCACCCCACAAAGAGCTATATTGGATAATGGCGTGGTTGCCCTCTACAGACTGGATCACTGTTACTTCCACTTCCACACACGCACTCCTATGCAGGCAGATCCAGCGTTCGCTCGTTTTGCACACTCACGGCCGGCGGTGGATCGTCTGTGCACGGGATAGCTCTGTCCACTCAGGGAATCACAGAAGACTATAGCACTTTAGCTATGGGCAATGCTTTCTAGAGCTTGTGCTCATTCTTGAGCCAAATGTTGCATGGGCGGTCACACAAAAGGGTTGGATAGGCAATGCGGTGCGCGTGGCACTACCACAAGCCTAATCCTAGAGACGAGGGACGCGTAGCGTGCCCTCTTCCCTTGCACTTTACACGGTCTTGCTCACAGCTCTTATAGTGACACCTTAGAACTTGACAAGGCATCGCAGTCCGCTCGCACCCCCCATGAGTTGCGTCTCCGACGCTGCTCAACCGGAAGATGGCACGATAGGAATATCAGAAAATTGTTCCGCCGCAACTTTGACATAAGGATCAGAGCTTTGCATCCCAATTAGAAACGTTGTGACACTCATCTACGTCGGTAACGATCCCCTGAAATGACAAACGAATCAGGCGTCACCGAAGAAAGAAGCATTCGCGATGGGATTCCACGTGCGAAGCTCAGATGTCACAAACTGAAAGATGAGGTAGATCATGCGCTGGTTTACCTCCATCTTCGCGTGGACGTAGGATCGCGTTCCCAGGGCCGGAGGTTCTCCTCTGGATACTGGCTCTTCTGCTTTCCTTCGTCCTTGCCTTTGTTTCGGCCTTTGCCGGCGGTGTAGTCATAGTAGGAGTTGGAGTTCCAGCCTCCGTGTTGTTCACCTCCGGTTCTTTCACGCCCTTTTGAAGGTCCCTTCGCCGAAGAAGCGTTTGCACGTTCCTCCGTAGTGACGGGCGTGTCCATGATGGAAGTACCACCCGGGGGGAGATACTCTTCGGCCGAGATGTGATGTAGTGCTTCAGGACGTCGAACGTTCGGATGTTGCTGTCTCTCAACTCTGGACTTGACCAATTTGTCCAAGAAATGTGCAGGCATTTGTACGTTGTGGTCCACCAGCAATCCAATGGTCTGGTTTGAATGATCAGCATGAGTCAAGAGGATGCCGACCGGGTCGATGTACAGGAAGTCCATCGGTCCAGTTGGCGTAGGTCGTAGTACCGAAAATTGTTGATGTCCTGTCACCATCGGGATAACTTCGCAAAGGACGTTCAGGCAACAGAAGTGCATCGCCTTCACGTCTTCATCCTTCTCACTCTTCAAGTACGTGGTAGGATTGAAGTTGTCCCTGCCGATTCCCATCATGTTGGCTCCCCGTGTTAGCAACGAGAGCATCTGGTTCGTTCGGAAGCGCTTCAAAGTGTAAGTCCCGTTGGGATCATACGACTTGAGGTTCTCAGGCTCCTTGGCGAAGCGAATGATCTCCTCATCAGTCACATCCCTACTCACACCTGTTTCTCTGTCCACTTCAGCCAATGTTCCCCACTTGCCGAGCACATCATAGCGTTGGCCATGTGCGAAATTCTCTTTCATCTGAAACAACGGCATAGTCGCCCACTTCGCGAATCCTGACCAAGCTTTGTAGATGGTTCTGCACACCACGAATGCCATATACGAAAGAGCAGCCATGTTGGCGTCGATGCAATGGGCATTTCGTTTTCCGGGATAGTAGGACGGCTGCATGGCGGTGCGGGCGAGCTGCAGCTCAGGATCGATGTTCAAAGACTGGCCGGCGATGAGGACGTGGCTCCGTGTCCATTTCTTCATCAGGTTCCTGTTCTGGATCGTCTTCCCCGACGACAGATGGTTCCGGAATTCCTTCAGGTTCCGCAACTGTCTCTGTCTCCATGGCTTCCTGTTCCTCGACGGTTGCCTCGGGCACTGCTGCTGCTGCAGCCTCCATTGTCTGAGCAATGAAGTCATTTGGGATCTCCGTAGGAGTCTCCCGTTGTGGAGTACCTTGGTAATATCCGCAAGAAACGAATTGTGACCAGCAGGATGTACATCGAGAAAAGCATGCTGGAACAATGTTGTAGCACGCCGGGCATACCCTCATTCTCCTGCCATCCTCATCTCTTCGTAGATCTTCGGGTCGCCAGTTCTTGATGACAAACTTGATGCCCTTGTCCATGTAGTGATGCCGAACTGTGTTCTCCCTGTGGGACTCCAAGACAGTGGTAAGGTCTCGCATTATCTGCTCCTTGCTTGTAAGATCCTTGTGGCGTTTCGTGGCTGCAAGCATATTCGTTTGGAACAATAGCTGCAGTCTTTCATTGTACACTCTCTTCCTTTGGTACTCGTCGGTCCTTGAGACCGCTTCGGTGATGCGTCTGCTTTCATGGGTCCATAGTTGCTCATGCCTCACCAAGTCCTCGATCAGCACCCACCCTCCTTCATCACATCGAATGACGCTGCTGAACGCCACTTGGCACCTATTGTCAAGCCATTCCGAACCTGGGCGCCTGGCAATTCTGTGACGCAAGTCAGACTGAATGCACGATAGCGCCCAATCTGCGTTCTTTCTTCGATGATGGTTGATGTTGCGAAGGACAACTTCATTCACGATGTCCCATCGGTTGTTGATGAAGCTTGCACCCTTGGTCGGGATCAGGTCAAGAATTCCGCATCGGATTGGCCTTCCGCCGCCGATGGATTCGTAGCCTGGGTTTGTCCATCCCTGAGTATTCTCATCATACTCGAAGCTCGGGCGATCTCCTCGTTGAGGCAGTCGTCGGTCACGATGGTCCGAAAGCTGCTCAATGAGATCCACCACCCGCTGGCTGTTCTCGGGTCCCATGTCCCGTAGCGGTACACCACAAGCATCGTGTAGGCCTCGACGGTTCTCCACTTCCGTGCAAAGGTTGTGTTTGTTCTCGTAACGGATCAAGACCACATCACCCCGAACGGCTTCGCCTCCGCGTCGCGGTCGGGCTTTGGCCTTGGGTCGTCGGTCCGAGGAAGCAACACTCACATGGTCTGTGGTATCGACGTCCATTGGCTCCGCTTGTTGTGCAGGTGGTCGACGTGGATATCGAAGAAGACTGTCCTTGATGACCTGAATGCTTCGAAGTACCAGATCTCGGGTTGCAGCGTTTTCCGTGCATTCGGACAGGTGATGTGATTCACTGCCACAAGCAATACAGAATGTGAAACTATTGCTCCCGACCGACATTTCGCCCTGAGCAAGTATTCCCACATAGTCCTGAAGCTGCGCGACAAGTCCTTCACGAATCATCTGCCTGGGATCAGGTTCTTCAGCACCCTGTTCTTCCTCAGGTTGTGCGTCCACATCAACGTCCTGTGTAGGTATTGGTGGTGCAACAGAGACCCCTGGATCGCCCGTGACGTTGTCAGCGGCCTGTGTCTCGTCGGTCCTTGCAATTTCTACGGGGTAGACATCGCCGTCGACGATCACTGTGAAATCAATCACGAGGTCAGCGGACATGTTGTTGACGATCTCAGCGACTTGTTCATTCTTCTTGGGCGGTGTCCTCTTGCGTGGGGAGTCAACCGTGATAAGCTCGATAGCCTCGGCCGACGCATAGCGGAAGAATGATCTTTCGATCCCCCTCACGCACGCATTTGCCCCCTCAAGGCCACCCCAATTCGGGAAATGATTTGGATACCTCATCGCAATTGTAAGAAGCCCAAGTGCCAGCTCCATCGTGTCGCCCAAGAGTTCCTCCTTGGGCAAGGCTGACCCTCTGTAGCATTCTTGGCGCTCTTCCGGAGTCAAGAGCATTCTCATGAAACCAGCGTAAGCGCAGTTCCCGGCATCGTAGTAGCAGATGTAGCATGTCTTCCCTTCGGAATCGTATCCTCTGTCCCATGCCAACTGTTTGGCCTTTCCCCATGCCGCGTACTCGATGGCCTGACTGGCTGTAATTCGGAGACCACCGTAGTGAGAAACCGTTTTGCCTATGTCTTCGTAGGTCACTTCTGCACACGCTTTGAGGAACTCCTTGATGTCCATGCGAGGGTCCACAAATTGAAGCCTCAAGTCATAGAGATGCTTTGCGCACGCCAAGGTGTATTTCTGGGACGCGACTAAGTCGTTGAAGGAGCTGATGTGATGCTGCACTTTCAAAGCTGAAGTGTGCGTGCACCCAATGCAGTGTCCAGGATACCCGTTTCCCGTCGGCTTGAAGAAGGCTTGTGCGTAGCACTCAGCCAATTTCATAGCGTCACAGCCAGGGCAATAGAACGTTCTCCCTTTGACGTAGCCGGTGTTTGTGGTCGCGTAGGTGTCGATCCGGAACCAGTAGTGCCTGTTGTCGTAATAGGCTTCGGGGACGGTCATGGCGATGTCAAAGTCCTGCCAGGTAACCGCGGACGATTCAGCAACTGTGTCGCCCTGGGCGCCTGACCTGATTTGCTGTTGCTGTTCTCCCGTGAACCATGTCTGCGAAATCCTGGTGGACGTGGTGACTTCACTCTTGTCCTCCCAAATCTCGACAAGCGACGGGTGAGCAACTGTGTCAACGCGGACACTTTCATCCCATGAGCGGATTCTCGATGCCTCGACGAAGCACGCTGATACCATCTTCTCGCTGAACAGTTGCTTCTCATAGATAGCGTAGCCCAATTTGAACCTGACCCGAGAGTCCGGTGCTGGCAGCTTCTCGGCTGACAGCGAATGCACGCCTGACGACGAATGCTTCATCTGGCTGTACATTCTCGACCAAAACGAAGATCCATGAATCACCACGCATGCTCGGGCCCGCAACTCCAGTTCAATGTACATTCCCAGCGCGTGGAAACCGTTGAACAGAGAAGCCTTGTGATGAAGGTAATTGCTAGCTGCTCCAACGAACCGTAGGTCGTGGTTGATGTTGACAATTGGAGGGCGCGTGGTACGCTTCCCTGCTGCGATGATAGGGTCAACGTACGTCTCCTTGAGCTGTTGCTGCAATCTGACACGAATTGCCGCTCCGTCACCGACGTCGCTCATCGGAAAGGACATATTCTCGATGAGGATTGCTTGGAGAGACAGATGGTAATGCAATGTGACGGTTGCAAGTTGCTCTTCGGACAAGCCGTCCAATGCGACATTCACAGATTCCAACGATCCTTTTGTAACTTGGAAGTTGTAGTTGGCACCTGTGGTGATCGACGGGCTCACGATGTGAGTCTCGCTCCACCCATGCATGCTGAGGTTTTCTCTCAGCGTGTGCGTTAAGTCCTGAATGAGGATCGTGCACTGAGAGCGCATAGTCACGGCATCAGGTTTGCCACCCATACCCAAACTATTGCGAAATCCATTCAGCGTGTTCATGGTGTTGACTCTTGCCTCTTCCGGAACGGATTCGCTCTCGACAAGGTCGCGATCTGCCTCGATCATCACTGCCGAGGTAAGCATTGGAGGAGAAGGAAGATGCACGCATGACACCAATGCCAGCGCATGGTATAGCCGTGAGTACATCCGAAGCCACGCCTTTGTGCTCAGCTTCACGTAGACCTTCAGGTTGAGACCTTTGTCATCACTTTGGGAAACGGAACGAATCCTTGCCAAGTAGGTCACCAGTCTTCTGACGTAATGCTGAATAGGCGTGGTCCCCACGTCGTGGTTGGCCACAAACTTTGGCGTCTCGTCAATGGTAGGCGGGTACTCGTCGCGATCACGGATCGTCGCCAGCAGCAAGGCAGAGCGACAGCCCTTTTCAATGATGTTGACATAGTGATACCAGCTTTCCTGAGCGCCAGCAGGGATCGGAGCTTCCTCCCATGTTGGTTGCGTTGGTTCTTCTTCCGGTTGTGAAGGCTGTTGTTGTGGAGGAGGTGCTGCAGAAGATGACGATGCCGATGCCGTTGCCTCGTCCGTCCTTGCCCTCTTTGGTCCGTGGCTAGGAGTGGCTCGAGGTCCGGCGGCAGAGTCCCGCGTTTGTTCCGGCGTTCTTCCATGTTCAGGGTGCATGATTCCTTCCGGTTCGAGATTGCTTGCCGTAGGCATCGCAACTCTCCCCGATGAGTAGACCCAGTTAGGATGCCGTTGAAGGTTGGGCGGAAATAGGCCATCATCTTGCATCAGCGGACTCGGTGCTCTCATCTGTTGGAACTCAGCTTCCCATATGCCCAAGGTGGCACGTTTGGTGGAGCAGTCAGCCACGTATCCAGATTCAACTCTGCATTGGTTCCAGGCGTAGCCACGGAACGTCTCCGGCAACTGGAAACCGTTCTTGTCTTGAGCTGCACATACGGCCTCCACATGGTGCTTGAGGAAAGCATACGTGGTATAGTCGGAATCGGGGAGCACGTCGGTAGTCCATCGATAGTGCGGGAGTCCACTATGTGGATCTACCCACGATACATAGGAATGAAGCACGTAGAGACAGACGCTGAACGCCTGGAGCGAATTCATCGCAAAGGCGAGCGGATGTCCCATGCCCTGAGGCATTGTGCGCATCATCAAAGCCACGTGGTGGACATTGATCGGCGCGGCGCCGTCGCTGCTCGCTGCACATTCCTGGTTGTAGGTCCGAAGCCCATACCCAGTATGCTTTGCGAACATGTACATCAGCTTGCACACCCTACATAACGTAGGCTCTCCCAACAAGTCGGATTGGTCGGGTGCTCTGCCTGACATAGGCAACTTGTGGTAGTAGTCCTGGTTCACCGTATACCACTGTTGAATTCTTGTGTCTGTCACGGCCTGGTAAGGCGTCTCCACGGAGTTGATGAGGACGGCGAGATTGTAGTAGACTTCCGCATTGACGATGTTCCTGGTTGCAGTGTTCAAGTCGAACCGAACTTGTTGTCTTTCCTGTTCCAGTTCAACCACAGCCAACTTTGCATCATCACGGATCACTTCCTCATCCACCATGAAGCTTGTGATGGCATGAAATTTCCCTCCGTAATCAGCAACAACGTGCTTGAGACCTCCACCAAACTTGATGATCATGGCGAGGATCTCCCCATAAGGTTTGTTCATGTACTCCTCCGGGGCGGCAAATAAGCAAGCCTTGAGGATTTCTGGAACTCGAATGGAAAGATCCCCTCCTGGCGACAGATTTGCGCACGTGAACAGCAAGACCAGCGGAGGTGCTTTGAATGCTGCCCATGTGCGGATGAGATCATTGTCGACCACTTTGTCTTTCGTAATCTTTGGCGGGAGCGAAACGCTCTGCGACGAATCCTCAGAATACATCTGCAGAAACGTGTGGAACTTCATGAACGTCCGCATCATCCCACCAGGAGGGAAAACTTCTTCATGGGCCACTCCTTCGAAGGACAGTTCATAGGCATTGTAGCTTTCTTCCATGGCTCGGGAACCGGTCCTTCCTCCGTGGGAGAGAAGTACCTACCCCTATACGACTTCACGTTTCCGGGTACTCTGTGAGAGACACCCTTCCCCGATCCGTCGGGTCAGACCTTAGTTGTTCCTTAGTCGGGGCTGTCTAATAGCCCCTCCATCAGCGTCTACACACTGACGTTGCTGCCATGCAATGTCCTCAGATTCATGTGCGACATGACGGACACTGGCATGAGCTCGAACAAGGCTGCGAACATTCCTCGCAATCGACCGCCATGATACATCAATGCACTGCGACAAACTGCTCTCCGCTTCATGGTCCAAGCAGTGAACACGACGAACGCTCCGAGCAGGGTGAAGGATGAAGTTTGGATGCTGTGCTTCTTCAGCAATCAGTCATTTTCACCATCAAACGATCCGCCTCAGGCATGTTAGAGAACATGATCCTGCGTCCACCACCATCGCCACCAGCACCAACATGATCACCAATCTTAACCTTCGTCACCTTGCCACTTGAAACAAGAGCATGCAACTCTGGCCAAGACCAACATGAACATGAAGAAGGCATGTCAAGCGAAAAATAGACGTCGGAAAATTCCGCACACTTCTTCAGCAGGCGTTTGAGAGATTTCAAGACACTTCTGAAAACCTTGTACTTCCCACCGGAACGTTTCTCACCCCCCACACAAGCCCCTTCGCTACCTCCAGGACCAGCACCTGATCGCGAAAGCGATGCCACAAACAGCACAGGTGTGCGCAGGTCATTCCGGCACGACTCCTTCATCGTACCGACAAGGCTATCCTCATCGGCCTTGGAGCCAATCAGTTCTTTACATGTAATGCGAGCGCATCCCTTAGTGGACTTGGACATGGCGTAGCCATTGCCCATGCCACAGAGGTCAACAATCATGCGGTCAGGCTTTCGTCCCCCGGCCTTCGACGGCATTGCTACCAATTTCCCATCGCCCGTTGCCTGAAATTTCAAGGCCTTAAGCAATCTCCTGGAAATTTGGCTGGTTAACTCGCACTTATCAGAACGATCCTTAGCGTCCACATCAGTCATGTGCAAATGTTTGGATGAGCACACGTCGGACGACTTAGGATGCAACGCGACATTTGCGGCAAGGTACTCCCATTCATCCTTGCAGTAGCCGAGTTCGACGGCGTTTCCGGGAGACACAGGATCTCGAAAGATATAAATAACGTTGCCCGTGAGTACATCCTTGGATCTTGATGCTCTTCCACACGGCGTCTTCCTGGAGCCCCTTGTACTGCTTGGTTTCCTGAACTTGTACGCGAGGAGGCACCTCAATGATGAT
The DNA here is from genome assembly GCA_905221615.1 of Symbiodinium sp. CCMP2592. NCBI lineage: Eukaryota > Dinophyceae > Suessiales > Symbiodiniaceae > Symbiodinium > Symbiodinium sp. CCMP2592. Next base: position 215,514 of record CAJNDT010000090.1, on the reverse strand, counting down.
TTGATTCCCCCACGATGCCGCTCTGCGCGCAATTCTTTGGACGACCTCCCCCCATGGGTAGTCCGTCCGCAATTTGGCCCTTTCAGGGTTGTCGGCGATTTTCCGACTCAGCCACGAATTCTTGCCTAACACCCCTGCACCAATGAAGATCACGGAGTTAGGGTTGTTTTTCCTTGTTTCCACCACATCGAAGAGGTAGGCGCACATGGCGTCGTCAACTTCTCGCCCCATACTCAGAACATTCACTTGTAACCCAGGGTCATAGTGAGAATCGGGAGCATGCTGCGCAATGCAGTCCTTGCCAGGAGCATACTCATTCCACCAGTTCTCCTCGTCGACTCCTACCAATGTCCACACCGTCACTGCCTTTGGAGCATCTTTGATGGTGATACGGTATTTCCATCGGCTGTAAGGGTTCTTGTAGGTATGGACCAACCCTCCATCGTGGTCGAGGAATTGGATCACCAAGCCCTCTTTGGGTTTGCTTTCGGCGAACTCAACCACATGAGGCACAATTGCTCCTTCGTATCCTTGATATTCCCTTTTCTGTTCGGCCGCATCATGCCATACATCCTCATACACCGACGACCAATGATCATAGCCGAACTGAGAGGCATGACTTTTGGAAAGGCCGTTGAAACACAGAGGTAATGTAAAGCCCTGGTACCCCCCATGGATGGCACGCGCCAGTGTGACAACCACCGCACGCCACTTGGCGGGCAGGGCGCGCACATATGACTGGCCCAACGGCGGGGCAGGAGGAGGCAAAAACGGCGGCGCAAGGACCTTCGAACTAGCGGCCGGTCGCAAGCTGCCCCGGACGGGATGGACTGAAACACAGCACGTTCCACGTAGCGGTCAAACTTGCCAGGTTGATCAGGGATGACGGCACGGTCCTCCATCTGGTGCCACTGCCCTTCACGAAGAATCCAGGTCGACCGAATATAGCGACCAGGCGGCAACGCGGAAGGCGGCCCCCGCAACATGCGCGGAAACTTGACAACCATGATGGGGTCCACACTGTCGTGTTCTTGCAAGCCCTCCTTACTGGACAGACCAGCACGATACAACACCTGAGGGAGAATCGGCGTCTGCGTGTAAGGAAAACACGGCACCTCGCTCTTGAACGAGTAGTGCTGTTGACCCTTCTCATCCGTGCTCTGGGTATGAGTAGGGCGCATCAGGTCCATGATCTCCTGGGAGCCAATGAGGGCCGGCGGAAAAATGTTGATGAGTTGACACGCATGTGTCCAGGATACGGAATCCTTGAACGATTTGGTGTGTATGTCCGCCGACATCTTGGCAGTGACTTCATAAGCAAGAGAAACGTAACCCTCCTGAAAGATAGAGTGCATCCAACCAATGCAGATGCCGTGGGTACGCTCCAAGTGACGCATAGTCGGATTCTTGCCCGTGCGAATCACCCCGATCATGGTCTGGTTGTCGTCGTAGAAGACGAAGTTGGGGTCTTGACCTCCAAGCTGCTGCCACAACGTGATAGCAGGCAAACCCAGACGTGACATGGCAAAGTCGGCCGCAACAATCTCGGCCTCAGGTGTGGAGTGACTCAAGCACCCCTGCCTTTTGCTAAGTCCCGCCAAGGGAAATCTTGTATGAGAACCTTGAATGTGCAAGTGAGCACCGGAGGTAGATTTCAAGCTTTCTCCACAACCTGCATAGTCCGTATCTGCAAACAGTCCGATGGACGAGTCCTCCAAGGAGTTCCCAACCCATCCAATCATCATGTGATGTTTGGACTGGTGCACATAGGCCATGAGATGATGAAGAAGAGCATCCTCCTTCTTGGTCCATTTCGTGATCTTGCGTGCGAGGTTATTGATACTTCGCAGAAGATCAAAGCGGCAAATGCGCGCGGCGTAAAGCAACTTCATGAGAATGCTCGCTGCCTGCGGAGCAAGTGCACCGCGATTAGCCTCGCTGACTTCCTCTTCCTCTGGCGCCTTGGGAATAGGTGGAGGCGGAATAAGCCGACCATCCTTGTCAACAGGCATGGTGTGTCCACACCACGTGCATCGATGGCTTTTACCTGACTGTGCCGGAGCACGAGCTGGGTGATTCTTAGTCTCCTCAGCCGGACTCGGCGATGGTACCGTCTTGAATTTTGTAACGTTGCCTCGCCCTTGGAGATGCGACAACCTAGATACAAACCCAGTGGCGTTTCTTCTTCTAACCGAAGTTCTTGGCGCAACATGTCCCAGCCCTTAGGCAGATTCTCTTTGGGCCCCGCCATCTTGAGATCATCCACGTAGATGACGAGCAAGAGCTTCATTTGCGGGTGGAAATACAATGACGGCCATTCGTCGCCAATCGGTTTGAATCCTACTTTCTGTACCGCGGTATGGCAATGTTGTTCCCACATAGTACCTGCATCAGGATGTCCATATAGAGCTTTGACCAAGCGACATACAGGTCGACGGAATTTGTGCCGTTTTGCAGATGGATGCCAGGCTTCATCAGGTAGTTCAACCCAACAGGGAGTGCCCGATAACCTTGCCTGAATGTATGCTTGGATAGCATCCGCCATCTGAACATCGTTGCCAGGAAGACATCCATAGTAATCTGCCCACCGTGAGGCATCAAACGTGGCCGGGGAATTCCCCAAATCCTGAAACAATGCGGCTTCCATATTCTGATCTTTGACCTGATCACCGAGTAGTACGCCTCGCCCTTTGAACTTCCTGGCAGGATCGTCCTCCTTGAGCTGATAGTTCTTTTCATATATCAGTCCATGTACTCGCGCCATGTGTACCTTCTCACCTTTCTTCTTTGCCTCGGCGACGACGTCGTCATATTCACGCGTGGTTGAGAAATCAAACACCTCTTGGTCCCACAATCCCTTCCATTCTTTCATGAAAGCTTCCATGGCCTTGGGGTTGTTGACCATCTCTTTGCGTGTGACGGGTCGAGTGACCATGGCATTGAAGCATGATCCTCCTGCGTGATTCTTTTCCCGATGTACGTTTCTGTGAGAAGTCGTACACGGCATAGATGGAATCCAGTTGTCGTCCATGACCATGTGTGCCGGGACTGCCGGCACGACGTCCGCCAAGAATTGTTCTTGAGTATACTGATCCACATAGGATTGTGCCCATGACCATCCATCATCGTCATCAATGGACACATTAAGTTGAAGATCAATTTCTTCACATGGAACAATCTTGGGAAAGATCATGCTGTCCAAAACTTTGGTGACTATCTTCTTTCCTATCGCGGCTTTCTTCCGGTCCTTCTTGGCAACCCGAGCTTTGTCTCGCTTTTCTTTCTTGTACGCTGCCTTCTTCTCCGCTTCACTCAGTTTCTTCCATGCTTCTGGAGAATAGGAATGGATAGGTCGTCGTGTAGGAAGGGTTCGTCGACCATCGCTTCGGATCTTGTACGGAACTCCCCTCTTGTCAATCTTGCAGGCTTCACCATCGTCAGTGAGGTATACAATGCCGTCCCCTTTCTTCCCTGAACTCCAATGCTCAATCTCTTCAGGAGCCAACTTCTTTTCTTTTAAGATCTTGATGATCTCTCCAGGTTCTTCGATGTCCCCTTCAGGGATGAGTCTACCGGTTGGACCGACTTCGCGGAGCGATCGCCGATCTTCCCCAGTAACTTTTGGTTCAGGAGGAGGCGGTGCTGCACGTAGACCTAGCTCTTCGTCTAGATCATCGAGTCTTTTGTCTCCTATGGCATCAATGGCTTCATGTTCTGCTGACTTGAAGACTTCACCAGACGGTTCCGTCTCAATGTCAGATGGATCAATGTCCTGTAAGTCAGGATCTTCTCCGGGATCCGGTGGAGGAAGTAGACCGTCTTGATCATCATCATCCCCGTTGCCACCATTTCCTCCAGGCGGACCGTCATTTCCGTCACCGACGTCTTTTATCTCCTTGCCAGCGAGGTCAACATTGTCCCTGAGTCCCTCAATGGTTGAGTTCATCCTTTCGTATTCAGCTTTCAGGGGAAATGTTATCTCCTCCGGGAAGTAGACAACCTCCGTCTCGCACGGCCTCATCAACTTCCTGGGAACAGATGCGTCCATTGATAAGTTCGCATTGGCAAATTCCTTCATATCCCACACGCGATACTTCTTGGACCATCCTTGACCAGCACTGATGATGTACCCGGCAAAAATGCCTGGGATGCCCTTTGGATCGAACTTGTTGCCATATGTCTTCGGCCTTGTGTCCGTTGGCTTGAAGAAGACTTTGGCTCCAAATGGTATGGCTTTCCCTTCGAAGTCCTTCCCGGTCATTCGCTTCCATGCTGAATCACCATCACCATCCACATCTTCAATGCTGAGGTTCTGCATCACGCAATTCAGCGCGAAGGACCGATACTGTGCAGGTAATCCGGCGTGTAGCATAGATGCGGCGACCGTGTTGATCACTTCTTGATTTGATCGTTCAGCGAGTGAATTGTTACGGGGTTTCCCTGGAAGGGAATGATCGATCACAATCTTCAACTCCGCCATGGCTGAATCGAACTCTGGTGCTTCGTCACTGTACGCCATATGAATCTTGCGTCTCCCCATCAGGCGCTTGATAGCCATGACAACCTCGTCGGAGTTCCTTGAGGCAGTGGGAATCGCTGCGATCATTTTGGTGGCGATGTCTCGGATGACTAGAACTTCGCGTGCTCCATCATCGAGTCCGATGCCTGCTTCGGCGGCTTTGCGCATGTCGAGGAAGTCGAACGTTACGAGATCCCCCCAATGTTTGATCACACGCTGAAATGCACCTCGTTGTGTCCGCAAGTGCTTCATCTTCGCGCGTATGCACGATTCGCAATAAGGATTGCGGTAGCGATGAGTGCATAGATGTGCCAATGTCTTCGCTTCGGCTTTCAGTGTTCCGACTCTGGCCTTGCGGCTCGGCGCACCGTCGCCTTCCACATCAATGATCACCTCATCGTCACCGTCCAATGGAACTTCTCCCACTCCTGCTCCTTCGTCGTCCGGAGGTCGTCCTGCCTCGGACTCTGGTACTTCTTTTATAGGAGATTCATGAGGTTCAGGGTCAGGAGGTCGTTCATGAGCGTCACCTTCTTCTTCTGCTTCGACTTCGCTCGGTGCGGCTTCGGCGGCAGCTGCAACATTGACGTCAACGTCACCTGCGGTTAGCACACCTTTGAAGATTTCGGTGATTGCTTTGGCCTCTGGATCATCATGAACCAATGACTTGGAACTCCCGGCACGAATGTACGGAATGTCACCGTTCACGAACAAAGATATCCTCTTGCCCTGCGGGTTAATCATGAATGGCTCCCTTCCGGGTGGCCACACAAACCCGTACTCGAAGTTCATGCATCGTTTGCCTATGGAAAGCACCGACGGTGTGTCATCCAACACGTAAGCGTTGATCGGTTCCTCGAACGACTCGGTCTGGAAGTTCGACACAAGATCAGTATCGGTGATTCCATTTGCGGTCTGGAATGATATGGGCTCTGGAGTCACGAGTGTCTCGAGACTATGCTTCTCAATCTTCTTCTGAGATATGAGGTCATGGCCACATCCGGTGTCCATGAGAAACTTGATCTTCTTCTTGAGAATGACTGGTTGAACCATGCATTTGAACACACCTTGATTGATGATCCGCTTGCTGTGCGCAGCATCGAGTTCACGTTCAACGATGGAATCCTCACCGTCGTAGAAGGAAACCTCTTCCACCCGAGACGTTCCTGGGATCCGTACGAACGAAACTCGATCGCCGCATTGATCATCCTCGTCGTCAACCATGTCTCTCATGATCTGTGCCCTCAATCTCGCTTTGTGCTTGGCGAATTCCAAATTCACGGCGCGATCCTCATCGTTGACAATTGCTTCCACGTCGACGTACTTCACCTTCCGGCCCCTGTCCTTCTTCGACTTTCTAGGGCACGAAGAGGTGAACTTCACGTCATCAGCAAATGTCACGTTGCGTTTGACATCTTTTCGGGTCGACGTAGTCGGTCCCGATGATTCGTCGTCGGTTGAACAATCCGAGTCAGCGTCGCTGTCAACGGATGAACAATCTGACTCTTCCTCATCTTGTCTTGGAGATCGCTTCCATATAGCCGGGGCTGATGGATTCCACCTTCGACACAATCTGATGGCGGGTGCCGCAGGGAGTGCTTTGGCCTTAGCATTCGGTTTCGCTGCAGCTGCCTTCGCTTCGGATTTGGCTTTGGCCTTCGCCTTTGGCTCCGGTGCTGGGGTAGCTGCCGCCTCATGCTTAAAAGGACAATTCTCTCTTGAGCACGAGCCTGTGTTCTTGAAAGAATAGCATATCCGATTTCCTCCTCCAGATGGACTTGGAGTTCTCGTCCTCGGCGTAAAGGGTCGCTCTGGAGTCTTCTTCGAGTGGCTGAATGGGCACTTGTCACCATTTCGACACCCTGCATCTGTGAAATGGAACTTGCAGCGGATGTGCTTCTTGCTCTTATCGCCTCTGTTGTCCGCTGACTCACTCCTCGTCTTCTTCTTGGGCTTTGGCTTGGTCTTCGCATGACTCTTCGCCTTGCTCTGAGGTAGCACGGGTGTTGCTTTATCCGGCTTGGTAGGCGATGCCTTGACCTTTGCGGATGGAGCTGCATTAGGCGTTGGCTTTTCAGGTACCTTGGCCGGTGCAGCAAGCAAGTCCTTGCCCTCAAGCATCTGACGCAAACCAATTTGAGTCTGAGTGAGATTTGATTGTTCTCGTCTCCGCATGATGGTACGATCGATGATCTTCATCAGATTGTCGTACGATCGATCTTCGTGGTTGTAGGGCAGGTGGTCGTAATGCATGCCCAAATCCATCTTCATTGCGGGCGAGTCCTTGATCTTGCTGTGCAAGCAATCACGGAGAGCTGTCTTGGATGGTATGTCCTCTGGTCTCATACGCCCGAGAACTTCCAACCACGTTTGCTTGAACGTATGAAGCTTGTTGTCGCCTTGGTACTGGAGCTTCACCAAGTACTCGAGAGTGATGATCATGTCGAGACGATCATGCGTTCGGAAGCTTTCATACATCATCGCAATGATTTGTCGTCCTTTGATGATCTTCCCTTCGGGCCTACTGATGTAATCATTGGCCTTCCGGTTCACCTCCAGGTATAGATCAGCAGATTTGTCACCACCAGCGCGTAACATTGCGACCATGGCGACTCCCAATTTGACGTCTATGCTCTTGAACTTCTTGTGTCCTGAATCGTTCAATGCTTCGACATCGGGGAATGGATTGAAAGCTGGTGCCAGCCACAACATCCAGTCCTCATGATTTGGGTCGGCTGACGCTCCTAGAACATTCGCCGTGCATACGGACCGCCAGTTGTTCAGGTGAGTGAGAACAGGCCATGGAGGGACCGTCACTTTGTCGGCCTCTCTCCTGGAAATCCTCACCTCCGTGACCTCAGGATCTGCGTCTCCGTCAGGATCACGCGCGTGAGGGTCAGGATCCGGCTTCTTCTTATCATCTCCGTCATCATCAGGCGGATCTGGAGGGTCGTACCCCATGCCGGCACCTTCACCTTGCTCTCCATCTTCGTTCTCATCGCCGGCCTCATCGCCGTCATCGTCTCCATTGTCTTCCTGCATCGTTTCAGCGAATAGTCTCCACTCATCACGATCAGCTCTGAGACGTTGTTCAGCTTTCTGGGCCTTGAGTACTTCGCTTCGCAGATCAGCCTTCGTACTGCTCCGCGATCTCTTTCTCGATCTGACGTCTCCTTGCTTCGTGGATGGAGGCATCATAGGTAACAGGCGTAGCCTTTCTGGCAACATTGGAGTCGTTGCCTTTCATAGATGCGATAACGCCGTCGATATCAACAGGCCTTGAAGAGCTGGCAGATGCTGTGGACTTTGATCCCAACATCCCGCGATCCTCCAAGAGTTCACGTAGCTGTCGATCACGTACAGCTGCCGCATCACTTTGTCCATGAAATCCACTTGGTATGCCAAACAGAGTGGCTGCACTAGGCGTGGAACGCGCATGTGCTGGACTGCTATTGCCTGGCACGTAGTGCTCGGGCATTGCATCCGCCACAATTGGAGTTGTGTAGGATTTATTAGCCTCACCTTTGATGTTGCCGGTGAAGATATTTCCACCGGTGAATGGAATGCCATCCATCGCAAGGTTCTTGTCCTTGCTCGATTCCGAGAATGCGAACTTCTCTTTGGCGACTGGACTAATCTGACTTGGGGATCGTATTTCAGGGGATCGTACCTCACCTCCTACGGAAAATGCAGGCACTACATCTTTCCCTACGTGCTCCCAGCCAGACTCAGTAGTCCTCGAAGACATTGGCATGCTCGAAGGCCGTGCCACTCCGCCATGGTAGCTGGAGTTCCGTGCTGCCTCCAATTCGCTGCGTGTCCTCGCTTGAAGATCTTCTTGTGCTTTGAGCGTTTTCCTGAGTTCACTCAGCTCGTCGTGCAAGGTAGGCAATGCGTGCCTTGCATGATCCTCATTCTGATGGAGTCGGTCCTCTGCATCTTGCATCCTCTTCACAGCCATTTTGCGGTACTCTTCCTCCTCGCCAAGACGTTCGCGAAGCCGAAGTCGTTCTTGATCAATGGCTGCACTGTTCCCAGCCAGCCCCTGAATCTCGTTTATGGCTCGCAATTCCTGATTCCTGACCAGGTGGAATCGTTCCTGCATTGCTTGCAGGGCTTGTTCCGAACTTGCTGTGTTCGATCGGAGGAACAAATTCTCTCTGGCTTGTTCATGAAGCTCGTGAGTCAGATGCTCATACTCACGTGCCATAAGCTCACCATCGCCCTGCGCTCTTGCCTCCAACTGCACAAAGTTAGTGGCTGCTTCCGTGCGAAACACGTGTAGCTGTTGGGCTAATTCCTCGGCAACGGCGTGTGCTTGACGTTGTTGAGCAGAGTTCTGTTCATCCATGCGAAACAAGGCTGCTTCATAGTCTCGCTTCATCTCCTGATTGACATTGTTGATGTGCCTCATGGCTAAGCATGCATGATCACGTTGTCGTTCCAATTCTTCGATGCGAATCCCAGATCCTTCATCTTCTTGTTGCATCTCCTTGATCTTATCCATCAGGGTCTGGACAACTCCCTCATACTCCTGCACTTGACTGCGATAGTACATCTGCTGTGCAAGATTCGATGCTTCGAACTGTTGCGGAATCGTCAATCCCTGGTAGGCATTCGGACCATCGGCTATGGCTGGTGTAGTCACCGACGAAGCATCACCACGTGCAGGAATCGTATCCAAAGTCATATCCAGATCGTCAGCTTCGCGAGGTTGATTGGTAACCATCCGATTCCATGTCATGGACTTGTCACGTCCACGAGTAGCCGAAGTCCTTGATCGTGCTGAAGAGCTTCTCGAAGATGATGGTCGCGGCTTCTTTTCCAAGGTCTTCACTCCCTTGTCCTTTGCCCTCGACGGAGTCCGAGGTGCCTGAAAACCAGACGCTTCGGATCGTCGTTCTGGAGCCTTGCTCGTCCTCGAACCTGTGGATGTTGGACGGGAAGGCGTAGATGCCCTTGGTAGACTCTTTGCTTTTGCTTTGGGAACTGCCTTTGCAATGGCAAGCGCAGAAGACTGACCTTTGTCATCTTCCGTGGAGCTGTCAACGGATTGCACCACTGTGTCATCAGCTGTTGATTCGCCAACAGCTGGCGCTGCCACATCGGCACCGAAAGTCATTGTCGTATCTTGACTTGATCCCGAGTTCATTGTGGTCGTAGTAGATCAAGTAGTCTTTGCTGCAGAAAGGCAGAGCCGCGTACGGCTGATAACCTGCGTGGGGATTTGATCTTGATGATGTTCTCTGTCGCTCACCCCACAAAGAGCTATATTGGATAATGGCGTGGTTGCCCTCTACAGACTGGATCACTGTTACTTCCACTTCCACACACGCACTCCTATGCAGGCAGATCCAGCGTTCGCTCGTTTTGCACACTCACGGCCGGCGGTGGATCGTCTGTGCACGGGATAGCTCTGTCGGAATCACAGAAGACTATAGCACTTTAGCTATGGGCAATGCTTTCTAGAGCTTGTGCTCATTCTTGAGCCAAATGTTGCATGGGCGGTCATACAAAAGGGTTGGATAGGCAATGCGGTGTGCGTGGCACTACCACAAGCCTAATCCTAGAGACGAGGGACGCGTAGCGTGCCCTCTTCCCTTGCACTTTACACGGTCTTGCTCACAGCTCTTATAGTGACACCTTAGAACTTGACAAGGCATCGCAGTCCGCTCGCACCTTCAAAGGACTAGAAATACATCTCAAGAGAGTAGACAGGAGAATCTCTCGAGGGTAGCTCACTCCACTACATCTCTCGTAATCCTTGACTAGTTCTTCCAGCTTCGAAATTTGTGCGACAGCACTTAGTCCTGGTGAAAAGTTTGGGTATCCATGAATCGCTTGCATCAAAGCTAAACTCCGACTTCGAGTACTTGGCTGATACATCCTCAGCAATGACTTCCACAAAGCAAATCCATTCCGGGATCCAGCGATACTGGGATCTCGCGCGCCGCGTGCTGCTTCGTGGTTCCTGACAACCAAGAATTCAGTAACGAGTACAGCTTCGTAGACATAGTCTGGTACGTTTCATCCGAGAAAGTAGCTGGTAGTACTTCATGGTCTCCCAACTTCTCCAAGTTCTTAAAGGCATCCGAATACTTGGGTTCCGCATACGCAAGAATGTTGTACAATTGCTCCTTGAAGTCCATGAAATCTTGTGCATCGGTTTTACCTCCACCGAATGATGGTGGTCTACCCAACATCTTCACTGCACCTTCCAATGCCTTAGAAAGTATTCCTTCATACGAGCTTCCTGCATTTCCTTGATTACCAGAATAGGTAACTAGCTGGTGAATAGCTTCCGTAGTCACTCTGGAGTTCTGAACCAATTGTCCAAGTATCTCTTGAGTAGGTACCATGCCTAATCCATCTCCGTCTGCTCCATCTTGTACTGGTACTCCGGCGGCCCTTTCAGCACAATGGCCACGGAGTAGCGCATGCTTCACCGGCCAGCGCTAGCATACACTGTCGTACCTCGTGCCTCGGCACGAGTGCGTACACTAGCTAGCGTATCCTCCCGCCACCTCCCTCTACACCTCCAGGGAGTACGTAGCAAGCCTAGCTTTAGCTAACTGGCTTCACGCAGTAGCACGGACAACACGAACTTCTCTTTTTAGCGTTGTGGCGAAGTCCCGTGTTAGCCCGGAGAAGAACTCTAGCCTTCGGCTAGCTAATCTCCTCGCGCAGCCGTAGGGCTACCAGGGACCTAGCTTACGGGCCTTCTTAGCGAACCTCGGAGCCTTCGGCTCTCCGGTCCTCTTCCTCACTCCTAGCTCTTGGAAGTAGCTAGCCGAGTGTTCGAGGAGACGGCCCAGCACGCGCCACTCTAGCTTTTCCCCCTCCAGGTTCACCCTGAAGTCCGGGGAGAAACTAGCGAAGTTCTCGTTCGTGAGATCGTCCGCTAGCTGGTTCAGATCTCTGCGGATCCACTGTAGCTGAAGCTCACAGTTCTTAGCGGAGAGTTCCTCTGCTAGCTCCATCAACACCAGGGTCGACGGGAACTTCGTCGTCATGGCTTTCTTCAGTAGCGCCTCGTTGGACTGGTTGTCAGTGTAGCCACGGATGGCCACCTTGGAGGTCTTCTTAGCGTCTCCTTCTGGGACCCAGAGCCTCACGCCGACCAAAGTAGCCAGTAGCTCCAGTGCGGCTATGACCTTGTTCGGGTACCCTTCCGTCCACTAGCTCAAGGAAGCCCCCGATCCAGGCACGTCCGTTCTCGGCCTTAGCGTCGGTGTAGAAAGAAAGCGGCGCTGCTCCGTCCAATAGCGAAGCCGGCTTCTGGAGACGGCCTCCAGCTTCCAAGCGGTCTGCTAGCCAACCACAGAGGACGCGGATCATCGTGGGTAGCGTGAGGAGTCCCAGCTTCCCCTGGATAGCAGAGGACCAGGCGTGTAGCGGCGCGCTCCCAGTCTAGCGCCATGGATGCGAAGCCCAGGCGTCCTAGCCCTTGTGCGAAGGGTCGGGCCTCACACTTCCCCTCACGTACTAGCTTCCGAAGCCATTCCACTAGCCAGTCGGCAGGCCTAGCCTCCACGTGGAGTACTCAAGGGAACTTCGGTACCGAAAGCGTCCCAAACACGGGAGCCCAGCCCTGGGCCTCCCAAGGCTCCCAAAGTCCTTCCTGATCCGAGATGGTAACAAGCATCTGGCGCCCCTTCTCGGCCACCATTGCCCCCCACTTACTGACCAAGGAAAGGAACTCCTTAGGGATCCCTTTACCGGATAGGCCTACAACGAGGCACTTGGGGTCAAGAGTCTCGACCAAGAGGCTCAGGGCTTGCCGGTCTTTTCCTCTGAAGAGAAGTCCCAGCGGACACCGTAGGAGCTGGCTCCTTGAACCGCCGCAGGGGGACTCCGCAGGCCCCCTGCTCTGCTAACCTGAGTGAGCGACTGCTCCGACACCGCTACTTCGACGAGGTCCACGTCCATACCCTCAAGGTGATCTCTGATCCACCCTTGGACCGCTGCGCAGGAGCTGCCCTTGCCAACGATCAAAGTGGGCGCGGGAGCCTCCGTGAGAAGCTCCTTAAGCGCAGCAGGGACATCAAGCGGGGGCGCTGACACACCCACTCGATCCGGCACGGACTCCTGCAAGGAGTATCCAGCCTTGTCGAGTTTCCGGGCTGAAGAAGCAGCGAGAACCCCGTCCCTACTAAGATCCACCTTGGAGATGATCTCTTTGACAGTAATGGACTCTATGGCCTGTTTCGTTCCCTCGCGGGTCAGAGAACCGCCTTCGTCCAGAAACGCGAGATGCCACCGGACTCTGAGTCCTGATGCGTCAGGGATGTAACGGTGGACACCTACCTGTGCCCGAGCTTCGTCCACTTGCGTGACCTTGCCCAGGCGACAGGTTTTAGGGCCCACTCGGGCGCCATGGTACGCAACATGGTCACCAATGCGCAACACAAAGTTGCGACCCCTGCGCTTAACGGTGAACTCGGCTTGTTTAGCTTCTCCGGCAGCTTGCTGACCCAATGAAGGCGGCTGATGTTCTGGCTCGTCGAAAAACTCGATGGGGTCCCTCTTCTCGGGCACCTCTGCATCTTCCGGAACGAGCACTACATCCTCCGCGTGGGCTTCGCATTGCCGGCCTGGTGCCTCACCAGGACCACCAGGAACAAGCTCCAGTTGCAGCCTATGGCCTTTAACCGCCACTATCCTCCAAGGGCCGGTCAGACCAGGCTTCCAAGGGACACGCCCCGCCCCCTCTGGCCGGGGCTTGGGGGAATTCCAGACAACTCTGTCCCCCACGCGGAGCTCAATCGTGCGACGTGACCGATTAGCAAGTCGGGCACGCGCTGCACTGCTCGCGTCCCAATGGCGCCGCACAGCGGCCGCCAAGTCGGAAAACTGCTTGAACTGGGAACGGGCCCAATCCGTGATGGGCTCAAATTGGAGGGCCTCGCGAAGAACGTCTTTCTCCAATGGCAGGGCGAGGCTCCAAGACCGTTCCAGGTCCCTGGGGGTATAGCCGTGCGCCCCCGGGGTGTTGTCCAGGACATACTCGGCGACCATGAGCCACTCGCTCCAATTTTCCATGGAACCGCCGATATGCCTGATGAGGTTACCCAAGACCTTCTGGACTTCCTGGTGAGCGCCCTCTCGTTCGACCCCATCTCACAAGGCCTGAGCGCCATACTGAACTGCTGAGTTGTCCCTAGCATTGAGCACAACTCCAGCATCATGGCGTTCTTAAACTCTGTACCTCGATCAGATCGGATGAGGCGAGGCAGGGTGCGCGATCTCAACACGCACCGCAGGAAAGCTCTGCGCACATCGGTATGCGTGAGAGTTTTCATGGGTTCCAGAAGCACTGCGTGGCTGAGGCAATCAAAGTACGTAATACTGTACCGGAAGCCATCGCGGTCCTCCCGATTGGGGCCTTCGCAGTCGACGGAAACTTCCTGCCAACACGCTTCCGCGAGGCATTTGACAGGTTTCGCTTCGACCTTCGTGGCTCGGGCCCTGCCCTTAACACACGCGAGGCATTTTGATACCCACAGTTTAACGTCTGATTCCATTCCTGGCCACCAGACGGCCCTTTCAAGGAGGCGGTAAGTGACCTCCGCTGAACGGTGCGCCCCCAAGAGGCCACAATGGACAGTCATGTAGCAGGACTTCCGCCACGTGACGCCATTGGGCCCGGCGATTCCGTTAGGGACGACGGGTACGACAACCGTCTGACCCGTCTTGATGGTCACTTCCCTCTCCAAGACTCCGTCTGAGCCAAGCTTAAAAGGGGCTTCGGGCTTCTTGACCGAAGCAGTAAGAGACGGATCTCTACGTTGAGCCTCGTGCCAAGCCGTACGAAGCGCTGGGGTGACGCCAAATTCGCAGACCCCGGCGCCATCCCTGGCCGCCAGGGCCAACTCTTCCCTGCGATTCACTGGGTCATCCCTGTCCGACAGCACAGGGAAGGTGCCGAGGCTGAGGGGACTGGATCCCCCGGACGCGGAAGCTTAACCCGGCAAGTCCGCACGGAATGGGACTTTACGCAGAACGGACGGTGCTGGGAGTACAGCTCCACGACCACCCGCGGAGCCTTAGTAGAAGACCCCACAAAGGCGATCCTACTAAGCCCTCCTTCCTTGACTTCGATTTTCTTCGAGAGCTGGACGGCCATCCAATGGCCTTCCTCTCCTAAACACTGGAAGGCGGCTATGATAGAAGAAGCCCTGAGGGACTTCCGGTGCCCAAGAGACTGGACTCCGTCCCCATCATTCCAACCTTCTACGCGGTCCACCTCTCCCTTAAGGCCTTAAGGCCAAGGAGGCAACTGAACGCTTCCTGGAGGCGAACTTCGCCCTCCTGGAGGTTCCAGATGCGCTCGCACTCGGAATTGACCACGTGTCTGTGGCTATGCCAATTGGGCTCAGCCGCCCAGCTGAGTGAGCTCGGCCCACTCAAGCAAGACGGGAAGGCCTGATGCCCTTGCAGGACTTCGCCGGAAGCATTAACGACCCAGGAGCTCCATAAGGAAGGGCCGTCTTTCTCGCACCCTTCGACAGGCAGCTCCAGGTCGCCCCCAGTCCAAACCTTAGCCTTAATCCTGCCGTACACGGTGGGCAGGAGCCCTTCAACGGGCTTTTGGAGGAAACCCTTGGCCCATGCTCGGATAAGGTCCGTATCGAGGTCCACCGAGCCGTCCGCCAGGCTAGCGGACAAGAGAGCGTTCACTTCCAGTGACACGCTCGGATCCGAAGACTCCGGGCCCTCCACGGCCTCCTTCTCGGCCTGAGCCTCGGCAATCTCGAGAGCAGTCTCCTCCGCCTCCTGCCGGATGCACGAAGGACACCAATTGAGAACAAGTAAGTCCTCTTTCCGCAGGCGCAGACGCCTTCGTGATCCCAAAGCTCCCGTGAGGGCGCGTCAACGAGACCACGCAAGGAAACGTCCGCGACCTTGGAGATCCCTTCCAGCTTCAGGGACCCAAGGACCTCCGCGGAAGCGGCAATCTTGCCCACTATTCCGTATCCTGGTATAGGGGGCTCAGGGAACTCACGCCCCATCTCTGGGCACGCTTCCGCTACCTCTACGTGGGTAGAGTGCGCCTTCCAAACCTTAGGCTTAAGGCTCCAGATGCCTTTGATCCCTGCCCAAGCGAGGCCCGCAGAACGGGCTTCCTTGCGCTGCAGGTTACGCGCCTGAAGGGTGACTTCGATCACCAGCGGCCACCGCAAAGCAGCGGTGACTACTCCTCCTTGCCCAAGTCCCACCAAGAAGGCAGGGGAAAACGCCGCAGCTTCGCGGAGCACTTTCTCGCAGGAAGTAAGCAGATCAACGCGAAGCTTTTTGACCTTCTTAGGCCCAGTAAGCTTGCCGGTCATACCATCGAAATGGGAAGCGACTCCGTCATCGTCTTCGAAAGGGCCCCAGCAGCCCCTCACCGCTACCGAGTGGCCTGGGATTCCCGAAACGAAGACCTCACGGATTTCCGAAAGCGCTCTTTCTTGGTCCTTCCAAGGGGCATAATCGAAAACGATCATAACACGGACAGGGGAAGATCCCGCGATCCCAACCGGCACCGCGGCCGCGGTCGCCAGGGCAACCTGCGCAGCGGGGTCGGGAACCGCATCTTCCCCAACCGCCCAAGGAACAGGACCGTCGCCTTCGGTCCCTTCTCCGAGGTACTGGTCCAGGTCGAACCCCTTAAGCTGGCCAGTCATCCCGACCAAGTCCTTGGTCCGGGCAGCCAGGAGCTCGTCCCTGCCTTTCGGGTTCCTGGAAAAAGAGTCTCCCAGTGTCGCGCTGCGACCACTGAGACTCCTGATCTCAGAACCATCCATTAGGATCTCCGCAACCCATCGAACCAGCTTCTGGTCCGACCCAATGTCAGAGGACTGCGCCCTCGTAAGATTGGCATGGTCCGTCCAACACAGGGTTCGGATAGTACCGAAAACCTTCCGGGTTGCTCGCTTGACCTCGAGCTGCGCGAAGGCTTCTTGGATCAGCGGCGGCCAATTCTGCTGCGCGGGGGTCAAGCTCTTCGAGTGCGTCATAAGCACCTTGATCTTCGAGAGATCCCTGCTCATTTGCACCACCGAACCCCCTACTGCGATGCCGCTGGCATCCGCGATCTGCTCAAGCGGACAGGAGCCATCAGCTGCTGACGCCTCATCGAAGGCCGCCAGGCTGATGTGGTGGCTCATCATTTTCTTGATGGCCTTGAAAGCTTTGCAGCCAGGAGTGGTGCCTGATCCCAGGCCACCTTCCGGGAACTCCGCTCCCGGTTTCTGCCATTGGCCCAAAACCTTAGCAGCATGGCCGTATTCCGCTGGCAGATAGCCCCGAAGCCAGTTCGCACATCCGAGGAATTGCTGGATGTGGAGCTTTTCTTTGAGCGGCGGGAAGTCCACCACCGCCTGGCACCGTTCCTCGTCGGGCGCACTCCCGTGCCGCCCGATCCTGTGCCCGAGGAGCTTACCTTCTGACACACAGATCTCAGCCTTGGCGACACCAAAGGAAAAGCCGAAAAGGATGCTCTTATCAAGGAAAGCTTCCAGAGAAACCAGATGGTCGAGGAGGTGCGGGCAAGCGCCTTTGTGCCTCGCACCCATATCCTCCCGGAGCTTATCATAATAATAGTCCGAGGGAGGTTCTTCGATCATCTTTTCGATGTCGGCCGATTCCACTATGTGGTACACCGGCTCATTCCTAGTGTCCACTCTGGAACCACTAGTGACGTCTCGGCCGTGGCTCCCTCCGAACCCTCTCGTGGCGGAACCCGCATCCCATCCTGCCCAGCGCTTCGTCCTGAAGACCGCGAGGTTGGACGTAACGGGCACAGCTGACCAGTCAACAGACTCGGGCCAAAGCCTAAGGTCCCGGGTCTGCCACAGCCGCCACGGGCCGCCTGAAGACTTCAGGAGGCACGTCTCGTACGAAAGCCTTTCGACGTCCGGTTGATTCTCCGGATCACCCTCCTGGGGCCTGCCGCTCCAGAGGCCAGCCATTCCACCCTTCGTCTGCCACCACTGGCCCTCCGTGGGGATGGAGGAGAGGAAGGAGACAGCATCCGGATCCGGAACCACGGACTCCGTGGCCCAAGGCCCCCCTAAGACCGTGCTTACGGCGGCAAGGGCGAAGATCGCCCCGACCCTTAGACCCTTTCGCCAGCCCCTGCTGTGCGAGCACGCGCCGCAGCCCTGCAGGCCTGCGCGAGCCCGGTCCGAACCTCGCCTATACCCCGGAGAGACAGTCGTGTCCTCTTCGGCTACCAGCAAGATCGAACCTTCCTCGGCTCCGGTGGGCCACAGCCAGGCACTGCTTCGCAGTTAGAGGACTCCACGGGGAGGACAGCCTCCGTAAGGGAGCCATCCTGGCCTCCACTGCCTTCCCTCTTCACAGGTGCGACGACTCCGTCTCCGGCCAAAAGTTCCAGCGGGCTCTCACCGCTGTACCGGAGCAGGTCCCTGCCTCCGGTACCCGGCTCAAAGCACAGAGCACCGTCGAGGCTAGAGAGCCTGGACTCGAAGGCGTAGGCCCGGTCCTTTCGGGACCCACTGCAGTCTTCGCACCTGAAAATCTTGATCCCGAGGGTTTCCAGGGAGTGGCAGTCAGGAAGAGGCTTGAAACCCAAGCCCTGCCGCCCCGAGCAATCCAAGGCACGGCCCCCAAGGATGAGGCCATGCCAATCCGAGGTTCCTTTCGCGGCTATTTTACAGCGCACGAAGATCTCAGGACCCTCGCTGCAGTTGTCCGGAGAGAGTCCCTCGAGAAAACGGACTCTCAGCACGACGGCCCCTTTCAAGGGCACCGGCTTTCCTGCAGCGATCCCGTGGACGAAATTTGGGTGGATCACGACAGGAAACCTCCGGTCCTCCGTGCCGATCCCCAAGGCAGCAGCCCTGTTGAGGATCCCACAGAGGAGTTCCTCCGTGATGTGGTTCGAGCCTGCACACCCGTCCAGCATGCATTCCACCATGCCGTCGACGACCTGAACGACCGTTCGGTACTGGTAGCCTCCGACCTCGTTCTCGCAGAGGTGCCACCAGTCCTGAGGCAGCTCGTCCACTGAGCTGAACTTCGACGACGAGCTCTTGGCAAGCGGGAAAGCGGAGGAGTTCGCCGCAACAACCGTGCCAGCGCTCCCAATCTGGATGGAGAGCGTAGCGAAGGGATTCACCATCCCGGCGCCACTCGGGGCCGCCCAGTTCGAAGGCAACGCGGCTCCCCCAGTGGCGGGAAGCGAATGGACCATGTCACAGTCCGCTCCCTTACGGCACGACCCGTTCTTCTTGAAGAAAGGGCAGATAGTCCCTGGCGGCTTCGCGCCCGCCTTGGACTTCGCCTTGGGCTTGGCCTTGGCCTTGCCTTTGGGCTGCCCTCCGGGTCCACCCTTGCCCTTGCCCTTGCCCTTCCCCGGCGTCGTCGCTAGGGTGGACGCGTCTCGCTCCTTTTTGGCCGCGAGGGCCTTTTTACGGAGCTCCTTGTCGTGTGAGTAAGGGCACGCGTCCCCTTTTGGGCAGTTCCCGTGGTCGCGGAAATGGAAACAGATAGGCTTACCTTTTCCATTTCCCTTCGGACCTGCGGCGAGCGTGGAAGAGGCGGCCGCCTTGGCCGCGGCCTTGGAAGCCTTGAGCTCCGTCCTCAGCTTCTCGACCTCCTTCCGCGCGGCGGACAGGGCTGGGTCTTCCGTCGAACCTGCATACACGCTATTAGCCGTCACTCGATGCGCAGCCTCACGCTGCTCATATTCGAGGACGACCTTATGCGCTTCTTCCCAGGTCGAAGGGCCTCGAAGCCCTGCGGATGCGCCGTCGCTAGGCCACAACCGCTTATCACCGCGGATCTCCTTTTGGAGGTGGGGCGGCATCTTTCGCAGGTAGCTCAGAAAGAGCTCCCTCGATGTCTTGCCGAGACCCACACTCTCCAACTCCACGATGGAGGCTTCGAACAGGGGCTCAAACTGGTGCCCTGTAAGCCTGCCTTTCGTGAGGGCGACGTGCTCCGCGTCCACCCTCATCTCTTTCTCCTCTCGGCTTTCGCCGAAGACGAGATGCCGCTGCTTGATCCTTTCGTAAACCGCCTGAGGATCATCGTTAACTTCGCCCGTTTTCGAGGCAGCCTTATACACATTCGAAAAGGTCTTAAGCCTCGAACCGCGGCAGCGAGCGCGAACTGCGATGAGCTTCTCCCGGAAGTTCATCCCCTTGCAGTTGTTAGCAAGGCCACAGACGTCTTCGAACTCTTCGTAAAACTGGACGACGTCCCGAACGTCGGAGCGGTCGTCCGTGAGCGAAGGCCAGTGGAGGTTCTTCACCGTAGTGATAGACGTCTGACCCCCACGAGACGCCAAGGCTTCCTTGAGCGCCTCCGTCTGGGCCGCCAACGCAGCAGCGAGCTCTCCGGCTCTGCCGCTGGCGGAAGGAGGCTCGCCGGGCTTGTCCTTCTTAAGCCCCTCAAGCTCTATCTCCAGAGCCGCGAGGCGGGACTTGAGGGGTGACTCCCCCAGACCAGGCTGCGGATCCTCGGGGATGGCTAGCTGAAGATCCAGCGGGACAGGCGCAGGAGCCTGGGCCTTAGAGCCCGACTCCCCTACGGCGCCCGTCCCGGCCACCAGGGCCGGAACGGTACTCCACACCTTGTCCGGATCGCCGCTGCTCTTGCCTCCCAGGGCCAAGATCAGCTCCCCGAGGCACGAGATCTCCTTTTCCATCTCCTCTCGGTCCTCCGACCCAAGAGAAACCGCCGCCACGCTGAACCTGGTACGCAGAGCTCGCACCATCCTGGCAGGGTGAGGCAGAAGAGCAGGAGAGAGACTCAAGACCAGGCGGGTCGCCACCGCCGAACGAAGCCCGAATGCAGCTCCTTCTCCGGGTTTGGGGGTCGCCAGCCAGCCAGCGGTTGACTCCGCAGCCGCTGGCCGAGGCCCAAAATAATAAACGGCGGGTCGCTCCCGCCGGACCTCCGCAGACTCAGGAACACCGGATGCAACGGCCCAGGCAGTCTCCGCAAGCCGCCGCGTCGGCGGCGCTCCGGCACCTGAAACCTGTACGGGCCCCGCAGCTGTGGCACGCCGAAGGAAGCAGGCCTGGCCCAAAACAAACGGCCCCCAGCCACAGCCAGTGCTCGGGCTCGAGGGTCCTCCCGGCCGGCCTCCCAAGACGGCACCCCACGACCAGGCTCGATCCAGACCCGGTTTCCAGCTTGCCACCGCCGGAAGATAACCCAAAGTTCCGCCCAGGTGACCGCTCGAGGGTGGGTCTGCTCCGCCACCCTTGCCAGAAGCGCATGAAGGTGGTTTGGCAGCAGGTCCGTAGGCCAAAGTCCGGAGTGGAGGGCCGTGATGTCGGCCTCCGACAAATATGAGCGGTCCGTATGGCAATCACTCCACGCTTGAGCCGGGTCTCTCCCTGGACGGACAATGGCGGCTGCATGTGTGAATGTACCCACAAATGGCATCTGAAACCCTCGCCGGTTCTGGGCGCACCGGGCACAGTCCAGCACGACGCACGGGACGGTTCGAATTGGTGGCATACCTGCGGGCAAACCGTCGAGCAAAGGGGGTGGAGGAGGGCAGTGTTGAATCTCAAGAGCAGACGCCCAAAAGGCGAGCGGCACCCCAGTTCCGTCATTCTGAAACCAAATACCGAATCTGTGCCCTGAGATCAAGCATGGCCGCCGGGTGCAACACCTGGGCCTCAGTGTGTACAGCAAAGCGGCTGAACACATAGGCGAAGAACTCAGGAGACCCCTGATCAGGAACATTTGCCATAATAGGCGGGACACCTCCGCAAGCTAATGGCAACAAAATCCTGCCTTTTTGGCTCAACTGCCAGGCTTGAACCAAAAGGCATGATATCGATCGCAGATGATACATGTGCACCCAAGCCTGCCAAACTCTACACATGACATAGGCTTTCGAGACCCTTTATACGATCGCTCAGCACGCGGCACGCTTTCACGATATGGCAAACTCCCCTCGCCCTCCAGGATCGCAGATCCATGGTATGGAGGCAACTTCTTCTTGGGTGGGGCAAAGCCGTCATCGAAGAACTCAACAGTGCCGGTCCAGAGCTGCATAAGTCTCGTCTTGCCGAAGGCGTACCCGGTTTCGTATATCGTCACCGGACTTTTATCCTTGTACTGAACGTGCGATATGCGTACCGTGCTCAGCTTCCACGGATCAGGCGACTCGCCAATGGATCCGGGAGTCTTGCTGGGATGGACCATCGCCTTTCTCGGCACCACGACGTGATACGTCCATTTATGCATCGATGGATCATATTCCCAGTAATCGACAACTCCTCCGTGAGAGGATTCGGCTCGCAACTCGGCCTCGCGAGCTTGTCGTATATCATCATCGGTCATTCGTGTCGGCTCGTCGAGGGCAAAGATTTCATCGTTATCTTCGAGTTCGAGCATATCAGAGGCGTCCAGGCGCTCACTCGGCTTTGGCACGGTAGACAGCATCGCAGGATCATTGACGCATACTGAGCGGGTTTGTTTATCGTATACCGCCAGCATTGGGAACGTCCATCGCTCTTTGGGTGAGCAATAAACTGTCTTGACCTGATGGACGCTCGCACGCAATGCATCGCGCTTGAAATCTTCAAGGTCCGTGACAATGTAATCGCCGTCCCACTTGCCCCCGTTTTCGAAGTGGTATCCGCGAAAGATACCAGGCTTACTCGTGGGAGAGAATTTGCTGGGGCGTTGGTAAGACGATGGTCGCTGATCAACATCTGTGCCCTGGAGAGAACCGGATCGATCGTCGCCTCCATCGTCAATTCATTCTAGGTATCCGTCATCATCGAAACCAACCTCGACATCGATCAGCCCATCAGCTCCAGGCGCAGGAACTGCACACTCTTCACCATCGCCGAGTACGACTTCATCCCTCTGGCTCCGCCGGGTCTGTTTTCGCGCCGGCGTGGGATAGAAGTCAACAAGGCACCCGAACGGAAGAATCTGACCGTCAAATTCGGCCCCATTGAACCGTTGCGTATAAGCACTCTGACCCTCGCGCATTTCAATATTGCGAGCATGGCAGAAGTGCTTACACGCGTACGGCCAAAACTTGGCGCTCAAACCTGCTTGTCTTAGCGCTACTCGCGCGCCATGAAGGACAAGCTTCACCTTACTTTCGGCAATGGCGTCGGTTCGAGGCATCCCAGGTGTGGAATGCTTCACTGAGATGCCGACTTTCTTACAGGTCGAAATGAACTCGCGAGCTTTGTCGCAGTAAATCTCCCGGACTTCCGAAGGCGCATACCTTCTTTCCACATCCATGGAGAACGAGTTCACATCTTTAAGATCACCAAAGACCTGTTGGAACGCTCGCAGCGTATCGGCATTCGTTCTTCCCTTGACGGGAACACTCTCCAGCCATTCGGTGGCTAAGTCATAGAAAACAACAGCATCCGTCTCCCCATTATTCCCGCGATTGCCAAGCCCGTGCAACACCATAGTGTCCTGGTAACATGCTCGCCAAACTTCTCAAACCCTTTATCGCGCGGGGAGTCTTGGCGGAACGATTTGACATTCTCCATCTTCGCACGTTGGCAGGCATCGCAGCGGTATTCTTGGGCAGATGGGTCATGAGGTGACGGATGGACTTCGCCTCTTCCTTCAAGTCGCGCGCTCTAGGTTCATCGGGCGGCGACTGAGGCTTAGGCTTTCCATGGCCCCGCTTGGCGTCGTCAGGTGTATTCTTATCGGCACCCTTGACGCCAGGCATATCACGATCGAGCTCTCCAATGTCGTCTAGCTCGTCGGCAGGCTCCTCACCAGCTGCGGCAACCTTTTCGTGAACAATAATGGGCGCTGGGAGAGCCGGGTAAACACGCGGGAGATCAGGTCGACCAGCCACAACCTCGGTTTCACTCGGAGCGAGGTATGGAATGTTATTGATGACATCGACCTTGAGCCGTCTCCCACTGGGATCATAGAATATCGGGTCGCAATATGGCTCCCAAACGAATCGATAACCGAGCTCCTTGCATCGTTTCCCTAAGGATAGGAGGCTCGGTGTACTTTCCAACACATATGCCTCAATCAGCTCATCCAATCCATCGATCCGCATATGCGCCACACCCTTGGTATTGGTCTTACCATTTGCGGTCCTGAGACTGATCTTGGCGTTCTGAACGATCAGATCCCTCTCCTCACGGGACAAGTCACCTAGACCGATAAGGTCCACACCGCAACCGGAGTCAAGCATGAGTCTCCGTACCCTCTTGACAGACTTGACAGCAGCAGCAAAGACTTCGCAGGCGCTCCGCTTCGAAAGCGTGAGCTCTAGGACACAAGCATCATTGCCCAGCGTTTTGGCATCAACGTCATCGAGCAAAACCTGCTCTCGCCAAAGCACAGCCTTCATATGAGCCCTACGCTTCTCGCGAGCACTATTCAGACCACGGATATCTTCCGGCCACGAATAGTTCAAATTCCTCTCGCGATTGACAGGGCCGAAGACTGGCTCCGGGAAAGAAGACTCAATCACGCGGGTCTCAGTATTCCCAAATGATACTGTCTTCCACTTGAGTGACGGACATGCCATATCGAACGATGCAGCACAAGCGAACGCAAAGTCTCCATAGGAGGATGCTGTCATTGCCTGAGGGTTGCGGCACGCCCCTCTCAAAAATCCGAGGGCGTAGGCGCCGGGCTGTCGACCCGCCGTGTACTCGGCGCGGGTTCAGCGGGCGCAGGAGCGGCAACAGAGGTGCTCTCGGCAGGGGCACCAGGCTTCACATGCTTATAGGGACACTTGTCACCCTTGGTACAAGTGCCTCGCCCGTAATAGAAGCATATGCCAGACTCCTTCGAAATTGGTGACTGTGATCGAGGCGGGAATCCCTTAGGCGAGGAACTTCTCCCCTTCATGTTGTGGGAGAACTTACAGCCATTTCCCCGAGAACATCTGCCGTTCTTGAAATCGTAGCAGATCTCCCGCCCTCGAGGGGATCGTGATGGCGACCGGCGCGTTGGCGCAGGGGCAGCTCTTCCGGGGCTGCGAGAGTACCGCCTCGGCGAGCCACGTCTCGGTGAGGATCGTCTGGGCGACGAACGCCTTGGCGAGCTCCGCCGATGCGGACTTCCCCTTCTCGAGTCACGGCGCCCCGGCGATCTGGAACCCCTCTTTCCTCGAGAGAAGGACCTTCGTGGGCTTCCGTGCGCAGGCGCAGCGTATCGTCTCTGTGCAGATGAAGAGCGCGTGGCAGTGTACATCTTCTCTTGATTGCGCCTCCTGCGCCAGGTTGTAATCGCATTGATGCAGACAGTTCGCAGGTATGCGTAGTTGCGCACGGACACATCTCTGTCCCACAGCTGCATATCGAGTTCGAGGCATCGAAACTCTCGAACTTGCTCGTAAAAGAGGGCACAGAGAAAGGGGTCTTCCGGGCGATCGACGGAAATTCCGGCAAGAACGTGATCCCACCGATTAGTAAAGGCTTCCAGCCTTTCCTGCTCGGTCCCATGTGTAAACCGGTCAATCGTGGTCTTCACAACGTCGACGAGCTTGAAAGTCGAATCGCCAGTAACATGCGGTCGGAGAAAGTCGTACAACAGCCACAAGATCTGCCTACTTCCGAGTCGCCGATTAATCGTGTGCATGCGCTCGGTTTCGGTTTGGATCTTGTTCTTAAGCGCGATAAACTTAACGCACTCACGGAAGGCCGAATTGCACTCGTTCTCGAGCATTCCGTACTTACGTACTTGCATTCCTCAAGGAAGTCCTCGTATCGAGCGCCATCGGGAATCTCGACCCAAGAGAGTGCGTAGGCTGGATCGTACGCAAAAGCGTTAGCAACTCGCTCTTTCATGTCGACGATCCATCGCCGCAACTGAGCTGGCTCGGGTTCGGGATCGAGTCGGAAGGATTTGCATTTTGCCTTCTTCGCATCGCTCAAAGATCCGTCACCCTTGGATCCGCCTGATCCCGAATCGTTAGGACCAGGCAGGTTCCTTGTTTGCCTCTCAAGGCACACCAGACAAATCCTCAACGGGTCGCGGCAACATCCGTTGCAGCATGAGAATCGGCAGGAAATGCATAGCCGTCGCACCGTGGTTGGGAAAGTTCCAGTGCAGCGCTCGCACTGGAACGTATCGCTCCCACTCGGTCGCCCAGTGGGCCGGATGCTCGGCGGATCAAGGCCACCGTCGGGCGGACCACTCCCACCAGGAGGGCCACCGTCACCCGGCGGACCGCCGGGAGGCCCGCCAGATGGACCACCACCGCCACCAGGTCCGAAGCCGGACCCTTGATGGCCATGGCCACCAAAACCGCCGCCATACGCACCCCCGTTATCGTTGGGGCCGTTGCCTCCAGGAGGATCATTATGCCCGTGGGGCATAGACGGAGGGCGCAGCAGTCGGAGCCGGAACAGACGTTCTGGCCTCGAAGGTGGGCATCGGGGGCATGGCATCAATCGTTGCGGTAGGTCGAAGTGTTGTTGTGACGGTAGTGTGCGGTGCCAACGTGAAAGTGCCAGTTTCACTGTGGAGAATCTGCATTGTACCATCTCGATGGTCCCTTCCCTGCCGGAACGGTACGAGTGTCATATGAGATCTGGCAAGGGAAGGTCGGGCTCGACCTGGGCTCAGGAGCGAAGCTTCGAGCTTCAGGAATGGGCCGAACGTCAGTGCGAAGAGCATCGTCGACTGGATTCGGCCTGAGGCTCGGAGCCTGACCGGGAATCGCTCCAGCGGCATCTGCGGGAGGAACGGCCGGATCCGGCGATGTTCCCGAAAAAGAGGCTGACGTTTGGCCATAATTTTGCCGAACGGGCTCAACAGGATTGTTTTGCTCGCGACTTTCGCCAAGATGTTCGTCAGCGACTCGTTGCTGCGCTCGCCTCAAGATCTCATCAAGATTGATGCCACTCGTCTGAGAGTGCACCGTTGAGGCCTTTTCAGCAGGTGCAGCATTGCATCCCGGCGGAGAGCCATGATCAATCGGACCTAACAGTGAAGATCTCGGGGTGGCAGTAGTCTGTCCGCCAGGGAATAGAGCACCAGGAACTGGTGGCAGATCCGCGGGGCGTGAGATATCCCCATCGTGGTCACTGATATCGAAGAATTGCGCCCGTTCCGGGCGCGAAGGCGTCGACATGTCAGAACCACCCCTGCGGAATTGAGCGCTCTCAAGATGCTGAATGCGAGCGGTAAGCTGATCGATGAGAACTCGATTACTCTCCTTATGATCGTAGAGAGCACGGCTCATCTCGGATCTAATGACCTCAATACGGTGAGTAGCATTCTGCTCGACCGCAGCGATGCGCGCCTCAGCATTTGAGATATTGATCTGGATTTGTTGCAGCGCATCCGGGTAATGCTTGATGTGGCGGATCGTGTCAGCAAGCTGCATGGATATCGATCCAGCACGCTTCTCATTAAATCGGTGGATCCGCTCATCGAACTCAATGAATCGATCGTTGACCATCGAGTTGAGCCTCGCAAAATGCTCTTCAAGCGTTTCATGGTCAGAAATCCGCCTTTCGCGGAAAGAGTCCTGAAGGATCGTGTATAGTTCACGCTCCTTCTTCAACTCGGCCTGAAGAAGCTCCCACATGTCTCGGATCTTGTTTTCAAGTGCTTCAGTGATGTCCGAGACGCCGTTCCTCAGAATATCGAGGTCGGCTTGGGTGTTGGTCACACCCTGCGCGATCGCCAAAATATCGGCGGCGATGCGCGCGGATGCGTCCGACCCAATGGCTTCATCGACCAGGGCCAGGGCCCTGACAGCGCAGGGACCAGTGAGCCTCCCGCCGTTATCAGTGGCGGGGGCGGCACCACCATGAACCGCCGCGTTAATCGTTGCGACGGAAACATGGGGTGCATCTGGGTGCTCGCTCATGGGCACGTCGGGGAGCGGGGCTCCACCGCGGCCAGCCACCGGCCCATAAGAATCGGGGCGCGGTGGACGGAAAGACGCCGGGTCCGAAATCGGTGGACCACGGTCGTCTGGCCCGGACCCAAAGAGGGCCCGAGCGCCCTCTGGATCCCCGCGAAGGGACAGAGGACAAGAGAAAAGATCGGTCGGAAGAAGGGCAGGTGCGGAAGCAGCAGAAGCAGCGGACGCAGAAAAGGCAGGCAACAAAGGCAGAGCACGAGCGGTGGCAGAAGCAGGCAGCGTGCCGGCGTGCATCGTGCCAGGCGTTGCGAAAGCGGCAAGCAGAGCATGGCAGAAGCGGCGCATGATGCTGAGCTCTCTGATCGTCCTCAGCAGGCGGCGAAGCAAGCAGCGAAGCGGAGCGAGCAAGTGAAGCGTGCGAGGCGGGTGCAGTGCAGCGAGATGCGTGGGCACTATCATCGGGCTCCACGACATCCCGAGCAACTGGCGTCACTAGTGAAGAACCGACAGTCGAAGGGACACGGGGAGAACCGATCGGAGTCGCCATTCTCTCGGTGGCGCGGCCAATCACAAGCTCCGAACTTGGTCTGAGCCAGGAAAACGGTAGTGATCGGACACTGATTGGATCAGGCGTTCCGAGTGCCGAAGCAGCAGCAGCGAAGCAGCAATCCACAATCGGATGCGGAGGCCCTACGGCTGATAGCCTGTGAAAAGCGGAGGATTCCACTCAACTCTCGGTCACAAAGCCCAAGGCAACCAATCGTAGATAGAGCAAAGCAAGCGGTGCAAAGCAAGGACTATCAGAGATTGATACCGTTAGTTTGACGCTCAGCGGAAAGGCAACACTAGAACCCCCAGGCGCTAGCGGACCTTTTGCTGGACCTGACGCAGAGCCGTCGGTCTTGAGCAGTCAAGCTGCGTAAGTGAGACAAAGTTGGCATGAATCCTAACCAGGATGCAGACGCACATGTACACATGTCCATGACAAATCACAGCAATCATTGGCCAGCAGAGCATAGGTACTCACAGGGTGGTGTCTACGTGACGGAAGGAGCGGTCAAAGCCAGCGACATCCACAATGGCAACGGACAGCTAGTCAGTGCTCAGAGGGGCCTGAGGTACCTCCACCAGCTTCTCAACTTTTCGAACCTGCGACAGGATCTCATACAGTCACACAGCAAGCGTGGCACGACCAAAGACCACATACCAGCGTTGGATGACACCTACCTTTGGCACCTTGTGGATAACTTCCTGGACCTGCTATGGAACAGACTGGCGGAAGTTGGCGAGAAGTGCATAAATCGCGAAAATGTGTGAACTCCAGAATCCCTACTCAAGCCATGCATCGTTCAGCGGCCGAAGAAAAGAAGCAGGCCTCCAGGCGAGGTACTGGATCGGCCTCTTGAATCTGGACTTGAGGCACTTCAACCACTTTCTCCACAGTGCAAACCTTTGGCACCTGCACACTGCTGAGACAAGGTGCAAAAACCCGCAAGATCACAAAACATTGTGAAACTACGTCGTCCCTACGTGTCAAGGAGTCAATTCCTAGGGGAACTTGGTAGCCGCATGACCGCGACGGCACCTCCACGATCCCCCAAATCAGGATCATCTGACTGGAACCACGAGCTGAGATTCGGCAACCATCGGTCTCCCGTTCTCCTGCCTGAACGGTTTTTGCCTCGACTGCAACGGCTGCAACATGCCACCTCTGACCCTAGAAGTCACGGAGGTACGATGCAGAGGTAAGTATATGAGGAGCTCAGGCCAAGGCAGCTTCCTGAATCTCGATCTTCGGGACGGTTCTGACCTTGACCGTGCCACGAATGTACATCGAAGAAAGGCTTTGAATAGCAGGCAGCGCTCGAAGGGAATGACAATCATATCATGAACTTGAAAGAATTAAGGCAAGAACCACCTCTTGAGTGTGCACTTCCGGCACCTCTACAATCGTCTCCACGTAGCAGACCTGGTGATTGTAGCATTTCTCATGCAGCAACGCTGCGCTCCTAGGATTCCCAGCCTCTGGAACTTCTACCACTCGCTCCGAAACCTGGCACGTGAATGCAGGAAGATTCTTTTGGAGGAAGGGACCCCTTTCATTCGGACTGGCATTCTTCGCCCTGGCTGAGGTGCCTGGTACTCTATCTTTGGCACCTCTTTGATGATTTCATGGACCTGGCAGCGGCTCGCCAGGCCAGTTTCGAAAAAACCATGTGCCGCTAAGAGCCTCGAGCTTCGGCACAGCTCTGACGACCTCCTGTGTGCAAACAGTCGGCACCTGACAATGAGATTTCTGAGCAAAAAGATCAGAAGGACCAACTTAGCTAAGTGCCGAGCTTCGACCAGTCGGTCCTCAGTCTCTCGTGCATGGGAGCTCTGTGTGCACAGATACAGTAGGAAGTCTTGCAAGTACAGAATGACACATAGATATACAGACAGACAAATAGACAGCGTGGCGATGTGGGTGCAGCTGAGAATGATACATAGATGTACAGACAGACAAATAGATAGCGTGCTGATGTGTGTGCAGCTGATGCGGTGCAGCTGATGCTGATGATGCGGGCGCGCATCATGCGCATCAGTGGTCCGGCCGGGCATTGCCAAAAAGATGCGCGAAACGACGGTGACAAGACATGCGCGCGGGACACCCCAAGGCCGTCCAAGGGGCAAGGCTGATGCGCATGATGCTCGCTCCAGGGCGCTGGAGTTTGTTTAAAGAACATCGCCAAACGCCGCATATACCGCTGAAAATGCGGGTTACCCGATGCAGCTACGGTTGGAGCCGAATGCTGTCACAACAATGCGGCTTTTCGCGATGATGCTGAAGCTCCTAAATTAAGGGATAGTGGAGTCTAATGGCCTGAAGCTGCTACCCGCTTTGAACCAAAATTTAAAACTACTCTGCACCCAAAACCCAAATTCTACCAAGCGCTCTCAAACGCCTTGTATAAGGGGCTTTCATATTAGATGAGGGTATCGGGGCTTACTCTGATATAAATACAACCTACCAGTATCTCCATCTGTCTCTCTATCTACCTATCTGTCTATCTATCTCTATATCTCTATCTATCTATCTAGCTATCTCTCTCTCATAGAGAGGTTCCATCTATCGATAAGGAGCCCCCCATCCTCAATGGCTCGAAGCTCTATGCTACGCTGATTGCACTATACCTCCCAAATGGATCCCTCCATGGCATTCTTGATGCTCATGTGTTCAGTCTGAAGGTCCCAAACCCAAGCGCAAAAACCCTATACCCATCACTGCACCTCACTCAATTGGTCAACTCGTCGCCTAGCAGTTTTGGACCTGGTGAAAGATTTCCGCAAAGGACTCTGCAACCAGCAGACTCAGGCTCGAGGAGCTTTCCCACAAGCTTCCAGATTAGATTCTGGTCCGCATCGCTCTGCCAGCAGCGGTGAAACAACCTGCGTAATCCATCAAGCGGAGATCGTAGAGCCCTCCCTCCCTCGCTCGCTTGCTGATCTTCAGGCCCTGGCTGCTCTTGCAGACCGAGGATCAGGTTCTGCTGCCTAATCTGCTGAAGTCGGTCTGGGGTGAAGGCTACGGGTGAGTTTCACGTTGACTCCGTGCCCGGACTGGCATGCTTGCAACTCGATCTGCAACATCTGCTCACGCAACGATTGAAAGTGGTTTCAACGTCTCGGTTCCCGGCAGACTCAGCTGATGATTGTTCTGCACCAGCTGGTAGTGGAGAGCATTTAGCCTCGAACGATTCATGCCAAGGCTTCAGCCTACTCCAAAGAGAAGTTGCCACAATGAAAGTCCATACGAGTAAGGCAGCAACGCTGAAATCTGGCGACTAGCAACCTGCCGAACGCTTGAACACGATTCATCTACAAGCCAACATCCTTCTTGCTAAAAGCGGCTGGTTCCAGAGCAGGGCGATTTGGACATCCTGCTGCAAGTACCACACGGGGCCCTGCCAGGACTGGCATTTGAGATCTGCAGCAGCCCGTGCACCAAAAGAAAGCCCGCGCCTCGCTGGACCTCTGGTCTATGCAGCATGGCTCGGTTACACCAACAGAGCTCGCAATGTCTTGCGCCTACCTTCTAGGGTCCACTGCACTCTACCGCGGTGGAAAGAACCTGTGCTGACGAAGCAACTTACATCTCAGTGAGCTGCAGATGCGATCTTTCAGAAGATGCGCAAGGCTGAGCAAGCCATGTGCGATTGCAAACGTATAGCTGGCCAGCGTCAAGGCAGAGCATGACGATTATGTTGACGGCCGTGGTGATGGTGGTGATGGTGGTGATGGTGGTGATGGTGGTGATGGTGGTGATGGTGATGGTGGTGATGGTGGTGATGGTGGTGATGGCGGTGATGGTGGTGATGGTGGTGATGGTGGTGATGGTGGGGATGGTTGTGATGGTGGTGATGGTGGTGATGGTGGCTATGGTGGTGATGGTGGTGATGGTGGTGATGGTGGTGATGGTGGTGATGGTGGTGATGGTGGTGATGGTGGTGATGGTGGTGATGGTGGTGATGGTGGTGGTGGTGCTGATGTTGATGTCGGTGTTAATTTTGATGTTGGTGCCGATGCTGTTGTTGTTGATGAGGATGATGATGATGATGTCGGTGATAACGATGCTGCTGCTGATGATGATGTTGATGATGACGATGGTTATCATGATTGCGATGATGATTACGATGTGTGCAACATGTTGTAGGCTGCACGAGCACAGTCAGTTCATGTCAAATCTCTTTGATGCGCATTGGCTTTCGGATGCAGACTTCAGCAGCTGTTCAGGAGGATCAGTAGGTCATTCTTCAAAGCTGCGGTGTCGGACTTGGCGACAATCTGCAGCTGCTGATGCGCTTGTGCATAGGTTTGTCTGGGATTGTCGTCAGCCAGCCACAGCATCTTCAGCTGCCAGATCACTGCCTGTTTGGGGACGTGAGGGTCCATTACCAGCTTGACCATAAGCGACACCGCCCGTTGACGCTGAGGCTTGCTCAGCGAGCGCAATACCTTCTCAAGCGTTCGGATACACTTCTGACTCTCCACCAAGTTGGCAGGTATGTTGGACTCTACGAAGTCTTCAATCAGGTCTAACATGACCTCCGCAATGCGCTGCTGCACGAACGGGAGGGCATCAGAAGCGTAGTTGAAAACAAGGAGGCTGGCGGCTTTGGCAACGGATGCATCCGCACTTCGGTGGTGCCACAGCAAAGATTCGAGGTTCTTGCCGACAATGCGGCGAATGTGGACTTCAGCAAAATGAGCTCGTTCGTTGGACGCAAGGGCCATACACCACGACTGGCCTCAGAATGAATCAGCGTCAGGCTGATGTCACTACAACCGAGTGATGCAGAAAGTCAGATCTTATGCCCAAAAGGATCCCTACATTCTGTAAACCGTGATGGCTGTGATATGCTGTGATGTACCCTCCCCCCTCCCCCGAAGACTTTCATGAGCCCTACTTCGTGTGCTGGCCGTGCATCATGCTCAACAGGTCAGGAGGCACTCGTAGAGCTTC
The DNA here is from genome assembly GCA_905221615.1 of Symbiodinium sp. CCMP2592. Classification (NCBI taxonomy): domain Eukaryota; class Dinophyceae; order Suessiales; family Symbiodiniaceae; genus Symbiodinium; species Symbiodinium sp. CCMP2592. The sequence continues at coordinate 182,688 of CAJNDT010000090.1, read as the reverse complement.
TGCTGCTTGGCACTGTTTTGAAAGGCAGAGTCGTAGAGCTGAGCATCGCCTTGTAAAGCTGCCGCGAAGGATGCTGCCGGATTGTCGCAGAACATCTTCACCTTCTCTGCGAAAGCGGTAATAGCTTCTGGCCTGCACAGCAGTAGAGCACCGCTGACATGCACATTTGTGACGTGCCATGACTGCTGTCAATTGTAATTGCTGTCACAGGCAGACAGGATCCCTTGCGAGCCTGTCCATGCTGCCCATCTCGGCCACGTGCTGTATTAACACCTGCTGGTAGCACATACACATCTTCGAGCCACTGCCTCCCCGAAACGAAGCAGGCCCAGACTGCAGGCCTCGGGGCTCCTGGTGCGTCGCGAAAGGAGGCGCCAGCTCAGCAACTCCTGCACCTTTGCTGTGTGCTGTGTAGAGTTCTTCAATTAAACAACAACTTGCAGCAGCTTGTCGACAGCCCTGCCGCGGGCCACTTCGCAACCAAGCCACACTCAGGTACGGCAACAAGTTTGGCCTGAAGCTTGCTCGGCATGTTCGGCAGACACGTTGCGATGGACGCTGGATCGGCTGAAATTCTTCGGTCAAAACCCTGACATAAGCCGAGTAGCAAATGCAGGTCGGAGGGGGTGTATTCCCCACCGCCAACTTCGGTGCCTGCCAGCTCCTCGGGTTGCTCAAGCATTCGTCTCCGGCAGCCCCCAACTGTCAGGAAGTTGCTGATCGATGCCTTCAACCTCCACAAACAAAACAAACACAGGGCAACCACCCGAGTTGCCTGCGTGTGGATAACCACAGTTAGTAGAACAAATGGAGCCCCGGCCGCACGTGTTACTTCGTTTGAAGTCTGGCCCCTGTCATTCCGTCCTAGATGGCTCAAGCTTCATGAACTTCATGAACAACATGTGCATCTAGAAACACGCATTTGCGCAGTTCAACTTCATGTTGGTTATCATTTGCGTGCATCATCTGTTTGTGATCGATTCATTCATCCCGGAACCTGGTCTAGGCAGGTGGGGGGCCAGCATCGAAAGATATCGAAAGCAGAATGATGGACAACTAACTCTCAACAACATACTAGTAGGTTTGGAAAATTGACAATACCGCTACGTCTCAATATGTCCTAAGGCTCTCCTTGCTTGTCGTAAAATTCCAGAATTGTTTCCTGGTCTCTCTCCGGCTCTTTCCGCAAAGGCACAATATTCATGGTCTACATCATCATACATCACCATTATATTCCTTCGCACCGGCTCATCTGCATATTCGGTGTCGCTGCTCATCATGTTCGTTGCTGCTCATCATGTTCATTATCATGTCTTTATCATGATGTTATCACTTGATTACCATAGTACTACTAACTGACACTACAGTACTTGGTTATCATTGGGTTAGAATAACACTGTCACCTGATTCTCCCTTGCTCATTTGAGTGTCACCCACTTTTTTTATCATGTCATGTCAGCCCACTGAGATTTTATCAGCTCATTACCATTCTGCTCACGGATCATTCTGCCCTGTTTTACCGCGTTCGTCATTATGCCCTGTCCGCTTTTGGAAAGGACCCCTGTATGTGACCGGCGTTTGGCGGCATAATGAGCAGAAACAGGCAATGCGCAAAACCCAGGGAATACGCACGTTCAGGCTACAAAGCAGTGATGGGAAAAGCGCAGAATAATGGGGCTGGCGCTGCAGAAAAAACCAGTTTTTCGAGCACTGCGTTGCGCAAACTTTGTCCGCAGCACTTGTAAACGCTTTACGCGGAGCACCGCAAGACTCGCGTACACAACGTCGAGAAGTAGATTTTGAGACTGGTCCGACATCACGAATCCACTGCAACGACCAAGTAGAGTAGATGTTTTGGTGATATTGTTCGGGGTGTGCACGTAACAGTGTCGTCATCATCCCCCCCCCTCCCCTCCCCACCCCTCCCACCCCACTGCCCCCCCTCGGAAATGGTACAGGACGTACAGGATGCACACCCATCGTTTTTGGCCTCGTTTTTGCGCTGTCTTTCATGATTTTTAGCCACAGTCTGTCCATCAAGCAATCTCGTAAGCTCGAGCATGGATAAGCCATCGATTGAAAGCTCTGCCAGTTTAAGGGGGCTAGCTTTTTCCTGACTTCCAACGCTGGCCTGGGTGCCTTGAAAACCTCAAAACCCACACGACTGCCTTCAAAGCCCGCCTCCGACGTGGGAGACTCATCGCACGAGTCGCCGTCGTCGGGAGCTTTGGTGCTCTCACCAAGACTTCTCCTTTTCTTGGGCGGCCTCAGCATCGCCGATGCGACGATTCGGCTGTCCAAGCTTGCAGACACGACATCGAGGAAGCTTGCTTTCAAGTTGTAACAACAAGTCAGTTCCGCTCGAAGGCATCCGGGATGTGACACAAATCACACAAGCAAGTGTTTTAACGTGCGAGGCAGGCAGGGGACATTCAAAGGTGTGTGAATATGGCCTTGTAGTCCAGTCAATAACAATTTCCGCGTGCGGTTTCCAACTGTTTCCACATGTGGAGCAACTACTTGCCAGATTCAGACGACGTATAGGGGCACTATCGTCGACATCATTGGGCTTCCGCATGTCACGTATGCACACATTGACATGCAGCTTGCCGTTGTGAGAACAAAATGGTTTGGGAAGGTCTGAGGCCTGGTCTGCGGTCTGTGGTGTAAAGTCGTCTGAATTAAGCCTAGGGGGGAGAGCACAAGGGAAGAGCTCCCTGTCCCACCTTTTTTTCCCGTGTCACAGCAGCACTGTGTCCGTGAGCATTGGCTGATTCCGCAAGGTGTTTCCACCCTGTGCCCTGTTCGGACGCGGTGTTTTTCTGAGAGCCCTGCTTTTCGTCAGGATTTGCAATCGTGTCACACGGAATCTCCCGGCACCTCGGCGGCAGAGTGCTGCAGACACCCCTACAACGCGATCCGGTCTTGCAAGCGAGGTGCGGATCGCCGTTCCAGAGCTGCAGCTGTCGCGGCGCAGCAGCAGTTGGAGGCGCGCCCTCCGTCGCTACTGGCTCCTGCCATCGCGCAGACAGTCTTGTGTGATGGTGGGGCAATGGCGGCTGGTGGCGGGCATCACCAGCTCCGTGGATTGCTGAGGACATGCATGTTGGACTAAGACGACGACGTCTCGGTGCGACAGGTAAATTGCGGGGAAATGCTTATCCTGGGAAGAGCATCCAAACGTTTGGATTCGATGGATAGCTTAGACCTGCTCGCCTGTCACATTCCGTGATACCTCACATCCTCACGAGTGCCTTTTGAAAAAGAAAGCTGTCCTCGCCATCGCATTGGCCTGCCAGCGGTGGCTCCGCTTTGCAGCACCTGCGCTTGTGCTGCTGGCAGGCTGTTGGGGAATTGCAACTTGTCGATCCTTTTCCGGCAAGCTAACAGTGAATTCTAGTGTACAGGTCCTCGTTTTCCAGCAAGCTAATTCCAAGTAGCAGGCCCCTGTTTTCCAACAAGCTAGTGGAGCATTCCAGTTCGCAGATTTGAAGCTAGTGGGGAATTGCAATCTGCAGGTTGCTGTTGTTCAGCAAGCTAGTGATTCGCAAGTTCCTCTCTACCAGCAAGCTATTGGGGAATCTCGGACCCGATTTGGCCCCTGACTCCTGACCCGGAGCAAAACATCAGCCGAGGAGCTGATCACCTGCGGTGCAGCTGCAGGCCCGATGCCTTAGTCCATGCAACCACCTAAAACGCTCAGCTCGGGTGCCTGGCTTGTGGGAATGGACATCCCGTTTTGCGGGGACAACATCGAGGAAGCTTGCATAATATGAAATCTGTGAGATGGTCGCAACAAGCCAGGTGCTCTCGAAGGCATCAGGATGTGACACTAATCACATGCAGGTGTTGCTAACATGTGAGGCAGCAGGACAAGCCGCCCGTTTCGCACTCGCAGGCTCACGAACGGAACGGCGCTGCGCGTGGCAAACCCACCATGAGCTAGCCACCCTAGTAGCAAGCTTTACAACAGGCTGCCCGAACTGCAAAACGTGCTCGGAGGCAACCGTGCTAGCAGCAGTGCACTGGTTGCGCCTGAGTTTCAGCCGGAAAGTATTGACCGCTTCCTTGTATTTGAAGCTTCTCTTGGCACTGAGCCGCTGCGCAAACAGAGTCTTGGGTTGTGTGATTAAAGCGCATGCTTCGTCGCGAGATAGATTTACATTTCTTGTGAGATGTGCCTCAGGCAAATGGCAAGGCACTACGTGGGAAAGCATTCCAACGCAAAGCTTGAATTCTGCGAGCGGCGAAAGCGGCGCAAAGCCCAAACACAGTCTTTAGATTGGTGCTACAAACACACGAGAGCCGAGTTGATTGTACGATGCGAGTGTTGCAGGCCCCTCGATTTCTTTGGGCAAATGTGTCCTGAAAGTCACTTCAGCCCAGCTGCTCCTCTTCCAAGATCTCAATAGCAGACTGCAGGTCTTGCACCTGCTCCTCAAGAACGCTGATGGCAGTCTGGCTCAGGAAGCAGTTGTCGTCACGCTTCGTGGCTTCCCATTGCAACCTCGAAATCACTAGCATGTGATGGGCCGAGGATGGGCGGCGTAGACACGACATTTCCTGAACTTGACAAAGTCTCCGTTACTAGCCGAGGCGCTTCTTTTCGAGTTTCTGGATTTGCTTCTGCGCATGCTCCAGTCTGTGCTCCACTTGCTCCCTGCCCACATCACTGCACCTCACTCAATTTGTCAACTCGACGCATAGCAGTTAAGGACCTGGTGAAAGATTTCCGCAAAGGACTCTGCAACCAGCAGACTCAGGCTCGAGGAGCTTTCCCACAAGCTTCCAGATTAGATTCTGGTCCGCATCGCTCTGCAAGCAGCGGTGAAACAACCTGCGTAATCCATCAAGCGGAGATCGTGAAACCCTCCCTCCCTCGCTCGATTGCTGATCTTCAGGCCCTGGCTGCTCTTGCAGACCGAGGATCAGGTTCTGCTGCCTTATCTGCCGAAGTCGGTCTGGGGTGAGGGCTGCGGGTGAGCGCATGCTTGCAACTCGATCTGCAGCATCTGCTCACGCAACGATTGAAAGTAGTTTCAACGTCTCGGTTCCCGGCAGACTCAGCTGATGATTGCTCTGCACCAGCTGGTAGTGGAGAGCATTTAGCCTCGAACGATTCATGTCAAGGCTTCAGCCTACTCCAAAGAGAAGTGGCCACAATGAAAGTCCACACGAGTACTGCCGAAACGCTGAAACCTTTTCCTGGACTTTGGCAACTAGCACCCTGCCCAAGTCTTGAACCCGGTTGCATCTACAAGCCAATATCCTTGTTGCTAAAAGCGGCTGGTTCCAGAGCAGGCCATCCTGCTGCCGGTACCACACGGGGCCCTGCCAGGACTGGGATTTAGGTGCGATCATCCCCAAATTGAGATGTGTCCGCACAGACGGCTGAGATCTGCAACAGCCCGGGCACCAAAAGAAAGCCCGCGCCTCGCTGGACCCCTCTGGTCCATGCAACATGGCTCGGTTACACCAACAGAGCTCGCAATGTCTTATGCCTACCTTCTAGGGTCCACTGCACTCTACCGCGGTGGAGAGAACGTGTGCTGACGAAGCAACTTACATCTCAGTGAACTGCAGATGCGATCTCTCAGAAGATGCGCAAGGCTGAGCAAGCCACGTGCGATTGCAAACGTATAGCTGGCCGGCGTCAAGGCAGAGCATGACGATTATGTTGACGGCCGTGGTGATGGTGGTGATGGTGGTGATGGTGGTGATGGTGGTGATGGTGGCGATGGTGGCGATGGTGGTGATGGTGGTGATGGTGATGATGATGATGATGACGGTGAAGATGATGGTAATCATGATTGCGATGATGATTGCGATGTTTGCAACATGTTGTAGGCTGCGGCCGGTCGGCCCCGTCCCCGCGTCCCCTGTGCATCGGGATCTTCCGAGACTGGCCGGGCCCTAGGTTTCCGGCCACCCTGCTTGCCCCACTCACGCCGTTTTCCACGCATTTAGGGTTTCCAAACAGAGACTGAAGACAAATTTGAAATATTGCCTTGTAAGGCAGACTTAAAGGGCTGATTTAAATACATGTATGTGTTGGTCAGGGCCTAAGTCGCCTAGGCATCTAGATACGATGCTGTCTGACTCTAAGTAACCCAAACAATTGTGCGAGGAGGGTGGGCCATCCGGGCTCATCCGCTGCTCACGGCGGATGTCGACTGTGTCGGCTCCTTGCCACCGCAGGGCACTCACAGGGCAGCCTAGTAAGTTTCAGGGTTCTGGAGGATTCGGGCGCTGAGGGGCGAGACTTAGGGATAACCGGGAACCTGCACGACACGAGAGCTGAACCTAACGTAGTGTGGCCAGGAATAGTGACATCTTTGCTGCAGTCATCTAGTTCACTACAGCAGTGACCTAGCTCGCTACTGCTGCCGATCTAAGCGCGCCACTTGCAGCAAAACTGACCACACCGAAGACTGGCATGATGCAAACCTTGACATGTGAAACTGAGCGAGACGTGCAAAAGGATGTGCAGAGCTAGATGGCGCCTGCGCAGCACTGATGCTCCGATTTCCTCAACAAATCAAATCGCCCGGCCTTTCAGGTTGCCCGTTGCGGCAAAAAGCCGTAGCAATCTTGCCTAGCAGTGATGCCATCATGTGGAAGTCAAATGGCCGATAACAGAGCCGAGGGTTGGGCCTGGTGGTGTCCCGACGCAGGACTTCCGATTCGTCTTCGACGAGTTGCCACTCTCCAGCCTGCCAAAATTGGAAGCTAGGGAAAGCGCCAACAAAACAGCAGTCTGGGCTCCGCGCTTCTTGTGAGTACAGGTAGATGTCGATATGCCTTGCATCGATGTCCCTGAGACTGACGGGGTTCGTCTGCTTGATGGCCTCGTGAACTTGGGCAACTGTCGGGACAGGAAAAGGAAACATGCCGAGGCCGGGTCTGTCGCCAAGTCGTCCACATTATTCAGTCTCGAGTCTGGGTGGTCCTGCTGACATGCGATCGACAACTCCACTTCACATAGCGCAGCGAAGATGGCCTTTGGGGAAACCTGAAACGCCCGCTCCAGCTTATCCTCGCCCTCTTGACGAGACCTTATCTGCGCAGAGGCGCTGCTCCAAAACGACCGGCAATCGGAATCCTCCTTGGGCCTCAGCTTGGCGGTGACAATCCCATCCTGCGCGGCGAGCGGGTCAAAACTGCGGCAGACATGAACCGACAGCAAACTCGCAGAAAACACTTTCAGCAAAGAACAGCCGAAACTCCCAGCCCCGAAACACCTCCTGAAGCCCTGCCCGCGATCGGATGTGTACCTCCGCCGCATACTCTGCCCTGTCGACGCTCAGAAACACTCCAGCAATCCGGAGCCCAACCCCTCCCCCACGCCCCGCGCCCCCACCAAGCCTGGCCGAGAATTCCACCACAGGGCTAACACTGCATGCGCACACAACGCCGTCCTTCCGGGCCAGCTCCCGCGCCCAGACGACGGGCTCAGATGTCTTAGCACCTGGAGCAACGGTCTCAAACCTTGCAACTCTTGTGCCTGCAGGTCCGGCAGATGGGCCTCACAGGGTGCTTTAACGGACGCAAGGTAGCCGAGAATTGCAGATCAAACAAGAGAAAAGGACTCCGAAGAGCAAAAGCGTACATGGACAGTTCATCAGAAACCTTCTAGATGCAGTTCCACAAGTTTACCTTAGATCAAAGCATAGATCAAACGGTTCCTTACAGTCTCAAAACCCTTTCAACCGATGTGCCTGATCCAGAACTGCTTATTGTTTGGCCTCAGGGGAGCGCCAAAGCTGGTTAGTTCCACGGGGAAAACTGGAAGTCTTTGAAAGTTAAAAAAACTGGTGGTTGAACAGGTTGTTGGAACTAGTCACACACCAAAGATTAGAATAAGAAGAAAGTCGTCTTAGTGTGTCCATTCACCATCAGTGAGAGCACATGACAAATAGAAAGCCTTTGAAAGCCTGCCTTCCGTGGCAATATCCACCTCGAAGCCAAAGAAGCGCAAGATGAAAGGGCTGGAGATCTTCTGTGACCTCTCCTTGCCACTAGCAGCCAATCTTGTCACAGTGTTGAAATCATCAGGTCCGAGGAATCTTTCAACGGCCTGGGCACTAGCAACGATGACCTCCAAGGCAGGTCTGACTTGCAAGCATCTCTTGTCTCCAGTCTGACTGTTGCCATCGAATGTGTTCCAAATACCATGGCAACATTGATGTGTCCATTTTTTAGATTTCGTTGGCCGGAACAGCAAGAGCCCTTTCGTTGAGATGCAGTAGGTGCCAGCAGTCAGGCATAGCGATCCAGACCCAACACAGCTAGACAGCTCCCCGCCAAGAGCCAGCGCGATGAACAGCAAGGAGACTTCGGTGTCCTCAATGGACTTCGCCACCTGCCAAGTTGCAAACATAAGAAATGATTCCTGTTACCTCACTTCTGCACGTCTGCACGTTAAGCCAAGACTTCACACCAAACTACTGCGCTCTCCTAGTCCTGCGATCCTTTGGATGCTTTGCTGTGTTTGCTGGGCAGACCTACAGTCAGCACATCTAAACGGTGACAACCACGTTCCATCTAAGCTTTGCGCCTCTGTGCAGACTGCAGCCCAATCCAACGGAGCTGCTAGCCCGCTCTTGTCTTGTATCTCGAGCACAAAGTCTTCTTGCTTGATGATGGTATCGGCTGAATTAGATTTTTGGCCGAGGTAGGTAAATTCGGTTCGACGTCAACTTGTCTTTCACAACCTTGGTGAGGCTTTGTGAAGGAATAGTCGGTCTCTGCAAAATCTGCTCCTCGGTGTCTTCGTTGGTGACAGTTGTCTTGGATGCTGCCGTTGCTGCTGGCATCCACTTGATTGGAGCATGTTTGTCCAACTGGACGCGTTTACCTGCACGCTTGGATTCGAAAAGCAGCGGAGACAGGAGCGTTTCCCATGTCATCTTGTCAGCCAGGCAGGCTTGGACAATGATGCGATGCTCCACCAAACGCTCAAGCACATCATCAGCACTGAGCCCTGCTCCGGCAGAGTCACCAAAAAAGCGGTGCCCGGAAATCCTGTTTATATGTCTCCATTACATAGACCTTGATGAAATCTATGCTGTCGATATAGAAGAATTCGCCTGATCCTCTTGTGATATAGACATTCAATACAGACAATAGCTTTTCGACAGAGTACTTCTTGTTTCGAGCTACAATCTCTGTGCTCATTTGGATGGGCACCTTGAGCTGCGCAAGCACCAGGAGCTGGAGCCAAGCATCTCTCAAGGCCGTGGCGTCTGGGTTGGCTCCAGCTGGGAAGAAAACGTCTCTGGCGACCAGGTCCATGTTCTTGAAGCAGGCATAGGCGTCCTGCATGGCCACATCAACATCGTGTGCAGTGCTCAAGTTTGGTTTCCAGGAAAACAAATAACGAAGAGTGTACAGCAGCAGCCGCGGAGCACCACCAGTCCATTGGCATAACAAGCCATCAATCTCTTCGCAGCAATCAACTTCACTCAGCAGTGCTTTTCTAATGACACCAACGTGTTGCTCATGGAGCTTGTCCAGTATGATCCACCTGATGCCAACAGGAGAAATGGGACTGCCCAAATCCAAAAGCGGCACGCCTTTACCAGAAAGATAAAAATAGATTCGGGGCATAACCTGGCCCCTCACAGCTTCCTGGTTCATTCGTGTCCACGTGCGAACCACTCCATCACGTAGCTTCCGGGCATCCGCTGAGATGAACCCCCCAATTTCATCCAAGTGCACAAAAAGTGGTTTCTGAGTGATTTCCGCCGCCTTCATGAGCACATCCGCAATTCCTTCAGCAACATCGGTTTGCTGGGGCATGTCCGTGTTCGCAACTCGGGCCACTATAAACAACACAACGGCCACATCTGATATACCCTGAGGTCCACATAAAGCCGTGCTGCTTGCTTGAAAAATTCCACTTCTTGGATGAAGAAATCAGCAAATGTTCTTCCATCTTCCCCCTTAGCCTTCTCTTTATCCAAAAAGGCCTTCAGGTGGGCCTGCAAAGCAGATTCGGCCAACTGCAGCTGGGAAACAAGGCTGCAGCCCAACATTGTCTTGCCAGCGCCAAACATCTGTGCAGCAAAGCACACCTTCATCTTCCGATAGTCCGTGACATGGGTCGAGATGCTCAGTTGCCGGATTGCCTTGATATTCTCTTCGATGAATGCAAACAGCTCTGTCGCTCTGTTCACAAACGGCATTGCATGGTCTGGCAAGGTGTTTTCATAACTTCCTTTGGCTAGAATGACATCCTCCCAGTCTTTTCTGCAGATCTTGGTTGGTGGCCCATCGCTCGCAGCCATGCAGTGTAAGATAACACGAAAGCGTGAAGGGTAGAATCTAGGTGCAGAATGTGGTTTACGTTTCACGAAATTGAAGGCACTGCAGAATCTCACCCCGAACGCAAGGACCAGAAGAATGATGAACGGCACAAGGTCTTCCTGAACATAAAAGATACCATGACGTGGCTGACCCCATTATTCGAGCTTGTGTTGCGGTGAATACATATGTCAAACCGACGCATTCGACACCAGCGGGAGCGGTACCAAGTGATCGATACATTCCACCCACTATTGGTACATCCTACCAGAGTATGTGGACCAAAGTGTTGCGACTCTTGGTTTGCACGTTTAGTGGGAATGTCTTACACTGATTGAAGATGACGTATCCCCCTACGCCAGCTTTCGGTAGTTTGAAGTCCAATTTGCTGATGAATGCCAGTTCAAAACTGCCGATTTTTTCTGAATTCCGTTCTAACGTGCTGAATCCCTGTCAGTTTCCTGCCAATTCAGGAAGCTGGCTCACTGCTGGTTAGCTTCAACGCCGTGAACATTCGAATCCTTCCTGAACTAGCTAGCAGAGACCATTTCCATTGTCTAATCATGCACCACTCCCCAGCCCCCAAACCATAAAAAACCTCTACCTCAACTCCCAACTCACCAAAAAAGCCCAACCCAAGACGCACATGATGAAAGCCATACTGTGGAACCATGCCCAACCTCAACCCCATACACCAAATACCCAACCCGAAATCTTTAACCCTAGAAAATGGAAATGGTCTTCTTGAATAAAGTATCGTCCTACACGTTATTTGGGACGTTATCCTCAAACACAAGCAGAGTGCAGAAACAAGCAGGACCGAGGCAACCACCCCAACCACGCCCGAGGCCCACACTTTTTCCACACAGCGAATCTGGGGCTTGTCCGGGGAGGTCAAGTCCAGACGACCGCTGGCACCAGGAGCTCAGCCCCCCAGCAGTTCGGAGTCACCCCAACTGTTCCCGCTGGCACCGGAAGCTCCCCCAGCAAGGCGGAGACCTCTCAAATTAGGGTTGGGGTTCAAAGGACAAAAGGGCGGGACACGCGAGATGGCGCCCATGGCGCGAACCCACCCACTCACCTCTCCACTGAGAGTTTTTAGCACAAAAACATAAGGAGGATTAGGAAAAGCCGTTTCAAAACAAACGGCGCAGTTCTCTAATCTAGTTCGAACGAAAGAAACGGATTGCATTGCAGAGCGTTCTGTACGCAATCCACCTTTTTACCGCAGAGATTGCTAAGGATGCGCTGCTGTGCGAGGCATTGCTCGCCGTAGGAGAAAGAGGCATGCGATGCCGAGCTATCCCCCAGGGCGTGGAGGGTGGGTGAAAAAAGATTTCTTGCATGCGATGCAAAGCATGTGGAACGCTAGTCGTGAGAGCTTGTGCCGAAAAGCAAAGCAGAGCGTTAGTTACATTCGACACAAGTTAGAAAACACAGTTGACTCAAAAATACAAACTCACAACTAGCGTTCTCTAATCTAGTTCGAACGAAAGAAACGGATTGCATTAATTGCAGAGCGTTCTGTAGGCAATCCACCTTTTTACCGCAGAGATTGCTAAGGATGCGCTGCTGTGCGAGGCATTGCTCGCCGTAGGAGAAAGAGGCATGCGATGCCGAGCTATCCCCCACTTCAGGTGCATCCTTCAATCTCTGCTGTATTTCCCCCTCACCGCGCGAGATGGCGGATGTACCTGGCGAGGCAGAGGTTTGCAAAGCTAAGCAGTGAAGCGCACCACAAGAGAAAGAGAGAGAAGCGTTCGCTCTTTTTTAAGCGAGGAACATATCCCCGGGTTGGGCGGGCGGGTGTAAAATTTGCCTGTTCAAGGAGGCGCTCCCTCCCACCCACCCTTGAACAAGAAATTGCAAGTGCACAACATTCGTTAGGCCAAGAGCATAAGAAACGACATGAAAGGGACTTGCAAAGGAACGATTGAATACAAGCGTGATAGAAATTGGGATTGCGAAATCAAGTTTTTGGCCAATGCCAAAAAGCATCGCCCGGGTATAAAACATTAAGAACTTCGCTCCGCTCAGTTCTACATCTGCTTATTCCCGGAACTCGATTCCGCAATCGAATCATAATCAATGCGATCATATAACCATCGCCTGTATTCCCCAATACACTTGTGTGGGAAGCCGAATATAAAACAGCATATGAAATTGGAAGGCAAAAGGCGTCAAGATTTTAGCACATGCGATCTGGGATTCGAGCATTCGTGAAACACATCCTGCATGACACAAGTGGAAACGCATAACCAGCCCCATTGGGCGGTGACCATTGTCACGAAGCGAGGAACATATCCCCAAGTCAAGGCGAGCGCAGTAATTCGTCCGTGGCAAAACAAGCAGGATGATCCCGGATCGCATGTTCACACATCGGAAAGATCCAGCAGCCCCTCGAAGGGGGATCAGCGGGATTAGACTGAGAAGGCACACGAGCATACCACCCGATGCAAGGCTTGGCATCAGCCTTTTCAAGATGTATAAGCAGAGACCTCCAAAGCTCATCCCTCGATGTGCAGTTGATGGTAGCATCGAGCACTCCAACATGGTCGATAAAGTAAAGCACCCTCCGATCGTCGAGGAGTCGACCCCAGACGAATCGCGCGAGCACCAAAGCATACAACTCGACAAGCCCTATCAGGTGCTTCTTGCCACTCGCGGCCCATAGGTCCATAGGTCTACCATGCAAGGAGTCACTCAGCGTGACCCCGAAGTATCGAACCTTTACGGCCCCGTTCCAAAAAGCATAGAGCACTCCTCCGACAGTGCAGAGCGGCCGAGCAGCACCAGGCTCGCACAGAACAGCAAAGGCCTCACGATCAGTAGGAGAAAGCCGATGAACGCCTGAGCCTCGCGAGAGCTTCCTAAGCGTGCTCAAAGCCAGTTTGCCCCTGCGGCCCATGATTTGTGAATCGGCATACTGAATCCTCCCGAACAAGCTGTCGACTTCTCTGACCACCACTTGGCCATCCGATAGGACTTTAGCGACGGACTCGGAAATTTCGCGAGCCCTGTCAGGCTTGGTGGCAACAGTGATACATGAAAAATCCTCAGCGCTGTTCTGCTAAGGAAAACCGTTACCCTAAAACAAAATCCTAAACCCTAAACCCGAGAACGGAAAATGAATGCAATCCGAACTCGGTCCACTCATTTTCCATGGGATCGCAAAGATCGGCTGTGCAAGCATACAAACGGGTTGACCCGAAGATGCCTTCTGTGGGGTGGCGACTGTTGCACCACCCCACGGACAAAAGAACTACGAGTGAAGCAACAACACTTGAGTGACAGCTTCGAGCTAAGGGAGCGACCAGAAGGGTCCTCCGGGACTGAGCAGTCCACGCTAGAGCACAGGCTACAAGCAAGAGGTGACCTGCAGACTACGGCGGTGAAACGCATTGGGGCCAATGGCGGGCCCAGCAGGGAGCACCGAACGACATGGTGCGGCAGCCGCGCGCTGCCCTGTGCAGCATAAGAAGAAGCAATGGTAATGTGGAGGCAGCAGCCTGCGCAAGCACATTGCCCGTGGCAGGATGCCAGAGGCGAAGCACAAAGTAAGAGTGAAGGTGCAAGGAAGGATAGCACGTTCGGTAAAGGCCGGGCCTAGCGAGGCCGGCGTGCACGCAAGCGAAACCAGGGCGGGTCGGGTGGGAAATCAAAATTGCGAAGCGACTTCGCTGCAACTTGATCCAAAGCGGAGTGCGGATGCACAGAGCTTCACGACATGTACCGAAGCGAGAAGATGCAGGCATTGGCAAAAGCGAATAAAGGGAAAACTTTCCAGTTTTGCCAAAAGAAAGGAAACCGTTTTTCCATTTGCAAAACACCAGTGGACAAGTCCACCAGTACGTTCTGCTAAGGAAAACCGTTACCCTAAAACAAAATCCTAAACCCTAAACCCGAGAACGGAAAATGAATGCAATCCGAACTCGGTCCACTCATTTTCCATGGGATCGCAAAGATCGGCTGTGCAAGCATACAAACGGGTTGACCCGAAGATGCCTTCTGTGGGGTGGCGACTGTTGCACCAAGGTAGTTTGCCACCCCACAGCACGCTCAAGAAAGCCAAGGAAGTGTGGGCTGAAGGGGGTGGCAGATTTCAGCGAAGCCAAGGAAGGCTGAAGCTGGAAGGGAAAATCTGCACCTCAGGACAAGGCTCCCAGAGAGCAGAGAGCCCAAAGCGTATGCGCTGGCATGGAAGGCAGTCTGGAGGTGTGGGATACTCAGCCGGTCGGCTAAGTGCGTCGGCTTTGCAGTTCTTGGCACCTGGGACATGAGACACATCGATAGAGATGCGATGCATGGCCGCCAGGAGGGCGATGTGTTCAAGAACGAGGCCTAGGGGAAATTTGGTGGAAAACATCTTATTCAGACCTGCCTCCGCCCCTGAGTTATCGCAGAGGGACGGGAGGCGTAAAGGAACCCTGCTGCAAGGAGCCAGCTTAGAGAGAGCAAGAATCAGCCCAGCTTGAGCCAGGGCTTCACAACTGGCTATCTCCTTAGCCAGGTCATTGCCGAAAGGAATGCCTGCGGCTTCAAATTCCTGGACTGAAAAGGTTTCAGTGAACCAAACCTGGCCTAGAACCGGACAAGAAACAAAACCCCCCAAACTGCAAGATGGGCCGGATGCCGATGCATCGGCAAAGGCCTCAACGTCTGCAACCTGAGATGGGCGCATGCTGGCGAGTGGTGCGACGTGCTGCAGCCAACGCTCGAAGGCCTGCAACGAGCGGATGGAGGCACTAGAGAGTTTCCGCCTCGAGCTGCTAAGGCATTCAACGCGGAGCCACAATCTTTTGTGCGTCACGGCGACTTTGGACAAGTCTGCAAGGGTTGTGAAAGGCACATGACGAGCCGAGAGGAGCTTAGCACCCGCGGGGATGGCAGTGTGAGGAGGTGAGGCCTTAAACCTGAGTGAAGAATCAAGGAAATTACAGATGCTATGCCACGATTCCGGAGCAATGCTGAAATTAGTGGCAGCCGGAGACCAAAGGTCTTTGTAGAAAGGGTGCATCATGGCACGCATAGTGGGGAAGAGTGCACAGGCCCACATGGCAAGGCCCAGAAAGGATTCCAGTTCCTTGGTAGATATACGGCCTCCGCCCCGCAGAAGGGAACGCACGTGTTCAAGGAGGCGCAAGCGTTTTTCTTCCCTGAGACTAACCGTACCCGAAGAGAAGCACAACCGCCATCCAATCCAATCGACCCGACAAGAAATTTGTAATTTTTTCCAACTGACTGGAACACCTAGGATCTGAAGAAAGAGGCATATCACAGCTCCCGAAAGCGGCATGAGGCTGGCCGCTTGGCTGAAAATGAAGTCGTCCACGAAAAGGAGGCCCACATGGGCCAGGAACAGCAGGGTATGTAACAGGCGCAAAGTGCACCCTCCCACGCGACCCCACCAATGCTGTGAGAAAACTGCTCCGAATGGGCAGCAGCGAAAAAAGTATAGCGCGTTGTGCCAAGTGAAGCCGAGCAGGCCCTGCTCGGAGTCGCGGATGCGGCAGCGCTTGTGCGCCTGCTTGACATCAATGCAAATGGCCATCTGGCGGTCGGAAGTCTCGCGAATCGGGAAAGAATGCGAAACATCGTGTATGCTCGGGAAACATTGACGTTCCGGCACTGTGCACTGAGAATTGGTCCCAGCTACGCTGTTATCCAACACGAGTCGTTCGGCCCGCCCCGGAGCTCTAACAACCCCCAATTTTCCCAGAGCTAGGCCAACGGGCCATCTACTTTTCGCCTCCTCAAGTGTGCCCTCAAACTTAAAGCAGTATCCGGCGTCCAACTCCTCTTGGAGCAAGCGCGAAGTGACCTCCGGAGCCACATCGGCCGACTTCCAGTTTTCAAGATTGAGCGCCAATGGAATCAGCTCCCCTGATTGGCCTTTGGGAGGCCAGAAACAGTTGGAAGGGGGGATGTCATTCAAGAATCCGGTTGGCACACCCATACGCAAATGCGGAAACAAATGAATGTCCTGATCGCCACAATGTTGTGCCAGGGCTTCAAACGCGTGCAAGCACATGGGTTGGTATGGATGCACATACCAAGCGTTATCCGGGGTCTGCATACCCAGCGAAGGAAACACCAGATCCCTGGCTGCGGACACTTCGGAAGAGCTGAAAAGCGGTTCATTCGACGGGCAGGAACCGCGAGCCAGCAAGCGTTTGTCGGCTCGAGCTGAGATGCAGAATTGCAGCAGGGCTTTGCGTAATCCCCGAAATGCATCATGGCTGGCAGGGCTGCTCCAATCGGCAATGGAGCGTTTTCCAGCTCCATCATGAAGTGCATGTGGGCCTGCGAAAAGGCCTTTGCGTGGCATAGACTTGATGACTGACTGCAGGGAGAGCTCGCGGCCCTCTGCCGGGAGCAGAGGGGCAGCGATCGTGGCAAACGAAGATGCAAATTCACTTGCGCATTGCGGGGGAGCGAAGGCGGGCGAGCTGACCGCCAGGACCGAAAGCGGGCGGTAAGAAGCAGCCAAAAGCTGGGGCTGGCACGGAATAGCAGAGTCAGAGTACCGTAATGGGGGTATCAAGATCAGAGCACAGTTTCCCTGATGCAGCCAGGCCTGGGGCCGCTCAGACGACCAGTAAGAAGAAGTGGGGGGCAATTCCAAATGCCCTTGACCCCCTGCAGTGTGTACAATGCTGAGGAGCCAGGTGCAACGGGAAACCTTTGCCGCCGCCGTTTGCTCGTGCATTGCCGATAGCAGCCACGAGGGGGAACCCACGTCGTCAGGCGAGTCTGCTGATTCGGCTAGTGGCGATGCTGCAAGATACGCGACCGCTCCCGAGCCGCAAAGGAAGAGGACCTGCTCGAGGAGGTCTGGGCACAGGACATCCAGGGTCGGGTCAAGGCTGGGGCTTAGGGTGAGGGAGTTTCCACCTGAAGCACGGACAGCCATGCTAAGCTGATGGCGCGAGTGATTGCTCCATGTGATCTCGAGAAAAAGACGCGCCGGGAGGGAAGAAATGCAAGTATCAGCTCGCCAAGTGCCCTCCGGTGGTGACAAGGGGCGTGCAACCTTAAGCTTATGGGAGAGAAACAAACCTGACGTGGAGCGTTTTCCCCACAGTTTGCATCCCAGTGGCAGCTTAGACGATGCCGAATTGGAATGGACTGCATTTTCCCTGCACGACTGAGGTTCGTGCTGCTGGGTAGTCGAGACGGCCTCCGGCACTCCGGGCATTGGATGTGCTGAAGGGGGATGTTGCGCAGGAGGAACATCTGCGGACGCCTCGGAGGCTGACCCAGGTTTGCCCCCGGATGGAAAATCCTCCTGAATGTGCGTCCCTGCTGGTAATTGTGATGAAGTGATGTCTGCTTCCTCGAGCCCCGCGGGCGAGGTAGGGGAGGCTGAGGGACTAGGGGCAGGACTAGAACCCAGGAGGGGAGGCGGCAGTGGGAAACCCAGAAACTCAAGTTCGGCACAACACACGTCAGGTAGGGAAAAGGCTGTGAGGGCCCAACGCTCTCCTGAGAAAGGAAGTGTCATGTGGCTAATGCGGCCATCGAAGCTAATGGCTTTGCGATGTGTGTCGATAGCACAGCCATGCAGCCAGCCCGAGCCAGAAGCAACTGATGTCGGCTGGCCTTGCGAGAGGCAGGAGAGGTCCTCAATCCACAGATGGCCACCCGAGAAGGCGCCCAGCGAGAGTGACAAATTGCGTGAGCCAGGAATGTTCGCTGAGTCGGAATGCAGCGCACTGAGGCCATTGCGCGAGACACACAAAGCGTTCCAGTGCTCGTTTGGAAAGAGGAACCTGAAGAGGGCATTCAGGTCCCTGCAAAGCTCAGGCATGGCGATGGTGACCTGAGTAAGTGAAGAACGCCTAGAAAGCTGAACCCCGAAATTAAAATAGCCTGAAGCAGAAGAGGCACCGGAAATGATGTGAGCACGGCGAACCTGTTGGGGCCAAGGGGCTTCCCGCAATGAGCACAAAATGCAATCGAAGAGGCCTGCCAAGTCCGGCCCACAGAAATTGGAGAATTCAAGTGCGTGACCCAAAGGGGCGGTACCGCTGGCGGGCGGAATCGGCGCAATGGGAGTGCTTGAAGTGCATGTGGAGGGGGCAACGTTCCCCGAAGGCACTGGACCAGTATGATGCACGGAGGGTACGGCCTCCTGAGGCGGTGACACAGAAACTGTACAGTCGGCAGAGAGGGGTTGTGGCGGCAGTGGCGGAAAGCTGAAATCCAAAACTTGCGAGCCCTGGTGGGCTTGCTGTTGCGACGGTGGAATCGGCGGTGGCAGTGGCGGGGGAGCAGGCAGCTCCCCCCAGCTGTGGATGGACCCGGTAACACCTGTGGGTGGCGGGTCGGGCACATGATGTCACTTCTCAGGGTGCTGAGGCGCACCGTGGTCCTTGCTAAGGCAGGGTGAACCATCGGGCTTAGGGAAGGCGCAGCCGTGCGTGAACTCGCAGGAGTTGCCACGCTGGCATTTTCCGATCTGCCACCCAATGCACAATTTTTTCACCTGGCCGCCCTCCTTGTACTCGCGAACCCACGGAACGCCCCTAGGCTGGGTGCCTTGCTTGGTGGGGCTCTTGGCTTTCCCCTTGCCCTTGCCAGTGCCACGACCTGGCGGTGGGGTGGGCGGGCGGTTGTCACGGCCGCCCGGTGTATACGGCCTACGATTGCCTGCAGAGGCAGCTTTGGCACGGGGCTGCAGCCATGACGACATATCGCCGCGGATCTCCGTGAACTCGTAGATCGCATCGTTCACCTGCCATTCTTTCTCGATCACAAGCTGAAAGATGCACGACCACAAGTGTTTGTCCGCCTGCTGAGCTTCCAGCACAGAAGGGGGCCGAAGGTTTGTTTCAGGCGGGAATTTTTGCGAAACCAGGCTCAAGAACTTAGAGGTGTAAGCTTTGAGGCGCGCAAGATGCGCGGTGCCTGCAAGAGCGAGGGCATTGTCATGCACCTCCAACAGCCGACGGATCATTGAAATCCCCATGGTGGAATCATTGATATCAATCTGTGGCGGTTCATCAAGCAACAGGTCCGAAAGCTGAAGGGTCTCAATCCTGGCCCTTTTCGCGGGCTTCTGCATGAGGGAATCCTCATACATCTGTTGTGTCATGCGACTCTTCCACGGGATCCAAGACCAGTTCTTCTTAACCTCGGCGTCGACAGCAGTGCTCAAGAGGCGGAGCGAGGGGGTATTCATAGCCGTCAAGATTTCGGATGGGAAGGCTTCCAAGAAACGTTTTTTGAGCGTGGCCACCCGCGTTGCATCAAGCTTGGGGGCGAAGGCTTCCGACCATCCCGAGCCTTGCTTGGCCGGGGATCCCAGCGGTTCTGCAGGAGCAGGCTCGTTACTACCGCGTCGCTGCAGCGACGACCATACGGCTCGCAGCTTGGCACGCTGCATCAAGGACACATCAGTGTCCGGGAACATCTCAGGGAGGACCCCCGCAAGCTCAGATTCCTGGCAGACAACATGGCGAAACGATTTCGCATCCCAACCGTCGGCGAGCAGCCGATCCGTGAGCTCCTGGCTGATGCCGTGATCCTGAAGGAGCTGATTGAAGCTTGAGGCTCCCTCGGCTTTAAGCGGGCACGGTGAAGGATTCACCAGATTGAATGATCCATCCGCGGATTTAGCATCGAACAGTTCATCTGCCATGGTGCGAGAGCAGCGGTCGGCAAAACTACCGTTCGGGCCTGAAGCTGCTGATCGAGGGCAGACCCGTGTCCTGGCAGGCTCAATGCAAAGAAAATGGAATACATCAAGAAAGCATGTGCAAGCAGAATGCGATCTCATACTGATACAACACAAAGGCAGCGACCTGCACTTTTACTAAGCTTCCAGAGCAGCGAATGCATTGACACAGGCATTTCGCCTGCAGAGAACATGTTTGGAACTAAGAGAGTGGACCGACTGCCAACGTGGGCCCGACATACCGATGCCACAAAGTGTCCTCTCACCTGACGGGCATGCTGCGTGCACAACGCCTGTTGCGGCGACCATGTGCACCTCATCTGGTGGGCCGAGCGACGCGGGCCCTGCCTCGGACTCAAGACTTGACTCAGACCCAGCCTCCGATGCGGAGTCGGGCAAGGAGGGCTCGGCAGCCTTGGTGCTGGCCTCTGCAGCAGGTGTTTCCGCAGCACATGCCGAAGATTGGCCGGGAACCCAGGGCAGCGACCCGGGGACACCAACATCGAAGGAGAAGAAACCCCACGGTGCAGGATCGATCTCTTTTCTGAAGGCTTCCAAAGTAAAAGGGATCGGTGCCATAGGGAGCTGTGCTCCACGGTGCAATGGCGTCCTTGGGCGAAAATCCGCCAAGACAGCAGACCTCAATTGTGTCTGAGCGCGGAGCGCCCCTAGCACATCATCTCTGCTGTAGAGTTCCCTGCTACTCCCCCTATGATGTCCTTGCGCGTCCCTGTCTGGGCCGCGGATGTCCGGCACCTCAAGCATATAACTTAAGAGGCTACACTTCATGGAGTGCACCGTATAGTTAGATACGGGCACCTCGGGTGGAGACACCATCCAAGGAAACTGCAAGTAATAGCGCAACCAGCGCAAGCATGAAGGGTAGCTCATCGGCTCCAGGGGCCGGAGCAGCTCGGCGTCATCGTCCAGTGCCGGAAACAGAAAGCTAGGAGCCACCCCAAAGTCGCGCACCTCCTGCGAAGCGATGGAATCAAGAACCCGGAGCCACCTAGCCACCCAGGAGTGTGTGCCGTGATGCAAGAAGCCTTGAGTGATTAGGCCGAAGGGTTGGCCCTGATGCGAAGTTTTCGTCTGGTATGCAATGGCCCGAAGCGAAACCACGTCGAAAGCAAATGAGCTCCATTCGATGCGCTGGCTGTCAGCAAAGCGAAGACTCGCCCAACATGTGACCAAAAAAGCAC
This sequence comes from Symbiodinium sp. CCMP2592, assembly GCA_905221615.1. Lineage (NCBI taxonomy): Eukaryota > Dinophyceae > Suessiales > Symbiodiniaceae > Symbiodinium > Symbiodinium sp. CCMP2592. Next base: position 161,502 of record CAJNDT010000090.1, on the reverse strand, counting down.
CGAGCAGTACTATGTCCCGGACTGGGGTGGAGCGCTGAAGGATGCGCCGTTCCCACTGCACAAGAGCATACAGCGGCAGGGGTAGGCTCTCCCTGCGGTCCTTAGGCAATTTGGTCTTCAAGAAGGATGAAATCAGCTCGCCATAGAAAACCTCAAACACAATGCACTGGGTGTTCTTGCAAACCCACCGTACGGCCTTGATGCAAGTGATTGCCGACGATCCGACAGTCGGATCCTCCTGTCTTTGAAGCTGCAAAGTGACCAAGATGTCGGCCGCTTGCACTGCAGTAATCTCAAGAAGACACACATCCAAGTCCTCACAAGCTTTAGCAAAGGAGTTAAAGGTAGTGATGTACCTGATGACAGTCGTTGCGGCAAAACCTGCAAGTACACGGCGCACGTGTGCATCGAAATGCACTGCTGATTGGATGGCTGAGAAAAAGCTAGATTCAGACCCCAAGAAGGCAAGAAGCTGCAGCATGAGGTTCACAGCAATCTGAGAGCAGGCCGCTGAGTGTGCACGAATGGCCTGCATCCCGCGACCATCCTGCTTGCTGGCGCGCGGGCGCTTGTTCGATACCGACACCACCATTCCTTGCGGATTGGGCACTGGAGGTGCAGCCTGAAGCTCAGGTAAGGCTTGAAACGGCGGTGTGAAAGGGGCTGCGCGGGCCGGCAGTGCCGGGGGCCTCAAATGCACGTGCCGATTCACAGGTGGGCAGGGAATGCCCGACTCGGGGAGGGGCGGAGCGGACCTAAACCGAAGATACCCGAAGGAGGGAGGGGGACTAGGCCTAGAGCCAACCCCAGGCAGACTACGAGCAGCATATGGGCCACCACGTGGCCCGCCCGAGCGAGACCTGTCATCAGGGTCAGTGGGCCTGGAGGACATCTCGCCAGCAAAGCCTCTTAATCCAAGGAATCCAGAAAGCTCGACCCGTCCGGGCAGCACGGCCCGTCAGTGCAGTCCGGTTCACCTTCAAGCCGAGTAAGGCGCTGTTGCAAAATCACAAACTGGTTCTGCAGCCGAAATTGATTCTCAAGCAGAAGGTCAGCACGCTCGTGCAGAGCCGTCAAAGCTTCAAGGGTGTCGTCCCTGAAAGATTGCAGTGCTTCGATGAAGTCAGATCTCGCACTATCGACGTCCTTTTTGGCTTCCACAGAGGCACCACGAACCAAGCTGAGCAGCGAGCACTCAAAGTACTGACGGAACTCTTCAAGCTCAGCACGGGAAACCATACAAGAATGACAGATCACTCAGAGGCACGAGTTGCCTGCCATGCACTCCCCCTGCAGGGAGCGATCGCACTACCCAGGCCGCGAGGAGCTAAGAAGCCTTGGAGTTAGCACCCGGGACCTCTTAGGCAGCACTTACCAGGACTCTAGAGAGGCCAAATCAAAATTGCGAAGCGACTTCGCTGCAACTTGATCCAAAGCGGAGTGCGGATGCACAGAGCTTCACGACATGTACCGAAGCGAGAAGATGCAGGCATTGGCAAAAGCGAATAAAGGGAAAACTTTCCAGTTTTGCCAAAAGAAAGGAAACCGTTTTTCCATTTGCAAAACACCAGTGGACAAGTCCACCAGTACAAGATCCAAGCGAACGCCCAAAAGATCGGCCACCGAAGAAAAGGGCAACTCCTTGTCCTCTGAGCAGATCACGCCCAGGAGACGCATGAGCTTGCGAATCGTCTTCTCGGTGTTGGCCGAAAGCATACTCACATCGAGCACTGGGTAATCATCGGGTAATCGTCATAATAGTTGCAGGCCAGGCACTCCAGCTCAACAAGGATGCGGTGAATCAAGCGGGCAACACGATTGAACTGCCCCACGCTCGCGAGCGAGCCGAAGGGAAGGGTATGTGAAATGAAACCGACTGCTTGCCCGTCGGAGGGCCGCCGGAGGCTGACCACACACCTCTTGCTGTCACATGGCCTTATGGCATACTGTTTGTAAGCAGATTTCAAATCCACGCACTTCAAGACCGGGCGCGCTGACTCAGGCCTCGTGCGCCACACGGTGTGCAAGGGGCCGCTGATCACTTCGCCAGAGGAAAGACGAAGGTTCACAGATCCTCGGTCAACGATGGATTGCATGAGCCTGGAGGTTATCCAAAGAAGTTCGTCCATCGCACGCAGGTCAATCTTTTCTGCCACTTCCCAGGACGAGTTAACACTGTTCTCGGACAAATCGTCAATGCACCTCAGCTTCCCTCGTTGGAAAATCGCGAACCTCCGAACAGGTATCCAGTGCGGACCCAAAATCTCAGTAAGCTCCTGGTAACTGTATGGGCCGCTCAACCAGGACTTCTGATCCCTCTCAGCAAGAGTTTGGCTCCAAAGCTCGGCATCGGAATCCTCAGGCTTTGATGAGGAGATTTTGGCCCACAGGGCCGGTCGCAAGAGCTTCGGATTTTGGTCAAGCTCTTCCTCAGTGAACTCCGAAGGCTTAAAGGAGGGCGCGAAAACCTCCGCGACAGGCGCGGAACCCACTACGCCGAACCCCTCCTTAAGGTCCTTGAAAAGATCATCATCTGGCCAGGCAAGGGATTTGGCAATGCGATCCAGCAACAGCAACTTCTTGCCAGAGAGGACGGCCCCAACTCTCGGATCAAGCGAAGCATGAAGAGCCTTCTCAGGCTCGGCCAGTTCATTGGCCCACACAGACCACTTGGTAAGCAAGTCCAGCCGGCGTCGCATTTCGGGTAAGGGACCGTCGATAAGCAGCCGTCTCAAATTCCGGATGAGGCCATCAGGAACGTGCGCAAAAGAACGGGTGCTCGAGACGCAAGCTGGCAGCAACGAACTCATCGGGAGTCCGAAACACGCCAAACGTGGCGGTGGCAGAGGCACTCGGAAGAGGGATTAGGGACTTAGGCTTAAGACAACCACCCCCAAGAAAAGCGAGCCTAAGGAGCCTAGCATTCTTGGGTACAGACGACACGCGGTTTGCAGGCACTTTTTGTCATCCAGCTGCAGCTGGGAGCAATCTGCGACATGGACACTGACCATGTACTTGAACTCAGGCATAATCGGCTGCATTTTGGTGAGTTTAGCTTGTTTCTGCACAGAAGGATTAGCGATTAGCGTCGGGCAACCCCGATTGGGGGGAAACAAGTAAGTCTTCACCGGCTGCCTGCAAACGCAAATTTTCGGCAAAGTTCTCGGCATACTGCTTGCTGAGAGCAAAGGACCCGTCGGGGCTGGAACAGGAGCAAGCACTCAAATTAGAGCATGCCAGAACAGTGGAGGCTATGCGAACAGACTGGCAACCGAGGCCTAGGGAGCAGCCAGGCCCCGCGCACGAAGGCAGTGAGTCATTGAACGGCGATCGTCGCCAAGCCGAGTCATCGGCTGGGCCACATACGGTGAGTCCCAGCTGCAGCTGCAACACATGAGAAGCAAAAGAGGCCACATGATCAAGCTCAGCGGAATTAAGTGTTCGATCAAGACACATATGGACATGATAGACTCGGTGAGCCATAACAAGGCGCCGCAAGTATTGCCAAGTGGATTGTCGCTCGGGCCTGAGTTGCAACACTTTATGCTTAACAGGGCCTGTGCACTCGGACCCGTAACAGAGAGTTTTGAACCCAACTTCGGCACACGCATGGCCCACGGCACCTCGTCCGCAAAAGAGGTCAAGGACCACAAGCTGGGCAGGTTTCAGCACCTTAGGGGCTCTTGAGTGGCGGAGCTCCTGATGTCAGGCAGAGGGCCCGTGTGACCGGTATGCCCACCACACGGGCATGGCGGCGGGGCGGGCAGGGGAGCGGGGGAGGCAGGAAAGGGGGGAGGGGAGGGGGGAGGGGGAGGAGGGGGGGGGGGAAGGGGGGGAAGGGAGGGTGGGACAGGTCGAGAGTAAGGTTTTTGGGGTCCAAGACCACAGGGCCCGACAAGAGTGTGAAGGCAAAAGGTGAGTACGCTTGCTGTGTATAGGCCGTGCCCTGCAAGTCCTAGTCGGAAGCTGGCGTGAGTCGCATTTGCAAGGGCGCCTTGAAGTAGATCCGCAATAACAGTTCACGCTGATTAAGTGCACGTGCTGGTGCTGTTCAAGCAGGAAGAAGTCTCACTCGGCGCAGGCCGTGAGGTGCCGAAGGAAACCGCATCCAGTCACAGGCCTCAGGGCGACGGGTGGACCCAGTGCAGTGCAACGCTGGCGAACCCATATGCTTCGATCACAACATCAATGGATGCAGCCGGGTTGTCAAAAGCGGCAGATGCGAAAAGGCGATACATATATGTGCCCGTTGTCGTCAGAGCGGTCACACTGCCGCTAACTGCCCCAAGAAGGAATGACTATCAAGTGTGGTCGATGCGACTGCAAGCAGCTGGGAATGTCCCCAGCTCGACTCATTAGAGTCTCAATCCCTGAGTTCGGCTAATGAGCTGGACCCTGCAACGCCTTGTCCTGTGGGGACTGCTGCAACAATGGTTGCCGCTTGCGCTTCACTCAATGAGAGAATGCACGAGGCCGGTTCGCCGGTGGGCGGTGAACCGTCTGGTGGAGCGCGTGATTGCGCCACTGCGGATCCTCCTAAAAGGAAATCCAATGACAGCGACCGCGAGTCGCCATGCAAGGCGCCTCGACTTGGAGGCCCTGAAGCCCTTGCCTCTGATTTGCACCGCAAACACTTGTTCGATGCAGCGAGTGTGCTTACGCTCTTCGACCTTCTGCCGAGGTCTGATATCACACGGCTTTCGCAAACCAAAGGCTCAGTCTTTGCGGTAGGGTCGTATTCTCACGGCCCCATCAAAGGTTTGCGGCATCTCACCCGAATTTATCCCAATGTCTGCCGATACTTGTGCGCTTGTGTCTTGCATGTCCTTCCGACGCACAAATTTTCTAGTCTGCTGATTTCTGACTCGGTTGAAAGCCAGCCTCACACTGATCCCAATAATGGCCCGACTTTGAATCTCTTGATACCTTTGACGCACTTTTCAGGTGGCTCGCTGCGAGCCGGTGATTGCGACCTCGACTTCCGTCGGGGTTCCTGGGCCTTCAATGCTCGTGACGGCTGTCACTCCGTTGCGCCTTTTCAGGGCCGGTCGAACTGTAGCAGCCCGCAAGCGGCTTAGGCAACACGCCCTTCCCCTTGGCCCGTCCTTTCCCCGCTTTGCCTCGGCCTTTACCCTCTCGAGTGTATGGGCCCGGCCTTTCGCGGGAGACCCAAGGACCCGGACGCACATCAGAAGAGGAAGAAGCATTTCCAGGCAAGGATTGCAATAGGACTGCCACATCGCTCAAATCCATCACCAACGGAACCAGGCCATCCAAGGGACGGCCAGCCGACGTGGCTTGGATTCCGGCACGACAACGGTCCTGCAACTCCGAAAAAAGCTTTTGATCGGCCCGCAAGAGCTGCTTGAAGCTGGGTCGGACATGCCCTGCCGGCACCTCCTGCATCCGCGCCCTAAGCAACTTCTGATGCCAGACATCAATGACAGCATAGTCGACAATATTGGCTTGGTCCAGGGCAAGGGCTCTGCGCTGCAAAGCCTGAAGAAGATGCACTTCGGAATCGACCTGACACTTGTCATCCGGAGCCTTCGACTCAGGCTTCAAGGTCTTACCCTGAGTATCGAGTGTGAATCGAGTGTCCTTTTTGGCATCACCGGCTAGTGCACTTATTTTCCCTTTGTGCAAAACACCGGGCGTGAGATATTAAAAGAATTGATATGTGAAACTCAGACTCCAATATCTTTCGGAATATAAAAAGGATCATCAATCAAATATACATTCATATGCAGTCGAAGACGCGCCACTCTCTTTTTTCACAGACTGGGGAAACGAGTGCCCACGTTGGCCGGGCTCAGGGCCCAGGGCAACGGTTTGGTAAAGAAAAGGAAGCTACGGCACGTTCCAGCGAGAGCACTTTCTCTGTGAAACCACGTTGGAGCACCTCTCCGAAGAAGGGGACTTGGGCGGGCGGGACGAAAAATTCTACAAAACTTTGGGGGTCCCACCCACCTCACCCTTGAGCAGAAATGTTTCGTGAGAAACACTCTTCACATAGCTCACATGAGAACTGTCACACACATGCCCTAATTTATTTCGAAAGCGAAATAAATTTGTTTTGCAGGGAAAATAAAAACTCATCCGTGCACGCTCGGAGATAGTTCTTATTTTCCCTTTGTGCAAAACACCGGGCGTGAGATATTAAAAGAATTGATATGTGAAACTCAGACTCCAATATCTTTCGGAATATAAAAAGGATCATCAATCAAATATACATTCATATGCAGTCGAAGACGCGCCACTCTCTTTTTTCACAGACTGGGGAAACGAGTGCCCACGTTGGCCGCCCCTGTAGAACGTGGCTAGGTACTGAGGGCGCACTTAAGAGTCTCCGTCAGAACGTCTGCCGAACATTCGGCACGGAGATCCTGGCCCATTGAGTACACACCTCGAGAAGGCGCATCAGCTGGGTTGCTGTGCGACGGCACACGGTCGTAGTAAAAGAAAGCCTGTAAGTCAAACTCACGCTTGGCTGCCAAGAAAGCCATCGCACTGCCTACTGGGTTTTCTGACCAGCACTTCACGAACGCTCCGTGCACACCTGAGTTGTCCGTGTATACTACAACGTTCCTCTGAGACAGGTGACATTTGAAAAGCTCAAGTGCCACTACTACTGCTAGAGCTTCTAGCTCAAAGATCACTGTCTCTCTGTCGCGCCCGAAGCAACTCAGCAGAATCTTAATCAAGTCACTGGGGACGGTAGCCCCAAACCAACTTAGGATTCTCCCGTCAGCATCGTAGCAGACGCCTCCAAGCCCACTGTGCCCGGACGGCTCAAAGGAAGCGTCTACAAAAACAAGGCGGTTATCACCTAAGTCCCTAGAAACGACTCTGGAGCAACCACTCTGCAAGAGCTCTACAAGGTGAGTGGCACCCCACCTGAAGCGCTCGGACACACAGAAGCTCTTCGAAGGCTTGTCCGACAAGCAGTGAAGTGCCTGCCGCGCCAGTCTGCCGAACAACTGGCCACTTGCGAACTGGGCTCGCCCTCGAAGTTTTTCAAGCGTGGTCGAATCAATGCTGCCCCGAGCGAGCACCTCTTCAAGAGAAGCAACGATTTCGTTTCGGCGTTTCAGGGTATTCTTCAACAAGGCGTAACCCCGAATGGCGTTTCCCACATCAAGCTCAATCCCCAACACCTTACAGCAAGTGGAATAGGGGAGCAGCTTATCGGTGGAAACCTTCCACCCAAGGAGCCTAAAATACACACTGATTACCAGGTCGACGTGCTTGGCTTCGCTGCTGCGGGCGATGCTAAGGTAATCGTCAAAATAGACGGACCAAACTAGGAACAGCAACTTGACTGCTACTGTCCAGACGGCCACTGCGCTTCTGATGAACGCCGTAACTGAAGCTCGCGATCCGAAGGGGAGAGCTCGCTGTTTGAACACAGCGGGCTTCTGGCTCCTTGGGTCGTAGATCACGAAGTAGGAGTCTCGATCAAATGCGGCGTCACTGAGAGGCAATTGTTTATACGCAGCCTTAAGGTCCCACGTTTTGGCATTCATCGCAGACCGGACACGATGGGCCTTGGCACGGGCTAGCCAAGACGAAATCATGCCCGCCACCACGTCAAGAGTGTGGACCGTGACTTGCTCCGATTGCGTCACTGCAGCATTAACTCTAGAGGCCCTATAATTATCTATTGGCCGCACCTTGGGCGTGCCATCAACCTCTCCCTGAACCACACCAAAACGGCGGGTCAACGTGGCTCCCTCCGGAAGCGTGCTAGGGTCTATGGGCCCCTCGACTACACCGGCGTCTACTTCCTTAAGGGTCGCTTGCAGCACACCTTCGTCGATGACAGGATCATCCGCTGGCCCAACAGTCGCCAGAGTGGCTTCCCTTGCACGAACAGCACCTTGTCGCAAGTCTGCTTCGAGCATGCTGGCTGGTCTGAATTTCTTCTTGAAGAATCCACTTTCAGGCAACTTACCAACTAGGTCGAACCCTTGCACTAAGTCGTTGAAGAGGCCTTGGTCGGCGTGCTCGGCATCCTCAAGAAGAGTCCTGAACAGGATCAAGCGTTTTTGTGCAAGGATGTGCCGCCGGTTATCGGACATTCCCTTTCGCAGCGCATCCTCTTCACCAACGAGGGAGTTCGCCCGTGCAATCCACTTTCTGATCAGCTCGGTCCGATGTTGTCCCAATTCGTGCTCGCCCAACTCAAAGTTTTTACGAACAGCGGTTTCAAGATCTGCCGGGAGCAGGTTCGAAAGACTGCTGGGGTGTTCAACATTGCACGCTTGCTCGACGAACTCCTCAGGTGACCACCTGACACCAAACTCAGCTGTGAACTTCACGGGCTGAGATGCTGCGTGGGTAGTGGCACAAGCAGACGTGACGAAGCCGAGCTCGTCCAGGATCGCCCGGTCACATTGCTCGAGCCCGTCCAAACCTCCCGGGAGGAATGCAACTAGCACAGCACGATCTCCTTCCCAGCGCTCAGTCGCATGAGGCACACGTGGGTTGAAGCAAATTCCCCCGCCGTCAAAGGAAAGCACCGTGCCCATCACTCGTGTGCCGTCTATGGTCCTTGGCGAGCTGCCTGCTTTGTCAGCAAGCCACAGGCCACCTCGTTTGAACGACGTAATAGGCAGCACAAGATTGTTGGAGTGAGGGTCGTTATGAGCATCCACATGTGGCTCAGCCAGAAGGTTCACCGTGAATGCTATCGCTCCAAACCTGTGCCACGGAGCTTGCTCGCGTACATACCGGCATGCCAAAGCGGTGGTCCAAGGGCAGCGCAGAGTTGAGTTTCGGACACCGACCATTGGACCATGGCTGTAGCCTCCGGAGAACCACTGGTGCGAGTCCTCCGTTTTGATACCTCGGGCCCTGGCTGGAAGGACTTCGGGTGTCTGTGACAAGACTTCGAACAGGTCATCGGCCGTGAGCTCACCAGGCGGGCGGCGCGACATCATTTCGTAAGCTAGATGTTCACATTTCTGCGCATCAGCAGGCGGTGGTTGCGCCAACACTCCCGAACTCGTTAAACCTACCTGAGGCTTAGGACAAAAGGGAGCAGGCGGCAAAGGAACCCAAACGGGACTAACCTCAGGATGACTATGCACCCCTTCGGCATCTGGCTGCACCCCCTGTGTGGAGATGCTAAGGACCTTGCTCCCCGCAGGAATGGAGAGCAGGTCCACCGACAGAGTGGACCCGGCAGGGGGAGTCCACTCCTCCGTTAGCACTTTCCGGCGCTCAAGGCCACTGAGACAAGCGGGATCGCAACAACCTGAAACTATGACCCGGGTTTTGAACTCTGAGACCAACGGCAAGACGCGTTTGCTGGCCTGAACTCCGGAATACACGCGGGCTCCGGCTACTAGGTTATCAAGCTCTTGCAAGGATTGCGGCGCATCGGCACATCCCAGATCAAGCAATTGTTTTCGCAGCAAAGTGGACATCTCTCGTGCGAGGGCCCAAGGATAACTAAGCTCGGCAGAGGACTTAGCAAAATCCCAAGAATCGTGCGAATGCTTGCCGTCGCAAGTGCGTTGTAGGCAAAGGAAGGCAGGCAATGTGTGCACCAACAGGGTCGCCTTCTTTCGGGAGTGGCCAAACATGCACTGGTGCAATGTTGTGGCGAAAATTGGTACGTCTGTGAAGAAATCTCGCCACCACTTGGTGGCCCACAAAAATGACTGAAGAGGCCCTTCAACTGAAAATAAAATCCCTCGCATGTACATCATCTTGCAGGCACGAGCACAAAATTCGAACAAGCGGTTGGCCTGGTTGACCCGAACTTTGTCTGCACCTCTCAAGGAAGGAATCCCATGCGGATGCAAGTCATCACGAAGCCCGGCACCTCGAGTGGCAGTACCAGACGGTGGTGACATGTGCACATAGACCAGATTAGGCTCATTAAGAAGCGAAAGGAAGTGTTTTTGGCCCTCAGCAGTGCTAAGGTCCAGTGATACAATAGGACACACAGCTCCCTCGACCCGCGCATCCACAGCAAAAGAATCTTTCATTCCACATGCACGAAGAGCCGCAGTGAACCTCCCGGCCCCTGAGCAAACCTGAATGCAAAATGCTTCAGCGATACTGAGTTTGGCCACACGTTCAGTGGCACGTCCAAGGAAAGACACTCGCTCCTTCCCAGTCCGAAGCTCAGGGGCCCTAAGGCCTCATGCGCCGCTTTTCTTGTGATGCTCCTGAAGAGAGTGAGGCTGCAAGCATCCCGGCTCTGCGCACAAGTGTAGCCCGCGCGAGCATGCACTCCCTGGGGAGGCGTCTGCACAACCGCACTGCATGTTGTAAGCCCAACACAAGCGTTCACCATCTTTGTTCTGGCTCCACTTGCCAATCAACTCCTTCGGCACACGCAACCTAGCCCCGCCTTTCTTACCTTTCCCTGTGCCTTTGCCCTTTTTACCTGGCTTGTTCCCTTTGTCATCGGGCTGCTGATCCTCGATCTTCCTTTTGAGCGGAGGCGGCGGGTGCTTAGGTTTTTCCGGAATGGCAAGCGGCAGAAGATGAAAGCTGACATGTGTGTCATCAAGAATGTTCTCGAAGGCACGGTCCAATGGTCGGACCCCATCCGCGCCTGTCTTCAGACTACGCACCTTCTCAGCGATCCTTGTGAAAGCCGCTCTGTCAGCGCGGAGTGCCTGAACTACACTAACCTTTGCGTAGTTAGGCGGCGGCGAGTCCTGGACTCGCTGGATGAGCAGGCTATGATACATGTTCATTGCATCGTAAGAGCAGCAGCCGACTAGGTCGAATGCGAGCGCCCTTCGGCGGAGCGCTTGAACCAGCTCCAGCTCACCGTGGGTATCACATGTGGCCTGCTGCGGCTTGTCTCTCACTGTCAATGACCCACTCCCATCCAACGAAACCTCCTTCACTGCCTTCTTAAGCTGAAGTTCGTGCTGACGCGTGGTGAACTTGTTTGGATGCTGGTACACAAGCGTGTCTTGTTGAAGCATGCCGTACACCAAATTGTAAGCCTCGAATGCGACCTCTTCCACTCCACGGTGCGTCAACCCTGTGAGCCGGGCCCGCTGCTTGGTGATGCGAGCTTCTCGCTCTGCAGGATTCAGTCGCTGGGATGTTGGATCATCCCCTTTTTCAACTTTCTGCTTAAGATCTGCAACGACCATCGTGTGTGCCTCAAAGATCAGGCGCTTTGTGGCAGCGACGACACCAGCGTTGATTACTCGAGTTCCAAAAAGCTCGCGGACCTGATCATTGGAAGGCGTAGCCCCTGGCGGCACTGCCGCAAAAGCTAGTCGGGCTAGACTGTGGATGCCGGAACCAGTGAGGGCCGCGATGTCGTCAGCAGTCAATCCGACCTCGGCCGCGCGATCCTCGAAGGCAGCTCGGCTCTCGGAAAGAGAAGTCATGGCACTGGCACGGCTCAAACAGCTAAACTCGTTATGGCACAGCGCTATAGAAAGGTAGATGATATTCCGAAACACCGGCTCGTACGAAGGCACGCAGTTTAGGAAGCAGTGTTTCCCAACGGAGCGCATATTCATCATTCCGTCCTGTATTCCAGTCAAGACCTAGAAGCCATAGCAATCTTGCATGTGATGTATAAACCCTTCGGCACCGGCACATCTCGGCGCAGCCACAGTGCACGTTCACTGGGCCCTCTTGAGCACAGGAACATGTAGGCGCGCTCAAGTTGGGTGTAAGTCTGCGGCCGGCACGTCTCGGCCACGTAGTCCCATCGGTCACTTACTCGATGGAGGCTGTGAACATGCAACAGCGGCTCTCACAAGCAGACATTCACTTTCCGGACCACAAGTCGTCTGTCCCGTATTTTCTCAGGCGATGCCTTTCAAGTGCACCTTCACAAACTCTCTGCAGCCGACTTTCGCTGCATTATAGCATTAACGGCCTCGGCCAATGCTCCTGGATCGCGGAGCGGCTTTGCCCCTTCACAGGTCTTGCACTTCCGGAAAGACAAAAATTTAGTTTGGGCGACCTCCTTGAAATCAGAAGTCACCTTCCGCCCACACGCAAAAACTCCGGTCGAACTGCCTTGTGCGCAAAGATGAACGACCTGTGTCCTAACATGTTTGTACATGACATATCCAGGTTCCCAACTAGGCTTGGGACGGGCGACTGCACAAGCCATCTCGTCGTTGTCCAAGTCGGGGTGGTCCCTGCCTGCAACGACTTCGTCCTGCGAGCTACTGCTGTCCGAAGAGGACAGCTCATGGTCAGTGGGTGCTGCAACCTGATCTTCATCACTCTTCTCTCCGGCGGATGCTACACCAATGGCCTCGAAAGAACCTTCCGATGCGAAGCTGGTCAACCCTGGGTCAGGCACTTCATCATCAGAGACCTCCACCTTCGGAACTTGTGCATCGGCTCGCACTCTACCCGAGCGCGTAAGGTCTGGGAAGAATGTCCCGTTACGAATTGCAGCCAACATTTGATCATAGCGCCTGAGGGCAGGCGCCAAGTAGTCTCGGCCGTAGGTGTGCAAAGTTCCTTCGCCAGTGGCATGGTGTCCAAGTTGTAACCGGGAATACTTCTCGAAACCAAATTTACAGGCCCAAGACAGTGTGGTGCTTTTCAAGCTGTGACCTGTGATCCCTTGGGAGGGCTGCCCTCCCTTATCAAGAATCTTGCAGAGCCAAGCGCCAGCTTCGGAGGTGGTCACCGACCTGGACAACCATCCTCCGGTAACGTCCGGAGCGGGCAGCAAAGGCCCCTCGGGCCGACCTACGAACCCCAAACCTACTGCAGAAGCAACCTTGCTGAATGCAACAGCCCAGCTCACCTTACCTAAGCCGACAGCCGGTGCAACGAGGGGCATGGCAAGACCAATGGCCGCGACATCCTTCTCAGTCTTGTGACTGCGAGTGCTGCACTCAAGGAAACCTTGCCCGTGGCTTTGCAAACAATCAAAATCCAAAATCCAATCCTTGACCTTTCGGAGATCACTAATGCGACTGCGGCTGAACAAGCTGAAGACCATGCATCCGGCAGCGTAACGGTCGACTAAATCTTCATCTTCGTCGCTCAAGAAAGCCTCAAGGTAAAGAACGCTGTCAGTGGTTAGGACAGCGCTCTGCCTCCTCTCTGCTTTCTTCTGTATCTCCAGCGCAACAGCCCCACGAGCCCAAGGACTGAACAACTGCTTTCCTGAGAAAGGGTTCCTAAGAGATCCGTCACAATCGAAAGGCAAGCCCACGACATGCACGGAGAAATTGACAGCTTCAGTAAAGCTTGTGAAAGATCCAGGGCGGACCTTAGCTTCCTGTAGTTGCTCAATGTAATCATCGACACGCTTTGAAGTGATAGGCAGGGCACACTCGCCTGGGCAAGCTTTGTGTATCCACACAACGAACTTCTGCATTGCACTCCCACGCTTTGCGACGGTACTGGATGCTTTCTTCCCGAAGAGTTCACGAAGGCACTTCATGGCATCAGCTCCGTTTTTCCTGCTAATCCGTGATCCTATCGCAGAACAGCTGGAGTCCTCCATGATCACGAATAGCCACATTTCTAAAGCTCGGGTCCATTTGACTTCTTCAAGCGCAGCGTCAGTTTCCACAAGATTGAAATTGACAACATCTCGAAAGCAGGCTCCCAGTGTAACGCTTGCTCTGGCCTTCTTGGCACGATGCGCACAGTCGCGCGAAGAGGATGCCTCTTCAACAGATTCCCTGACAGGAAAAGGCACTGCCTGCGGCAAGATGGCATCACTGGCTTTGGGAAGAACGCTTGCACGAGAACCAAAAACCAAATCAAGTCCCGGAAGTTCCCAAGGAAGCTTCGTGTCAATCACGCAACGCCCTAAACCTAACCCTGCGTCTTGTATGGCAACTGACATCCGCAAGGAAGCATCAGGAGAAAGCTTCTCCACACTAGCCTCCTGGGTATCATCTTCCAGAAGATCAATGTCTTCCGGGAGAGCCATGCTTGTGGCCTCAGTTTCCTCCTGACAAGACTTGTCACACAGCTCCATCAGTCTAGTGCTTCGAGGTCGACGTCAGTCGTCTCACTCCGATTCAGCCTTCACAAGAAGCTATGCGATTCTGCAGAAGGCAAATGCTAATGGACAGTAGCCGGCACAGACCTTCAAGCCTATCCGCTCTGTAATGCACGTCACTCAGAGCTTCAAGCACACGCTCTTCAAGGTCATGTAGCAGCTCACGGACTGCTCTCTCGCTCAGTGGCTGAGCCCCGGCACCATCCATGCACTACCCCCAGACGAAAAATTCTACAAAACTTTGGGGGTCCCACCCACCTCACCCTTGAGCAGAAATGTTTCGTGAGAAACACTCTTCACATAGCTCACATGAGAACTGTCACACACATGCCCTAATTTATTTCGAAAGCGAAATAAATTTGTTTTGCAGGGAAAATAAAAACTCATCCGTGCACGCTCGGAGATAGTTCTTCTCCCAGGCCACGTAGCGCAAGGTGTTTGACTCATATATATTCACGCAAAGATCAACTAAGGCCTGACTTGGTTCAGTCTCGCCTTTAATGTTGATCCCGGTTAACTTCTTCACCTGTCGAGTGTAGCGCTCCTCACGCTCAGGCGCGCTGAGAGACCGACTGGGAGCGTCCTCAGTGCGCTCAATGGCCTGCCTGAACTCTGTGGTGACAATGGCATATGCCTGCTGGAAAAGAGCCCTGAAACACGCCTGAGCCGCTAAGTCAGAGCTGGTGTCCCTTTTGACTAGAGCATCCAAAACAGCAATCAAAGGCTTCTCATCGGCTTGCCCCGGAGTGTAGGAGCTGACAAATGCCAGCTGTTTCAAATTCTTCAATCCAGCCAACACATTAGACTGGTCAGCAGCCGACAGGCCCGAGGTTCTGACCTTGTCGCTGAAGACAGCCTCGGACTCCGAGTATGAGGCCGCCATGGCGCGACCCAGAGCACTCAGCTACAGGTCCTACCGTCGCAGGGGCATGGATTGTCTCAGGTGCACGGTTGCAAGGCGTACAGCATCAAGCTCACAAGCCCCTCACATACCATGCAAGCCGGAAGCATTCACCGGCGGCACAACCGCTCAAGTTGCATTGACCTCTCGCCGATCTCGCGTGAAACTCAAGGCCCGTCCTGGTCAGGACAGCATTGCCTGCAAAGGGGAAACAAAACATTGGGCACCGCCGTCTGGATGTAGCTAGTCGACGGCTTGCGACCGCAGACAAAGCGATCACCTTCATCACTGCTGGCCATCAAATGAATGACCCTAGTAGTCTTATGTTTGAAGACGGGACCCTTGCCGATCATATCACGCAGACCTGGACGAGGCTCCCAGGAAGCCAGAGCATCACAGGCCTTCTCGACCTCATTGTGATCCGGAGCCTCTTCATCCTCACTTCCACTGGAAGAACTGTCAAGCTCTTCTTGCTCCGGGGCATTGGGGTCAAAACCGGAATCTTCTCGGCCCTTGCGACTAGGGAAATATCCCGAGCGCGTGCTGTCGGGCCTGAAGTGATCCAATGCCACCGCACTGACAACGGATCCAAGCTGCCGCAATGGGCCGCTCAGCGTGTCCCTGGCATATACCAACTCCGTACCACAGTGAGTACTGCGGTAACCCAAAATGGCCCTCACACCTTGTTCAGTTCCATATTTTCCACAAAACTCCAGAACCGTATATTGCATAAAGATTCGTGAAACAGTATCCGGGCTCAATATAAAGAATGCCCGAGCCGATTGCCCCCCCAGGAGTGGGTGGGTGGGACAAAAATTTTCTCTGTGGCTCCCAAAGCCACTTGAGCTACAAACTGCCGGTGCATTAAACATTCGGAACTGAGACATGCGTGAAAAGAACTGCATGCAAAGACCAGACAGGTATAAAAACGTTTGTGTGATAAAATCATGATTTCACACAAATTTAAAAGATTGAAAACATGCAATTAAACGGTTCGCGGTTGTCGCCATTTTGAGGGCGAAGGATTTCCCTCAAATAAAACAACCTTGGAGTTTAGGTGGAAAGAGTTATCCGCCCGCGGAAACGTGTCTTCCACAAAACTCCAGAACCGTATATTGCATAAAGATTCGTGAAACAGTATCCGGGCTCAATATAAAGAATGCCCGAGAATATAATAAGTATTGGAGCCAGTTATCAAAAATGCTCCCGAATATATTCGCACAACTGAAGTCGCGATCTCTTTTCTTCCGAGCACTCGAAAGGGGCTGTTCGAAAAGGGTTTTCGCACCGACAACTTCGGTGCATAACACGTGTGGTAGAGTTTCCACAAAGCGGTTTGCGGTAAGAGAATCCGCTATGTGTCAGCACCCGATTGCCCCCATAACAAGTGCTGCCATGGAATGCATCCAGGGAACGTCTCTGCACTGACCAGGCCCAACGCTCTGGCCACATCATCGCCTTTGCCCCTTGAAGGTCCGTCGGCGATGTTCGACTTCGACGGTACTCGAGCGTACCACGCGTAGGAGATCATGTTGTCTTCAAGCCTACACAGCTCGCGAAGCATGCGATCCATAATGCAAGATCTGCTCACGCCCTTCACAAGGGCTAGACGTGCAGGCTCATTGTCTATCCAATAGACGACTCGCCTGCCCTCCAGCCGTTCCCGGAAAACAAGCTTTGCACAGAAAATCGCATATAACTCGACCTGGCAGATCAAGTGTTCGCTGGCCTCGTTTCGCCATGCGTTCCTGAGCTCAGGCGGGAGCTCACCTTGCAACACACGCGTGAAGCCGTCGGCCGAATCAATCATCACGGCCCCTATGCCAGCGAAGTCGCCTTCAAGAGACCCATCCGTGAAGATGTGAACCACCTCCTTTCGATCTGACACCTTCACCTCCCTTGGACGGGCACTGCCAAGAAAATCCAAAGCCCGATCACAAAGCTTTGCAAACTCCTCGGGAGAGGGAAAAGCTTCACCATGGACTATCCTATTCAAGTCAGCGCAAATGTGATTTAGCGACATGCCCACACATGAGCCTGCCGCAAAACGCAAAAGTCCAAGCAACACCTGGCCAAAATGCTTTGTCATCGATCCCTCGGCTTTGACCTTGCCAAACAACTCCACGAGCCGCTCTATTCTTCCCGGTTTGTTTGAAATCGAGAGCTTCCCCAAGTGAAGATGTTCCACTGACATTTTGAGTCCCAGAACACTGCATGATGCATCGAAGGGCAAACCTTTGGATCCAGTCCCCGTCTCGGCATATCGGATGCCAAGCAGACTCAGCATGCGGCCGCACGCCTCATCAGTTGCCTCTGCCATGTCGGAGCGGGATAACATCGGGTAGTCATCATAGAAGTACGAGCACACCACGTTCAAGACTTTGGTGAACAAGAAATGTATGGCCCGACTTATACGGTTAAAGCTGAAAACGCTGGCAGCGGCACCAAACATTAAGGCGTTCGCCACATACCAGGTTGGCTTTCCTTTTTCGTCGAAAATGACTATAACCGAAAGGCACCTATCCCGCTCGCTTACACAAAATTGTTTGTAAGCCTTCGACAAGTCTAGGCATTTGACCTTCCATGGAACATGCACACCCAGGTCCTTTTGCATCTTTGCAACAGCCAGTGCCATGGCCGTAAAGTACGCACTATCCTGGAGCCTCAAGCGGATGGCCGACCCATAAGCATCGTTGAGGTGGGCCTCGTGGCCGTCATCAATGGGACGCTTCTTATCGGACTGCTGAAGGAGAAATCTCCTCACAGCCACCCAATCTTGGGTTCCGAGGTGGTCTGACACTGCATCCTCGGACTCGAACGGTCCCGTAAGGAAACCTTCAGCCGTCTCTTCATCTGAGACCTTCCGAAGTTCAGCCGCCTCGTCCGCAGAGACTTTCCTGGGGTTTGCAAGGATGGCTTTCCTCAAGTCCTGGGCTGCAGCTCTTAAGGCCTCGGGAGAGAGCTTTGCCAGCCTAACGCGCGTTTCAAAGCATTCGGGCTTCGGAGCGGACCCCACTAGATGTGACCCGTCGCTAACGAGGTCCACGACCCCCATGTCATCAAAACCGTGCTGCGACAACAGGTCGCGCAGCAACAGAATGCGCTTTCCTTTGAGGACTTTTTGCATCCAAGGTGGCTTTGACTGATGCAGTGCTCTCTCCTGCGACTCAAGTTGCTTGGCCCGGATCTCCATCTTAGTCAGGGCAATCTTTTGCTTAAGCTTAAGCACCTTAGCCTCCGAAGTAAGATTTTCCTTGATGGCCATCATGGTGGCTTCGGCCAGAGGGTTATTCGAGTCCATCGGATGCGGCAGCTTAAGGGCCTCCTTTACCCACACTTCGGGACTACGATAAACCCCAACGGTAACCATCCCCTGCCCCGCACCAGGCTCGGGTCCTGCGTGTCGCGGGGTTTCACACAAGGGGTTGGGGACTAAACCCGAAGAGGCAGGCGAGGGGACAGGGTTTCCCTCTGGGGGCCCAGGGTGCTCGACAATGGACGAAGGCTCATGGTCAGAGGGTTTCGGCAGGCCCCCCGTCTTCACCCCAATCATTGGGGCCGTGAGAACCTTCATGCAAGATTCGTCGACGGCCGACTTGGGCACAGGCTTTATGGCGGCAAACTCGGAGATAAGAGGCTGACTCTTGCGATGCTGCACGCCCTGGGCGGCGTAAGCAGCATGTTGCACGTCCAGCGGCCGCGGGCAAAAGGAGAGGCCAGAGGCCTGAGCTTGGGCGCTGAAGCGTGCAGCCAAGGCTTCAGCAAGCTGGACGGGATAGGAAGCCTCGAGGTGAGTGGCGAAAACCCAGCCATGGGGCCCGCGCTGAGCCCCCCAAGGGGCGTGATCATGAGAGCGATCGCAACGGGCACACAAGTCGGCCATCTGCTTGCAATTGGTGAGCAACCGCGTAGTTTTCGGCCGAGCCCCGCCATACATGCAGTGATCAAACTCCACCTGAAAGGTTCTGTGGCTGAAGCGATGCCAGGCTGCTTTAGGGCGGGCACGAGCCAGCGAAGCAAAAACGGCCCAAAAGTGGCTGTTGGCGGGATTCTCAAGCGTGAAAGGCACAGCATTCTCAAGCGCCCAGCAGACCAAGTTGAAAGTGAAGAGGTAGAGCAGGTTTGCCTGCCGCACGCGGTGGTATTGAGATGAGGCTTTGTCAAGGCTTGGCAAACCCAAGGGATACCGAGCAGATCGCAAGGGCTTGGGCTCTCGAACGCCCTGTTTCAGCAGCGCTGATGGCAGGGGGCGCTCACGGGCTCGGCTGGCGGTACCGCAAGGCGGGGCTATATGCACTGCATCAGGAGGGGTTGCTCGAAGACGATCCATAAGCAGATCTTGCTGGGCCTCTTGAGCGAGATCCAAGCGCACTGTTGGCATAAGAGCGGCGCGAGGCCGGTGATCGACGGCCAGAGTTGCAAAGCCAGCGGCGAAGAGGGCCCGAGACAAAACAGCGGTGCCGCTGAAGACCTCCACCGCAAAAGGCTGGCGGCTCAGCTTGTGGATAGAATGCTGACACGCGGCAAAGCCCAAGCTGGAAGCGAAGTCAGCATCAGCGGTCGACAATTTGTCGATGAAATTTGTTGTGTACGCAACTAAGACTACACGGCGGCCAGACCATGGTAAGGTCGCATGTAGGGCCGATCTGGCTGAGAAGACAGCAGGGCCCGGGATCGTTGGCAAAGCAACTCCCAGAAGCCTCTTGCCATTCACCTCCAGGGGCGTGAGGCCCTGAGCATTCTGGACCCAGACTTCGCCGCCTGAGTAATCAGACAGCCCGAAAACAGCATTGCGAGCCGACTCTAGGTTATGAGTGTCGCGGTGCGCGACAGTGCAAACGTTGTCAAGGATGACTATGGCAGAAAAGGAGTGGCTGGGGCACTCCTGCAACACAAAACGAGTAAAAACTTTAGTGCTTAAAGGGAAAAGGCGGCAGTTGTTTCGCAATCCCACAAGGTTTCCATGCACCCAGGTGCCGGTGCCGAAGGAAAAACCTCCAGCTTCTGCACGCCCAGCAGTAGGCGCATCCTCGTGAGGGAGCAAGTCAAAAAGCTTCAGCAAATCTACACGACTGGCCGAAGAAAGTTCCAAAAGGGATGTTGCAAAGATTTCGGCAGGGTGCAAAGGAGGGCCCCTTGGCTCTGCAAGCACATTTGCCTGGCACTGCGACGACTGGGAATCCACAGGGTGCGCCGCGGTCCCTGCGGGCTTTCACTGATTCGGGCGAGCCTTTGTGCACTCGTGCCCCGGGTGGGCACCACCACAGCCTTTCCACCAACACAGGTGAAAACCTCGCCCGCACCTGCCTTTCTTGGACACCTTGAACTTGCAGGAGCCGCAGTTAAAGGCGAAACACACAGGTTTGTCATTCACCTTAGTGACTGCTCCCTCAGGCACGGTAATGGAAGCAGCAGTTCCACGATCCTTGCCTTTCTTTCCTTTGCCTTTGCCTCGGCCTTTGGGGGTGTCACCTTTCTCGGAGCGCTTGAGAGGATTGGACGGCAAGCTCTGGGCAGGCAGGTGATTCAGAAACTGCAACACATCACTGTGAGCGCTGAGGAGCTTAAGCTGTTCATCAAGCGGTTTGACGCGGCCCGGGGCGGCAGCAAGGGCTCCTAGCAGATTGGAGGCGGCCAGGGTGAACAAGTGACGATCGGCTGCCACGATTTGAGTCAACGCCACTCCGTGGTAGCCAGGAGGGGAAGGCCGCTCAAGTGTCACAAAAAGCTTATGCACCCAAGCCTCCATGGCCTGATATGTCGCGAGGCCCGCAAGATCAAAGGCGAGGCTCCTTCTCGCCCAAGCCTGGCGAAGGGTCCACTCGGAACCCGTGTCACAATGTTCGAACTTGTCAAGCTTGGAAGTGACCTTAAGGTTTCCATCTGAATCAATCGACAAAGCTTTGTCTGCTTTGGCCGACTGAATTTCCTGAGCCCTTGAGAGGTACTTACCGGGAGGCAGGTAGACTAGCGTCCCGGTTTCAAGCATTTCCACAAGTCGATCTACCACACCATGGGATGGTGTGGTTTCTGGCGAAAAATGTATCCCTGTGAGCCGGGATTCCTGCGCCTTTTGCCTGGCAAGGCGCTCGGCAACTGGCATCTTCCTGGTGACGAAATCGTTTGAAGGCTCCACTCGGTTCTTCATGTCACTGATTGAGAGGGCCTGGGCCTCGAAAAGCAAACGTCGCAAGCAGGAAACCTGGTGGTGGTCGGGTGCCGGTGTGAAGACTGCACGAATCCATTCCTTGACCTCTTCCTCGCTGACGCTGTTGGGCGAGGCTGAAACTGCGAAAGCCAAGGCGCCAAAAGTGCTGTATCCCTGCGCTTCCAGGGTGGCGTGATTTGCAGCAGAGAGTCCCACCTTCAAAGCACGTTCTTTAAAGGCTGCTTCCGAGTCCAATGTCACTCCGGCCATGCTCGCAACCCTCTAGCGCTAAGTGACTTGAGTCAAGCGCCTCACACAAACAGACATTCGTGCGATAACTGCAGGCTGTCACTGAGACCGACGACACACCATGTTTTGCCTAAGCTGCATGCAGGCAAAGGTGCGAGGATGGGCCAAGGCCCAGATCTCCTCTGATCGTCGAAAGCTCGCCTCAAACCGGCTCCCGGTCGCGCGCTCTCCGGCACTGAATGCAGCAATCTGGATCTGCTGCTGCCGCGCCGGCCCTTCCGAATTTCATGTACGCTGCGGTCAAGAAACGACCACAAAAGAAATCCGTGCTTCGAGGGTCCTTCAGGCAGTGAACAACGCCTGACACCCGGTGCACGTAAACAAGTTCCAAGTCCACCGGCTGCTGAAAAGGTGCTCTCGCCACATCGGCTCGGTCTTCCCCCGAGAGTGCTTCCTCGCTCCCTTCGGAAGTCGAGCCACCCTCCTCTCCGCTAGCCTCATCGAGAGGCCCGATTGCGGGAGGGATCGTGTTTGCCTTAGGCTCAGTTGGCCTTCTATGCGAGTTTTCAGCGGCTGCAGCGAGGACTCTATCAACCTCCGGCAAATCCGGATCATAGCGTCCCTCACGAATGTCGATGAACATCGCGAGGATCTTGCCGTAGAGAGCGGTGTATGCCTGCCTAGAGTAGATCAAAGGAGACTTGTCTTTGGGCTTCACGTGATGGCCCACCAACCTCTGGTCACCAGAGGAGAAAGAGACCGTCGGGCACCGGGAGGTCCAAGTAGTAAGTGTCGCCTTCAGCGAGTGGGAGCCTCGCTTCAGGACTTCTTCCTCTTCAAAGCCAGCCCTCAAGAGGAAATCTTGCAACCAAGAGGTAGCCTCCCCCGCTAACATAGGCAGGGAAGTCCATTCTCCGGAAGTTTCCGACCAGCCCGGCAGGGTGAAGGCCCCAAGCTTCAATCCTTGGTTTTGGCGAGCTTCGAGCCAACGGTTTGCCCACGGAAGCTTTACACCCGATCCAATCGCTGCATAGGGCAGCAGCCGGGTTTTGGCCTCCTGAGTCTTCGAAGTCTTCGAGGTGAGGCCTTCCGCAATCACAAAGGTCTCGCCATGGGAGGTTTGCACGGTGATTGACTTCAGCCTTTGCGAATCCGTCCACCTCGCCCCCGAGTGTAGGCAAAATAAGTGCTGCCCCATGATACAAGCGTCTCGGTCGTTCTCCATGTCGATAGCCGTCTCCAGCGCCACGACCATCTTAAGAGTGAGCTCATCCCGTTGATTTAGGGGGGCCTTTGTCAGGTAGAGGTCTGCTGCCAAACCCTTGACCCTTGCACTGATGCAGTCGTCGAGGGCGACGTGCCTCAAGACGGCCACCCCATGCAAGAAGCGAAGAGCTTCTAGGAACTGGGAGGCCGAAGTGGGGCCCCCTTGGCCACTCTGGAAAACCTTCATGTAGTCGAAGAGGTGCTTTTCACCGAAAGAAAGCGGCGAGTGCAGGGAGCCGTTCAGTGCCCACCTAAAGAACTTCAGAAGGGCCGAAGTTCTCTTGCATAGGGTGCTGGTGGCCTTCAAGCGGAAAGCCGCCACGAAAGAGCTTTTGATCTCGTCTTCTTCAGCCGCACGACCGACCAAGCCTGCTAGGCTCATCCCCAGCTGAGTGGCCTCGACGTCGAAGAGGATCATAAACTTCAAGTTCTTTAGCGCGTGTGATCTAGCCTCTTCCTCGGACCTCTGCACAGGCATCCTTTCCAAGTATTTTCGAACCATGGGGTTCAGCTTCAGATTTAGCTCCGTCTCCAATGCCGGCTCGGGGTCCAGTGAGGTAGCAACCTCGGGGATGCCAATCAGCCTCAAAGGTCTCTTAACTTCCCAAGCGTAGCTCAATCTGCCTGGGAGCTCCCAGGCTTGTTTCGGCACTGTCTCGGCAGCCTGCTTCCTTTCGAGCTCCGCCGCAACCCTTTGCACATCCCTGTCGTCCATAGGCGAAGCCAAGAGTTTCGGAGCTTCGGGTCCACGTTCAACAACTGACCACACTGAAGCCTCAGCTTCATCACTGGCAGGCCGGCGCACATCGCCGTACCAAGCTTCCTCGGCTGCGGAACCGAGATCGCTCCAGCCACTCACTCCAAAGCAGGTGCCGTCATCAGCCTCCTGAAGATCAAGTTGGTCCCTCGCGTCACTTCCAGCCCGGGACAGCAAATCGTCAAGATGTTGTTGAAACTCGAGATCGCCTTGTTCGTCCTCCAACCGGACGGGGCTTTCGCAACGAGGCTGTCCTTCTGAAAGATGAGAGTTTTGGTCTGGCTCTGGCTGAATAGGGACTCCTTCAGCCGGGGCTTCCTGCGGAGGTTCCTGGGCCGTAGAACCCCTTAATTCACAGGAATCGGCCGCAAAGGATTCCATGGCAGAAGAAAGCCTGGGTCAACAGCTTGAAACAAAACTTGCATGACGAAGCTCAGCCAAGTTTTCGAAGGCTTGCAACATGTGCAATCAAGGCAACACGCAAGACTGCGGGGCACAGCGCTGAGCTTTCTAGCACGATGTCCTCCTGAGCTCAAAATTGTAGCGGAGTCCTGGAAAAGAGGCGACCTTCAGGAGGCCGCGTGGCACGATCCAGGGTTGGGGGTCCGCCGGAAAGCAAGGGCATCGGCTGAGGCAGGTTAGGGATTAGGGTCAGCGCCGCGAAGGGCCAGCACCGCAGCCTCGAGAACAGCAATGCGCGAAGCCTGCTGCTCGAGCCCCTGAGTCAAACTCTGGATTGCACTGCTGAGCAAGAAGAACGCACTTGTGTAGGAAGGGTCCTCGCCAAGGCGGCGGACCGCACCTTCATCCTCCAGGAGCAAATGCTGCAAGCGGCCCTCAGCAGAAGAGACCCGATAGTGCAAAAGCCTGAACTCAGAAGCTGGAACCTGCTGTTCAAGGGCAGTGGCAGCCTCACGAAGAACCTGAGCAAGAAGAGAGCCCCCTGACGGAGCACGCCGTGGCGGGCTCCTGGATCTGGAACGAGAGCGGTCTCTCTCGTGCGGAAAACTGGGGGCCGGCGCACCTGACTCTGAGAAGGCCTGCGACCACGGAGGCGGGCCAGCAACAGGCTGCTGAAGCTCACGAGAAGCACGCAAGCTCTCTTGCAAATTTTCCAAGAATGCCCGTTGGGACTCGGTACAAGCGTCACTCATTTTAGGAACGAGAAAAGCAAGCCCTGAAGGAATCCCAAAAAGAGGCACTCTGCGGTTCGCGCACTTGCTGGAGCTCGGCAAGCTGATGTTCCACCTCGCGAATACGGCGCTCACAGGCTGTCACGTGGGCACTAAGGGTGCGCAGCTGCAAATCGAGTTGATGCACGTGCAGACTAACCAGGCTCACTGTTGACGGAGAGCGACTGCCGGAGCGACCAGAGGAATCAAGATCAACGTTCCACAGCTCCTGTTGGCGCATGCAGCGGGCCTAGGACACACCGGCCAGCACACAGACTTTTCCCCGAGGGTACTAAGACTGCACACCGGCTCCCCCGCTACAAAAATTTTCTCTGTGGCTCCCAAAGCCACTTGAGCTACAAACTTGAGCCAAAATGGCTACGGGCGGGGAAACGTGTCTAGCAAGCCAGCTCAGCAAGGTCCTCTTTAAGCTGTGCGTTCCAAGCTTCCTGATATCCGCAGAATCTCCGAGCTCGCGCCTCAAAAGTTCCCGCAGAATCCTCGCAGCATGCTCGGCCGAGATAGGCAACAGGCTGAACCCGCCGCCAGTGACAGGCGACGACAATAACGGAAAACCCTCTCGAAGGGTCACCCCTTGTTCCGTCATGAGCTTGCACCATGCAGTCCCCCAAGACTCATCAAGCAGCCCATTTATAGGAGCGACCATGGGGAGGGATCTTGTTTTCCTTTCCAAAGTGTACGACGTCTTGGACCTCGTAACAGAGGCCTCCAGGAACCCATAAGGCCCATCGTCGCTCTCGGTGACATCAAGCAGGAGGTTAGCCGAGGCCTGGGCATCGGAGAACCGAGCCCGAGCGTACAAAGTGTAGCAGAAAAATCCAGCATAATGTCTATCGAAGCCGCTGTATTTCTCAATAGTTGCTCCAATCACTATCTTCTCAAGCGTCTTCACACGCAGCGCTGTAAGCGCCGGCTTCTGGACAGCTTTCCTTTTCTCAAGGTACCTGGCCTTGGCCACCCCTTGTATCCTGCCACTGATGGTCACATGCAGGTCGAGGCCCAAGACATGCACAGCAAAATTCAATGACTCAAGAAAGCTTCTCCCAAAGGTTGCCGCCGCCGTCCGACAGTACTGATCCATGAATACATATAAAACGCTCTCAGTCAAAGGGAAAGCTTCAAGGCCAGAAGACTTGGTAAAGTTTACATAGCGCATCATCGGTCCCACTCGCGAGTGCAAAGTTGCGCTCGCCTTGCCCGCGAAACAGGTCGGCCTTGCGTCCCGCTCTGGCATCGCTACTGACTCCCCTGCAAAGAGCCTGGTCCGGCACCTCAAGGCAGAAAACCAAACCAAGGGAAGCGCAACAAGCAGCCAGCCGCAGGCAAAATGCATAAATGGCATTGGCACGTGCAACACGCTGGGCATCAGAAAAATCCAGGAGCAAGGAGCCCGAGAGGGTAGGAGAGGGACCACAGCGCGGGCAGTGCACGATGCCAGGAGCGGAGGCGGCGCGGAAGAGCGCAGCCTCGAGCAGGGGAGCACCACGCAAAGTGACTATTCCTCGAAGAGGACTGGTTCAGCTTCTCTACTTCCTTGTCAGTCATGGTGAGACGTGGGGGCTCAGCATCATTGGGCTCATTGTTCTTGGTCGTCTTCCCTGGACGCTCAGGCTGTTCTTCCTCAAGCGCTCGTCCCTACGTCGCTTTCGGCTTGGCCTTTGGCTTCCCTTTGTCTTTGCCCTTGTCGCCCTTCTTGCCTCCTTTGCCTTTTCCTTTCGGCTCGCCGCCTCTGCTGCCACCGTTCCCAGAGGGCTTTCCACCCTTTCCTTTGTCCTTTCCTTCCCTTTGCCACCCTTCGGTGGGTCCGGGCACTGCCAACTGTAGTGACCAGCTCTGCCGCAGTTCCAACACAAACCCTTCTCGCCAACAGCGTGAAGAGCACCAGCGTCGCAAAGCCTGGTCTGTTCCTCAAAGAAACGAATGCTTGTCACAAGCTCCTCCCAAGTTCCCGACTTGCCGTGCAACACAACGTAATGCTGGCACTCGGGGTTGACAGATTGAAGAAGGATGGTCTGGCGGTCTGAAGCTCCGGGCTTCAGCTCTGGAAATCGATGCAGCTTCTGGTCCACTTTGCCCAGTTCATCCTCCAAGAACCGGACCACATCAAGCGGTCGCTTGTAAGCTCGGGCTCTTGTAGGCAGCTTCAGGGCTTCGTCCCTCACAGCAATAGCTTCCATTCTTGAGACAATGCTGAAAATCGCATGCATTTGCCGCATGACTTCGTAACCACAAGCAGCTTGAGCTTGACGCATGGACGTGCTTCTCACAAGCTCCATGCCTCTCTCAAACTTCTGCAGACCCTGTTGAAGGTGCAAAACAACTGCGCTGACCTTGACGCCACAGGAACAGACATCTCCGACTGCTTGACCTTGTGGTGCACCGTTGCTTGGCGCAACTCGTTGACGCAGTTGTCATCTGTGAGCGCCAACCATGACGCCAAGACTTCCCAGCAACGGTGGCACTCCTCCACCTTTCACACGCTCCTTTCCCATCAACACTGCGTCGCTGCTTCCTGCGTGCAACGACGTGGCGGTGGCCTCTCTACAGCTGCGAGCGTGCTTTTTTCTCACGGCCACGTGCTAAAGCGCAAAAAGTCCTGCGTGTTGCAAGCACAACTGTGCTGAGGGCCGCAATCCAAGCGACTCCTCTGACAGCGGCAGGAAAATTCGAAAACGGTCTTTGTACTGAGCAGGATGCGTGAAGTTTCCTGGTTGCCTTGCGGGTGGTGCAAGGCAATCACCTCTGCATCCCATGAACGTCGTAAGCGGGCACTCAGCCCACGTTTCTCAACAACAAAACAAACTCAAACGTCAGTGGAAGTTCTCGAGACCTGCTCAGAACTGGCAGAACTGCAACTCTCAGTCGTTCTAACGCAGTCATAGCAAGGAAAAACACTGTGTCCTGCACTCTCAAGCACTTCAAAAATCTTTCCCGTTTTGTGGTTGTTAGAAAATGCGATATAGAGGTTCTAAAGTCGTTAGATCTCTTGGATTTTCTGTCTGTCATTGCAGTAGCTCGCCTTGAACCGAACATTTGCACAGCAAAAACATGTTAGCTGCAGAGGCAGCTTCG
This sequence comes from Symbiodinium sp. CCMP2592, assembly GCA_905221615.1. Lineage (NCBI taxonomy): Eukaryota > Dinophyceae > Suessiales > Symbiodiniaceae > Symbiodinium > Symbiodinium sp. CCMP2592. Next base: position 133,938 of record CAJNDT010000090.1, on the reverse strand, counting down.
ACTGTCGGCAGCCGTCTTTAGTTTCTGTAAGCAACGTTTTCGCATCGTAGTCATGGCCCTGGCTTTCCGGGATGCAACGGCGTCTCTGCCAGCGCAGGTTGGCGTGCATGCTTCCCGCATTGCGTGCTTCGGGGCAGAGAATGCTGGTGCTGATTGGCTTGGAACGGACCGTGTGTGTGTGTGACAACCCTGTGTCCAAGGGCATTCACCTCACGCTCTGCAGCCTTTTGTTTTTGGGACTAGAAACATGCAACAGAGGAACGGCATTTTCAGACTCCGCAGTCCCGTCGGACTAAGTACATACAGCAGGGGTGGGGGAAGCACCGGTTGGCCACCGGTGTGTACCTGCTCAATGAACGTATTTGGCATCTAACATCCTCGCTGTGCATTGGTTATTCTCCACTTGGCTTATTGTGGATGTGTCTGGATATGGCGCGGGGCTATAAGCCGAGAACCCCACCCAGTCGTTCTCCTGCAGCCGTGGTACCACTTCAGAAACAGTCAGTGCATGAGTCCATGTCTTATCGCTCGTGATGTCTCTCTGGATGGCATGGGGCTAAGCCGAGAACCCCATTCAGCGTGTACGGCTTACATGTATTGCTCAGTGCCTGCGTCTCCAATCGTTGGCCCCTGTCCAGTCCTTCGGTGCGTTGGGGTTCAGGCTGGCGTTGGGGTTTAGCTAGGCAGGTTGAGGTGTCAGCTACGGCCTTTCTGCACTTCCTCATTGCAGTTGCTGTCCATGAAGCCACATGTCCAAAGTCTCTAATGTGTGGTCAATTGAGACCTGGGCATCAGGTGGTTCGTCGCATAAAGAAACCTCACTTGACATTCCGCGCGTAGTCCTCCGGGACGGTGGTGTATGCCTCGGTGCTGCACTCAGATCCTCCAAGTCCGGAGGCGCCAAATTCAGTGCCAGCGCGCAGATCAGTCCAACGAACAGATCTTTAAAGCCTAACGGCGCTACCGCCTCTGATGGCACCCACAAAATCGGCTTCAAGCCTACCAATCCGCGATTGCAGTTGAAGCAGCTACAAGCAGCCACATCCAAGGAGTCAGGCGGGAAGTTTGTGTCGCGACCGTAACTTTCTAGCGGGTTTTCTTTTTCGGTTATCCTGCTAGGGTAGACGGTGCCTGCCGCTTCTTGAACTTGCCATGCTTCCTCGTCCCCGGCCTTCCTGCGCTCCTGGCCTACGGACCTCGGCGACTTCCCGCTCCCGATCACGCCCGAGATCGTCATCCTCTTCTTCGTCCTCTAGTTCGTCGACCCCTGCACCACCTCTCAGTCGGACAGCATTACCCCGCCGCTCTACTTTGGCGGGCCGAGTAGCCAGCCTGTTACCACCTCCTCGACCTGTCCCGCTGGCCTTCCCGACCTTTCTCCCATGCCAGCACAAGCCTTTTGGCCTGGTCTACCTGCAGCTCCCATCACCACAGACTCTACACTTCCGGCTCAGCCCGCAAATACGGCGACCACTACATCTTCGTCTGTACCCGGCATCCCTACGGCCCTACGGTCCCGACATCGTCTTCTACGCCTCAACCTGCGTCATCCTCTTCTACTGCTCCTTTCGGGGCCGCCTGTACATTGACCACGCTGAGGCAATGCCTTGAGACTTCAGATCAACTTGACACCTATCTTCAGGCTGACTTCTCCACGAGAATGGCATCGTTCAAGTCGATCCGTTGGGACCGCGTCTATGAGGCCCTTCTTACACACCGGGAGTACTTCAAGGCCCTTCCACATCGACGCCAGTGTCAACGTGAGTTGGTTCTTGCAGGCCGACAGTTTGAGCTGCCCTTCACGCCGACCGACCCCATGCTCACGCTCATGCACTTGCTCGTCCATGCCGGCTTCCACCCGCATAGCGTGCATTTCCGATTCACTCACGTGGATCCTCCACAACACCAGCCGGATCAACCAGGCCGCCCAATGCTCATGGCCACATTGCCGTTTCCCGCGGCCGCGCAGCGTGTTGGCGGAGCCCCAGCGATGGCCTATTTCGGGCATAACGCGAACCTGCCGGCTGCACTCAGTATTTTCAGAGAAGGTTGCGTTCGCCCCACAAGACCCATTTGTGTGTTTGTGCGCGTTCCTCTCTCCTACCTCGACGTGACGACGACCGCAGTACAGAAAGCTACCTCCAATCCAGCCACTTCAGCCGCTGCGGTGCTACCCAACATGCCCGCGGCACAACATCTCAAGAGTGAGTCCGGCGGCACTGTTCCCGAAAACGCCGCGAGCTATTATTGCTCGGTTGTCCACGGAAGTGACAATAGGTGGGGGGTCCATTCCACCCTAGCCCAGCCGGAAGGAATCGCGGTATTCTTCTGAGCGAGACCTGGAGAAACAATTTGCCGTGTGCTCGAGGTGCCTTACATGCATGGATTTGTTCAGTGCCTCTTTCCGCAGCCATTTCTTTAGCGAGCCGTTGGTGCACAATATGGCTTCTACCGATTCTACCGCGTTCAGCTCGGATTACCTCCAACTCTTCTTCGTGTTCTTTGACTCCCTCTCGGACGGACAATTATTTCAGGTCCGCGACGTCCTTCTTCGAGCTCATCAAAACCGACCGAATATCAGACCCACTGACGTTGCACCACTTCCTTCTGACAGAGCTGCCCCACCTCCGCCGCCTCCTCCTTCGGCACCGGCGACTACTACCTCTTCACCTCAAGCAGCTCCACTACCTGTGAATCCGATACCAGCATGTCCAGTCGCAGTCACGCATACTTCCCCAGTACTTCCCGGACCTCCTGGACCTGGATTGCTTCCCGGTGGGGGTTCTTCTCCACCGGCACCTGCGGACCCACCACCCACTCCTGCCTACGCGGACGCTTCTCATCGCCAGACTCTACCTCGCCTTCGTGGTCGTGATCGAGAACGCGCACGAACAGGAGACCGCGACCGAGATCGTACTCGGCGTCGCCGCCGATCCTCCTCGCCACCTCCGCCGGCTTCATTGTCTGCAGCGCCTCCTCACCCTTCTTTGATTACGGCAGCACTCCCAGCAACTGCCCCACCCAGGACACCCACGTGGAACCTCCGGCAGTATGCAAACATTCAGGACGTGCATTAGCTCCAAAAGTCGATGCCGCTGGGGTCGTCACTTATATTCCCGTGAAAGCTCGACCACAACCGCCCTCTCAACATGCGGCATCCAGTGCTGAGCCTACCTCTGGACAATCACCACCAGAACCTCGACGCACTACCTCTGGACGGTCCCGTAGCAGACGACGGCGCAGAGGCCATGCGGATCGAGATCAAGACCGCTCTCGTGGTGCACGCGGACATCGGGCAGATCGAGCCGATCATCCTGAAGCCGCTCATCGAGACCGTGAACGTGACCATCATCGTCGCGCTACGAGGTCCACAGATGCTGCCTATGGCGAAGGACATCCGCCCTTGACTCTTTACTCCATTTGTTGTACTGTCCGGATTCCTTGAGCGATTGCACCTCATGTCGCTCTCACCCCATTCGTCTTCTACCTCTTCTGCCTCCTCTTCTTCGTTCACCGTGCTGGACTACTTGGACGTACTGACGGAACCTCTCGTGCTCTTCTTTATCCTTCGACCACACCTGGAACCACCTCTACGCACTGCCATGGTCCCACCGGACTCGGACACTGAGAGCGCCGTTGCCCAGTACGTCTCCCCAGACTCCGCCCTGGGCCGTCTTTTTCCACTTGCTGAACAACATGGTCAGGCCTTGGCCTTTCGCACGGAACGCGATTACCATCTCCATTACTTGGAGGATCGTCGCGGTTATAAGTACATAGCGGAGTTGGTCTAAATTGTAAGTAATTATAAATATGGCCTACTCTAGTTATAATTCCAGTAAGTGCTGTTGTATTTGACACAACCGATTTATTTTTTTTTGGACGGACATATTAAGTAGTTGCGGCGCAAGCTATGTACTTAGCTTGTGCCGTAAGTAGTTGTCTTACTTACTATTTAGACATAGGTTCACTTATATGTACTTATGGGTGGACTTATATGTACTTACAAGCACTTATAAGTACTTAGGCTAAGTCAGCCAAGTAGTTAGGGCTAAGTCCGCCAACTGGGTTAGGCCGCGGGCTGTGTAAGTGGGTTATCTGGGTTCAGAGCTAAGTGGGCTAAGTGGGTTAGGGGCTTCTAGGAATCATGCTTTAAATCGTTGGAAAATTCTGCATTTTGTTTAAAACACAATAACTTTTTGTCTCTTTTGTGGACGAATTCATGAGCACGGACTGCTTCACAAAAGCATACATACCATGTATTTGTATATGTACATTTTTTTGTAATCATACGTACATGTATACATGTTCACGTTCCTGCACTTGTACATGTAACATGTACACGTACATACACACATACACATATATATATATAGATATATAGACTGTATATATATATATATATATATATATATACGGATATATCGGGAGCATGCATGTGCGTGGGAGATATGTATATACATATATATGTGTATACATGTATATATATATATGTTGATATGTATATGTAAATATGTCGCTATATATATATATATATGAATATAAACATATATATATATATATGCACACACAAGCTTATGCATACATATGTCTATACATGTAAATCGCGCATGTATAGCTGCACACCCACATACTCAAAAACCTGTAAGTATACATTTATACACCAATGCTGTAAACCAAATTTATAGATATATATATATATATATATATATGTATCTGTACATATATATCTATATTCATGTTAAGCACCCAAACCCCATACAAACCCCATCTGAAGACCTTATATATATATATATATATCTGTTTACATAGTTATACAGAAGAACATATATTCGACAACTTTATAAAACTGTCGAATATATGTTCTTCTGTATAAGTAAACAGATTTATATATATATATATAACCACCCCAAAATCACTAAAACCCATCCCATGTGTTGCCGCTGCTTGGGCATCTGCGTGCCCCCGCTCAAGGCGGGGGGGGGGGCGGGTCGGGTTAAAATTAGAGGGTTGAGGGTATATATTGGGTTTCGGGTTTGTCTTTTGTTTTTTTTTTTCGGAATGTTTGCGTATAACGGTGATGTAGGTGTAGCGAGGTTTCTGCCCTGTTCTCTGAATGTCAACGTTTTGAAATTCAAGCAAGCTTGGGTAGATGGCGGGAGCAACTTAGATTCTCTTAAGGAAATGCCGGGTCATCTTTATAAATGTTTGAAGATAACTAGTTATATATAGGCTATATATAGGAGGTTTTCATGGCATGAAGGTATTTGAGTGAGTGAGTGAGTGAGTGAGTGAGTGAGTGTCGACTAGCACATACGGTGCAGCCTGCCGCCCACGTCCCTCTCGACTTCGCAGAGGGGCTCCGAAAACGTCATTGCCCCCCTCCATCACAGAGTTCAAGTGGGGGAAAATTAGCTACTGCAGCCATGTCACACTTCAACAACCCCTGGGACGAGTCCTTTTATGCTGCTCCAGCAGACTTCCAATGTTCCACAACGTCAGACTTCGCGGCCAATGGGCTTTTGGTTGCCCTCCGAGCTCTGGTTGAACAAACAGCCAGCCGTCTACCGTAATCCGATCACTGGTAAAGGAACAACTGCCAAAGTCTACCCTTTCCCTCCAAGCACTGGTTGAAGCTACTGCAAACGTCGAACTCCGCTGGGTGCCCTCCGAACTCTGGTTAGAGCTACAGCTCCAAGCTCTGTTTGACGCTGCTGCCAAACATCAAACTCTGCAGGCAGCTGGGTCGGAGGGTGCCCTCCAAGCTATGGTTGAAGCTTCGGAAAGAAGCTGAAGCCACTTCCAAACGCCAGTCTCCGCTTGGGTGCACTTTGTGAGCAGATTGGACCTACCGCCGAATTACAACCCCAAACCAAGAACGACAAACTCGACAGTCAGCTGAGTAGTTGGGTGCCCTCCAAGCGCAGGTTGAAGCTACGGCCAAACGTCGAACTCCGCAGACTGCTGTGAAGCTGGGTGCATTTCAATCACTGGGTGGAGCTACTGAAACAAGCACTGGTAGATACAGTAGCTGGGTGCCCTTCAATTCTACTGCAAAACACAGGTTGAACCGACCACCAAGCGACAAACTCGACAGTCAGCTGAGTAGTTGGGTGCCCTCCAAGCGCTGGTTGCTGGGGCAGAAGCCCGCAAAGCAACACATGTGCTAAGCGATGAAAAGATTGACCAATAACCTTCGCCCGTGCTGCTCGGCGGGATACAGTTTTAGTAAATTGTCTCGGCGGGACTTCTGTATTTGGGCACACTTGTTAGTCGCGATAACGTGGTTGTCTTCGCGGGTTCACCGCGTTAGACTTGACAAACTCACGCACAAACCTCTCTCGAGCTGCAACACAAGATCCCCCGTCACTCGAGGCCAAATCTTGGGGCGCCCTGTAGGGCGAGTGAAGACGAAGCCACCTGCATAGGCTGGAGAGCATGTTGTTGAGTTGTTGTTGTGAATATGGGACACTGGGGTTGTTGAACTGGCTACAAAGTGCCGGCGTAGAGACTGGCCTGGTAGCTTACACAAATAATGCACTCCGACGTCAAAGCATCTGCAATATCAATAAGCGCGGGGCCCACTATGTCGAATCACTGGACTAACTGTGAGGGGCCAGGGAGTCAACCCCCCCGCTCCGGAGACGTGCCTACCAAGGCCTACCACCAAGACGGCAAAACCAGACCAAACGACACCCACGCTTCTTCCCTAACCTTCATAAGCATAGAATGAAATAACAGCTGCTATGGTATAGTCCGTGTGCAGGAAGCGACAGCACTACGCTACTCGACGTCTCCCTTGTTAGCTGGGCCATCGTCATACACCGATCTGCGAAAATCACGAGTCCGGTCGCTCAAATGCGTATCCCTCCATGAATTTTACAGACGTTCCGAAAGCCCGCGCTCTCCACGGATCCCACCTCGCATATGCCTGATGCGAGAGACTTGCGAACGCAGCCACTAGATATGTGATATGTGCAAAGGCCCCTATTGGGCGAAGAGAGAATGCGGGAGAAAAACTCTGTGCTATAATAATGCGGAGCCAGTCTTGCTGGAACGTCCTGGAGTGGTTCGGCAGTCTCGCAGTGGGCCTCCCTCCCTCCGTGAGAGCTGCACAGGGTTGTAGCCTGCAACGTGCCTCGAAATCCTCGCGCCCGTGCGAGCATGTACCGGCCCGCCTGCTGGCGATGAGCGTGGATGGACAACAATAGCCAACCAAGTCAGCAAAACTGCCCAATACAGCAGCAACTTCGGCAGCACCATGGTTTAGTGACTTCTGATGCCTTCCAACTTCGATGCCGGTCTTAGACTTCCAAACAAGATACTTTGCGAAACGAGGAATTTGTGACACTCATCTCGCACAATCCCCCTAAGTTACCCGATGCAGCGTCTGCCTGACCACTGCGGGGCCTCGCCATATTCCATCGGGGAGATGAGTGCAGCGACCATGCAGCAGATCGTGCGTGTGTGACTGTAGGTAAAGTAAGCTCCATGTTGACTCGGGGAGCAAGCCTCGCCATCATATGGGAGACCCGTGCGCAACATTAAATGTCTCATCAAGGGGCATTCGCCAAAGTGCTCCACCTACGGCAAACCCGCAGCCCTGAAGGACCCAACAGGCGAGCATCATCAGCGTCAGCGGGGCCAGGGCCCTCCGAAATCTTGCGTACGGATACTGTCCGCAGCCCTGTAGGACGCAAACATGATAACATGAATGCGCCTGTTAACGGACACGTACCTCTCGAATCGAAGGGCAAACCGCCTCAACTGCTCACATGCGAGTAACACAGAGAATGAATAACGGAAAGAAATAGTTACGCAGTCAAAGAGGCTGCAGAATGGAAGGTCATCACGCAGGGTACTGCAATTCTCACAAATTTATCAGATTTGATGTTGAAGTGGAGGCCTTGTAGGCTTCGTTTGTTATGAGAGTCAGTCAATCTTGCTGTAGCGTCCCACTTGCAACAGACACCCCGTAAGGAAAGGGATCGTAGGTGTCCTAACATCGTAAACAAAAAATGGCTGCAGATAGGCACGTCTTCACATGCAAGTGCTGAATCACCCTGGCAACTCGGCGGTGCCGTTGCTACACGATGCAAACTCAAGCACTGGGTTGTATGCCGTTGCAATACAACGACGCGCGTGTCTCTCATCCAAACCCCTGCTCGACTCGAACTTTTGCCACTTGGCAGTACATGTCTGGCATAGAGCGGAGCATCAAGGGCACCAGTGAGTCTCAGTCTAACCCGTGAAGTGCAATGCAAGTTGTCTCATCTACCATGGTGAGGAAGGCCTTGCCTTCGCGGCACAAGGTGTTCACGCTACGTTGAACGAGGTCATGCAGGAGGGGCGAAGCAGCGGGTACCTCCATTGCAGCCTCGCACCGGGATAGCAACCAGTCAAGGGGCAAACCCTCCTGTCTAGATCTAGCGCGGAGATGGCGCAAAACCCACCTACGAACACGACGCAGCGTGAGAGTAGGCGCTGAGCGCACGTCCTGCGAGCCCGCACCGCACGCACATGCTGCAACCAATCCCGTCATGTGATTGACCAGGGTCGGGACGACCGTAGCGGGGCGCCTCCTGCTAGGGCAGTCCATCCAGGCCTGCAGCCACACCCACAGGCAGTCGGGGCACAGCGCATGGAGTTCAGTTGGCCCGGGTAAATAGTACCCGCTCGCCCCACGGTTCCAAGCACGACACTGTCCACGTGCATGCAGCTTGCATCCACAACCACTGCATGCCAGATCGCCGCTGTCACGGTTGCACCATTTGCAGGGTTGTGGTGGACCAGGACGGAGGGTGATACCCCCACACTGCCAACAGCAGCTGATGGGTGATGGTACTTCATTCCTGGCGCAAGTGCAGGTCACCTGAAGGGCCGCTTTTACAGCGTTCCATTCCGGAAACACACCCCCCCAGGTGGGAACCCCACGCAACATGATGGGAACTCCGCAAGCCTGCGCAGTAGCAACAATGGCGTCCCCACTAAGTCTCAAGCCTGGATAAACTGACTTTATGCGGTTAATCACGATGTCCTTTGAGGGCAGCAACCACCTAAGTTCTGAAAGTAGACTTTGGCCATGCGGTGAGCGCAGCCACGCCTGCAGGCCATTGGGAGGCGGAGGGACGGCCTGTAAATTGGGCACCGCCTGGGGAATGCCGGCAGGCAGCATGTGATCCAACAGAGTACTGGCAAGTGCAATCCAAGCGTCCAATCGCTGCTGAAACTCCGATCTGACGAACCGCAGCCCAAGCAGCAACAGACTGGTGACGTCTACAGCAGGCTGGATGCGGGAGGAACGAGAGTGCGAGGCGGCAGCTTCAGCTGTAGCTTGGCCGGGCTGGCGGAGGGTTGCAAAGGTTTCGGCTGGGAGGAGATGGTCTAGAGTGGCGGCAGGATGTAGGTTACACAACGCTTTGCCCAGCGCCAATGGAAGAACCCCACGGTATGCGAGGTCATGTCCTTTTGCTCTGTGGCTGCAATCCCGGGAGCTGCCGCTGGGCTCCTCGGAAAGATAAGCTTCCCGCTCAGGGAAGGCTACCAACCAGCGCCAAGCGCTGAGCACTGGCCACCTCAAAACATCACTGGGCGATGGCACGCCCGGTACCAAATTTGCGTTCCTTGCTCGCCAAGCAGTCGCGGCTGCAATAAGCAAAGCTGGAGGTTGCAATTCTGACAGAGCGGCCTCTATGGAATCACGGAGAGCATCAACTAGGGGGCCCATATGGACACAACTCATCAACACATGCCTGGGAGTGCAAGGACCACGACAGCAAAGGGGGCACGTACGGACACTATCCAGCCTACGAAACTGCATCCACCGACGCCCGAGTCTCTGCAGATCAGCATCTGAATGGAGTCGTTCCGTCCAACTACCACCAATGGACCGTGTACATCTAAAGAACATAGGAGTCAGGTCTACGTGCGAGTCGTCCTGGGGAAGAGCCCACCGCCTCCACCGTTCCGGGATTTGGCAGTGCCTGTAAAGGTCAGGGTTGAGGCAAGGCTTGAAAATCTCGTGGCCCACATGCGCGATTAGCCCCTGAACCGGCTTGGATGCCCAACTGGACAGCGCTTCCTGGCGCATAAGGTTTCGAATGAAGTCCCTCGCTGGGGAAGTGACAGACCGGCCCTGACAGACAAGATACGCGAAGGTTCCACCGACGGGCCTACGAATGTCAGGCGGGCAAGGGTAGGCCCTCGCCTCAGCACATCCCTCATCCTGGAGCTGATTCCCCTGAACGAGAACTGGATGAGGGAGCGCAGTATGTGTTTGGTGCGATTTGATGTCTACCCCTACCAATCCGAACCTAGAGAAAGCAATGCGGGAGTACCATCTAATGGTGGAGGCCTCGTCATCAGGGAGCTGGATGTTCCACGCCGAGGGTAGCTCTAACTGTTGGAGTCTCCATGACGGGGTCTGCACGACTGGGTTCCAGCTAGCAGCCCGCTCCCGTAGGATGTGCCATAAGCGTGTAACCCAAGGCTGACAGCGTTGCTTCAGCAGGACGGACTCATCGTTCCCTCCGACTTTGTTTAGAATGTGAAAGAGTGCCGACCGGTCAGCAACCAAGAGCATCCAATCCCTATTGCGCCTGTAGCGCAGCGACCCCAGCATAGCGGCCAGTTCAGCCTCATGAACCCCTGAATTCTCCCAACCTACGCGAACTGGCAACCGACCAACATGACGTTCGGATACGGCAGAGCTGGTGCCCCAGTAATCCCCGAGGGGTCCAAAGGAGCGTGCTTGATAGGAGTACGTTGTGCAATCATGTGATGTTTGACCGCCATCCCCAAACATTGCAAAGTCCCAGCCCTCGAGCTGATGACATCTAGACTTAGCCATGAGGAAGGCTGTGCGAGCATCAGGCCGACTATTTGCATGCTCCCAGGAGTCGGCAGGCCAGTCCTCAGGGAGAAGAGGAAAGCCAGCACCCGGTTGGAAGATGGCACACTCGATGTGCCAGTCGGAGTCTGCTTGCTCGGAGGCTTGTCTAGCCGCTCTGGCGCAAGTAGACGGGGGGAAAGGACAAGCTACATCAAGGTGCTCAGCCCAACACTCAGCGGAGAACCAATCCTGCACAGGGGCTCCCGCTCGGATGAGGCGCCACGCGCGACGGATGGAGTTGGCAGCACTACCCACTCGACAGTAGACTTGCCCTCTAGCATAGGAATCTGGTTGAAAGGCTGCGGTCAAGGGTTGCTTCATGGCCCGGTCCCCCGCTATGCAGTCGAGGATTCTGCCTACCATGCGGTCCGTGGAAACTTCGACATACAAGCCATACCCTGCTAGAAGTTGTAGAGCGCGCAGCAGTGTGCCATCATGGCAGTCGAGTAAGCTGGGAGGGGACTCCACGGCCTGTTTCAAAGTGTCACGCGCGACCAAGGCTACCTGGGAGGTGCCATTAAGAAGCAACAGAAGGTCCGAGGCAACTGAACTAAGCAAAAACTCCACTAAGCAAGGGGCCCCTAGGCCGCCGAAAGATTTCGGAGCCAAAAGGCTCGCACGCTCCGCTGTAGAACGGGAACCGACTGTATGCAGGAGGAGCCGTTGAAAAGCGAGATCCTCTACGTGCACATCCTCTGCAGGCGGGATACCAATGAGGGGGGCATACGAGAGAATGCCACCTACAATCCATTGCATCAGAGCGGACGCCTCATCCCAAGAGCAATGTTTGAACGCTATGCGTTGTTTTGCGCGTCTTATGCTATGGAGCAAATCCTCAGCCGCAAAGGAGTGCTTGTCACCTAGGGTGCCCCGTTTTCCCAACAGAACCTCTTCCTCGTCAGGAAATGCCCTTGGGATGACAACCTGTTTGAAGCCTCCGCTCCAGATGTCCCAGCTGCTGAGTTCCAGACCCTGCGCCTGGACCCGTGGGCCTGCATGCTCTTGCCTCTCCTCCCAATCGCTCGCGAAAGCTCTACATTTTTTCCACGAGAAACCAACGCCAGAACTAGCACTACCCAATGCAAGAGAATCAGCAATACCCGTAAGGTCACAAGCGCCGGAGCCGTAGTGCTCCAAGTCGTCCACAAACCCACAGGTCTGCACCAGTCTGCCTCCACTGGTTCGGTAGCCCTGGAAGCTGTTCTCACGCAATCTGAGCATTGGCTCTTGGGCGCCACGTGACAAGCTGGGTGAGGAGACCGACCCCTGGGGGACCCCCCTAGAGACCGACACAGGCGATGTGACACCCACGCGTGTTGCCAATCTGACTGCACAGGCTCCAAACAAGTCCTGATACACCGCACGCGCGGCATCCGGAATGCCGCGACAGTGCTGGACAGCATCAAGCTCCACCAGCTGCAAAGTGTTAAAAAATTTTTCGTAATCCACAGCCACCCTTGAGATGGGTCTCCTGTGCCTGGCCGCGTCCTCAAGCAACAGAGCATCCAGATACAGAACATGCGGGGCCGCCGGGTAGCCCGGGGCATAGCCCATGTTGAGCAAGCTGTACAACTGGCCATCCTTGTCCTGCTGGACTGATGCCGCCAGCCTCTGGTTGAGGGGGCCCTCAATGGCTTTGAACCCCTCCTCCATTAGAGATAGCGGCCGCCAACCGCCGGAGGCCTTAGAAAGGTGAACCTGCAACGCTTCTTTCAGAGCAGATGCAACTATACCTGACCTCCTTTGGAAATCAATACTACGCCAATACAGTTGTTGCACATGTTCTGGGTAAAACTCCAGAAAAGCCATTTTCCATCCCGACGGCCCCGGACACGAGTGACGGTGCTTGCTGAGGATGCGCTGACGCTCAGCCTCAGAACTAGAGGAAGTGAGAGTGTCGCTAAGGGGCTCAAATACCCGTAGCAACAAAAAACCCCCTGAGGAGCAGTGCCATCTGTCAGCCGACCACCAATAGGAGGGTCCTCCATTAACCAGTGCCAGGACATGCCGGTCACCACTACAAGGCGCCTGGCGACAACCCACCCCTCCCAATGCAAGACCCAACCGGCAACAACAACACAGTGTTCAGACCAAATCCGGAGTTGATCGCGATGCCAAGGCAGCAAAAGCCAGGGCCCTGGACTAAGCAAGGCTCGACCCACACGTCGAAGACCCTCGTTGTTCTGCGACGACATGACAGCCACAAAGTCCAGCATCCCGCGTTTTCGGCCCGCACAGTCCTGGTAGTGACAGATGAGATTATGGCTCCAGGATTCAGCGGGTTCCTTGAGCAACGCCCCCCATTCCTGCTCCGCACCCCGAAGTACCTCGGAAACTGTAGTGGGTCTACAAGCAACCCCGTCATCCCGTACACACCAGTCAGGAAGATACTCAGAACGAGGATGTGGGAGCGGCCGCATCCATTTCGCCCACCCTTTCACATCCCCAGCGCGTAGTCGGTGCCGGCGCTCCTGTAGGTAACTTCTCGACTGTTTGCCAGTGCAGCTGGAGTACTGTTGTTGAACACAGTCGAGCCACTCAGTAGCTTTCAAGATAAGGGTTGGGGCGTGCCGCCTGTCCATCGTGCAAGGATTGACGGGCCAACGGAGCGGGAGCCCAAGTGAGTTGGGACCACAAGTGGAGGAACGGGAGGAACGGAAACGCTGGGAACCAAGCAACACATCTGCACACTGCATTCGACAAAACTCAGGAACTCCCAGTGTGCCTACCCACTCCTCAAGGTCGGTGTGGAAAGAGTCCCAGGGCACCGAGGCCCCAGCATGCTCAGATCTGGTTTGCCCTAGGCGCATAAGCGCAATGGCCTTGGACGCCAGTGAAGAAGCCTGTTGCAGGGAGATTTTGCCGACTTCGAGCGGCTTGTTCGGATTGACCACAAAGTCCTGCAGGTATCTCCGAATGCTCCTAAGCTCTAGAATGCATTGGTGCCAGGCTTCGGACGCCTTCGCCGTCCTACGCGAAGTGCCCGCCACCACATCAGGCAAGCAAGACAAAAGAATAGTCTGCAGTTCATCAAAGCTGCTGTCAACTACAGCCCTAAGACGTGTAGCAGTCTGAGTGGTCGAGGGAAGCATTTCATTCCACAACCCGATTACACCCTCGCATGGAGGTTGAGGCATGGCATCAAGGAGCGCCTCAGCTTCCGAGATGCGGTCAGAAATGGCTTGTATGCTTTCCACGTGATGCTCGAGCTGGCATTGGACCTGCTGACGCGCACGAGCCGAATCCGGTGAGCACAACATCGTAGTGAGTACCTTCCATTTTGGGAAGGGGATGGGGAGGGAGGAATGGATGGCTGGGAGCTGGAAACGGAAGTCTACCAAGACTGGTTCATGATCAGTACGATAGCACCATTGCCATAAGATGGTGGAGTTCACAGGACCAGCAGCCCAGGCCGGGGTAGGCAAATACCAGATGCTATCAAGTCGACTGGCGGAAGCCGAAGAATAAAAGGTGAAGGCCCGGGTATCCTGATGAAACGCACGGAACACGTCTGTAAGACCCATGGAGGCCAGGTGTCGCGCAACACATTCAGCACGATCAATGTAGCTTCCCGCGAAGGTGTCAAGGGTCCGCGAAACTACAGAGTTCAAGTCCCCCCCCACTATCATAGCATCACCTGCCATTGCTGCCTTACGCTCTTCCTGAGTGAGATGAAGGTATTTGTCAGGTTTCAGGGTTATGTATAATTTTAAGGGCTCATATATCTATTATTGGTTGCACTGCTTTGGAGCGTTTGTGGGTTTAGGCTTGAGTGCGCTATATAGGCGGTTTCTTGGGTTGGCTGTCTTATGTCGGTTATAGGTTTTTTTTGAGTTCAAGAGTCCATTATATAGTGGCATATCGTATGCTCTATCTTGCATAGGTTTGGTTGCTGTTAACATATTCTGCACCAAGGAGGGTTGTGCTATGACGATTTTACATGGTCGGTTAGCGTTTTTGGGTTGGGGCTAAAAGCGTGTTATTGTCTTTGTACATTCCGTTTAAGACTGAAACTTGCATCGAGCGACTTTTGATTTAACGTTGCCTGTTCGAGCGTTTACATACATTTATAGACGTATATGTAGAGGGCTGGTTGGCATAAGGGTATATAGATTTGTCAGGTTTGCGGGTTTTGTATATGAATTCAATCCTACAATTTCAAACGCTATGCAAGCATATAATATATATGTATACAAAAACTGTATGCTTGCATATCGTTTCTAAATTTAGGCTTGAATTCGTATACATGCGATTCAGAAGGGTTTCTTGGGTTGGGTGTCTTACTTCGGCATGTTGTTTTGGAGTTCAAGAGTCCATAATGGCATAGGGTATGTTGTTGAAACTTGTTGGTGGGCTTGGTTGTTGGTCTGGAGGGCGGTGTTGTCACCATTTAACATTGTCTGTTAGAGATTTTCGGTTGCAAGGCTATAACCACATGTATATATCTATATCGGGTATATAATATTGGGTTTAGGGGGAACTGCGGTCTATGGCAGGACAGTACATACACATAGAAACAGTCTTCATGCATATTGCATGCTTGGGCATTTGACCTCGAGTCGGCGGCAGAACTTTCCAGACACATGTTCGCCGCCGGGCTGCAGCAGGACGCGTGCAAGTTCGCTGCACCGTAAAGGCTGCGTGTCACGACAGCCACTTCCGCTACATGGTTTGAGCGGAAACGCCTGACGGAACACTTTTTCGTATGTGACTGCTGGCCAAAGTGTCCAGAGCATATGTTTTCATGCATCCACGCAGAGTATAAAAAAGGCAAAGATGTTTATATGGCATGCATGCATTTCAGCAGCAGGACAGATGAATGTTCGCTGTTGCTTGCTGCAGGACTCCGGTTCGCAGCAGTTTGTGTAGCACAGAACCTTGCAAGATCTCAGACATGCTTCCCGCATTGGAGGTGGCTTTTGTGGATCGGTTTTGGAAGTGGGACGACGGCAAGGGCCTTCCCGCGAACCCCCGATGGTGTCCACTTACCACAGCCCAGCAGAAAGACATTCATGAAGAGAGCACTTCATTGACCCTTCTGCCGGACAATCGAACATTTCAGAAGGTTGCAGAGTATGATTCCGGGATCAAGCTTTTCCAGTCCGAAGGGATGTGGAACGTTGAGTCTTGGTCTTATGTGCGAGCTTTGGTCCGGCCAATCGGCCCGGACCTTGTACTGAGCGTGCACGCCGACCACATGACGACGGAGCAATACTTGAAGTGACTCAGATGAGCTAATTTTTTCGTGTGTTTTTGTATACATATATACACACGAAAACACACACAACAAAGAAGCACCAGATTTATAAACGCAGAAATATACACATATGCAGCTGAAGTCATCTGCAGGTTCGACTATCGTTCCTGCGTCTCGGGGCGGCTTCTCTTTCATCTCTTTGTGACCGACAAGGAGAACTTGTCCATGAACGTCTTGGGAATGAGGATCAAGCGGCGCTGCGTCGATGAGAAACTCATCAGTCCTCAGCAGCACGTACGCCTGGTCAGCTCAGTAACCGGGGAGCTCATGAGCTGCGAGATAGGGTTCCTCTGGGGCCCACGAGTCCTTGCCGGCCTCAAGCCGCGCATGCGACTGGTTAAGAAGACCAGGTTTTCCAAAGTTTCCCTTCGCAAGTTCTTTTTGCCATGCAGTTCTTGAAGCTGCAGGTTTCAGTCTTGCTTACAGCGCCGGCGCAATATAAGGATCATGATTAAATACGTGTTTCCGGACATCCCGTATACATCCATGTTCTTGTATAGTTGCATTGTTATACCGAGTTCTATATGGTTGATGTCGACGCGTTTTTAAAGAAACCCATTTTGTGATCAGAAGCGCGATCTCACGTGCCAAAATGCTTGATTTTGCATCTTTGCAATGCTTGCAGTCTTGGTGCTCATGACACGCATTGATCGCTGCAGAGCCACGTCTCGCAGCGATGCTTCGCAGGGTGCATGTGCATGCATGTACTCGCGAAGATTGCCTTCCAAGCCTTGGACAACTCACCTGTGTGATAGATCCTTCCAGATGGCGTTGACAACGGAGTTGGCGACCAAAGTGGAGAAGTTGCTGGTAGCAGCCAGCGGCGGCTCGCTTGTTCGGTCGATGGAGCAGGTGTACGGGCTCTTAGCAGAACACGGGTTGCTCTACCAGCAGAAAGTGGTGTCCAGCTTCATAGGCGTGCATCCAAGCAATAGGGACGGCTGCGGCGTCTCCGCAAAGCACGTGCATGAGCTGCTGGCGGACCTGGTGCATCTGGGGTGGAGCCCTGCCGAATTTCGCGGCTTATGCGTTGAAGTTTCGGAGAAGGAAAGGTCCCGGGTGTTTGCCTGGAATCAAGAGTTGGCCCACAACTCCGAAGGGCAAGTCCCCCCCTGGACATCGGAGCTCCAACTGAAGTTCGCAACCCTGGCAGGGTCCCACACAAATCAAGTTCTCAGATGCTTCCTGGCGAAGACACCAAGTCAATGTGCGCAAGTCGCCGAGAACGGGCGGCTGAGCCTGAGCTCGCTGCAGACGGCCGATCCCGACTTCCATCGAGCCTGCGTCGAAGGTGCTACGTGGAGGATTGTCTCCCACCAAGTGCCGGAGCGGTTCCCAAACTTTTGCCAGCTTGCACAGGCTGCTGCCAATGCCACTGGGCATGTGGCAAGACAAGAATCGGAATTACAGCTTTGCCGCAAGATTCACCAAGAAGTCGCACTGCAGATGAGCCGTGGGAAAACCAATGTCAACTACGTTGACATAAAGGACGCCGTGCTACGCACGAAGCCCCGAAGTGCCTCAACCGTGCCCGCCCTTTTCGTTTTTACCCTCCGCTATTCCGGAGGACAGACTGCACACCTATTGCAGGAAACCGAAAAGTTTGTTCGAGCCCACGGCTTCCAAAGCCGCATGCTGGGTTCGGACATCTTCGAGGCACTCAACACGGAGATGAAGTCCCGAGATCCCGGAGCATTGATCAGGCATATGATGTTACATTTTGCTTATGGTGCCGAGGATGCACGGGCCCTGACCGTGAGTGATGTGAAGAAGCTGTTGTCAGTGGGCATAGCTAGCAAGCGTGACGAAGCCACCCGAGTGTTTGAAGACTGCAAGGCGCTTTGCAGTACACATGCGGTCAATGTGGCTGTCTCCCTCAAGGCGCTAGGCTACCTCCAGATGAATCTCATCGCAGTTTTGCTCGACAAGAAAAAATACAAAAAGCATGAGAACATCCAGAAGGCAGCGCAGCAATGTGTCGAGGAAATCAACCAGGCAGCCCAACTCCGCATCCCGAACCCGTTCGCAAGCACTTCCTCAGGGGCTTCTACTTTGAAGTCACCGAACAAGCCGGCCAAAGAGGATGCAAGCATGCTGCAGCTTACATGCATGTCTTAGTCACATTACGGTTTTTTAGCTATGCTACATCTATGTGTAAATCGAGGGAATTATAAGCTTTATATATATATATATATATATATATATATATATGAGTACACATATTTTGTATGTGCGTTTGAATACATGTATATATATATATATACATATATATATATACATGTTTATGTAGGTATATATGGTTATATATGTCTACATGCTTATATGTAGACGTATATACACTGTTGAGGCATGAGCTCGACGATCAAGGCCAACACAAAGACGCCAGCCGGCTGAAGTCTGCCGGCTACGAAGTTGGGATGCATGTGCTCAGGAAAACTGATAGTTCCACCGGCAAGATTAAAGGGATGACTGCCTCCGAAGTGACACTTGACGTGGAAGGGCATGATGTGAAGGTGTCGGCCGAGAGCTTTTTGAAAGGGGAGTGGCGGCAAGTCAACTTCAAAGGGGAATCGGTTGCCGTGGAGTTCGTTGGCTCGCTACCAGTGAATTCTGTGGACTTTCAAATCGCACAGTGCAAGGCCCGCATCCTGGATCGAATGACCGCACAGGAGGCCACGGGGGCCGCCCACTATGGCAACCTCGAGCTTTACCTCAAGCCTAGCAAGAATGTGCAGGCAACAAAGAGGTTCGAAAAGGGTGAGCTGGTGCTGATCCCCAGCACCCACAAGATCGACTTGAAACGACCCGGCTCTGCAAGCAGCGGCGCCGTCGTGGCAGGTCTCGTCGACATCGAGGGGGAGACGTACGAAATTGCGCTCAGCAGCTGCTTGCAGCCCCTGCAGGCATCGAAGCCAGTACTTCACCCGTTCTGGTGCATGAGGACGTCGACGGTTTCAGCAGAGTGCAATCTTGAATTGTTTCCTCGGAACCACACGAGCAAAAAGTTCAAAATGGACAGCGATGCCGTGTGGAACATCCCAATGGCCAAGAGCACCAAAGTGATCAACGAGGGAGACAGCTTGGTGCTGTGGAAGCCTTCCACAACTCCGAGACCCGAACCTTTGTTGCCTGCGGCCAAGAAAACCCGGACAGCTTGAGTTCACATGTTCAAATCCGCACTGATCCCTGTGCACGGCCTTATAAAGATGTATATGTAACGTCTAAATATATAGTGTATATATATATACATATAGTCAGAAAAGGCATCGCACAGAGAAGCATCAGTATTTTCCAGTCGGGCAGAGCATGTGGCCTCGCCTGACAGCGGGCAGGGATGTATTCTCGCTCGCGACATTTGAAAGCAGCTCGCACTTCGCATGATCGGTCTGCCAAAAGCTGCGTAAGTGTGCACATGTGTCGGGTCAGATGAAAGTTCTTAATGATATCATGTCTGTGGAAATTTTGGTCTCATGCCGGCAGGGCTTCGGCCTCTGAAGATGTATGTATATACATTTACATATTATACATGTGTGAAACATACATATATATATATATTCCTATCATATATACATAGGCACGCAGAGATTGAAAGAAGGCGAGTCATTCATTGCGTCGCACAGAGACGCAGGATTTTCAAGTCAGGCAGGGCATGTGGGCTCGCCTGGCCGTGGGCAGGGATGTGTACTAGTCCCGCCTGCGACACTCTTCTCGCAGAAAGTGCAGCTCCCATAGCTTCGTCCTCGATTTCGGAAAAAACCGCTTGCACGTGCACATGTTGCAGCCGTTGCAAAGCACACGGTGCGCCTGAGCCTTGATCGTTGGAGTATGCATGTGCCAGGGTTTGGAAGGCTCAGCGTCAAAGAAAGACGGCACCACAGTCGATCATATAGGAGGAATGCCGAAGCCCGTGCAGATGGAGAAAGTCTGGGCTATCTCAGGTGGCATGCTCAAGGACGGAAGCAAATGGCTCGTGAAGACCAAAGAAGTGGACAACATGCTGTTCGCTCAGATAGACAAGTGGGATCCCAAATTCGTGCCGTTCGTGACAGGGAAAGCAGTTCAGTTGCGGAAGGAGAAGGACCCGTCCACTTGTCAAAGTTTTTGGATACAAGCAGAAAACTTTGTGAATATATACTCACGTTTGCATACACAAAACTTGCAGCAATTGCAAGTCAAAAGAAATCTTGCATCATAGGGAATTACCGCACAAGAACGTATGTTTGTATATGAACTTCACTTCACTTCACTTCAAGCGCAGCACTCGGTGCGACTAGTCCCATCGTAGAGACAAAGAGCAGTGCTAAGCGACCTGTTAGCAGGACAGGTTCCTGGTGACTACCACCTGGCCTAGTGCCAGCAACACTGCAGGTCCGCTCCGAAGAGCCATTAAGCAACCTACAGAAAAGCCCTCGAAAGAGAGGCGCGTGAAAAGTGTATTCAAAAAGTTTAGGACAGGCGCGGGTACACCGCAATCCCATCCTGATGAAGATTAGATGCCCGGCGTGGTAGCACCACAATCCAGAGCATATCGCGAAGGCACGAATCACATGCGAGCATAAAAGACGATGTAAACATTGTGAGCGATCTCCTGGAAGTCAACTTCTCTGCAGACGAGCACAGCTTCAGCATTGTCATTCGTGTAGTACCATCGTCTGTCACCCCTCACCAGGACAGAGCGATAGTGCCCTGTATGCATCGACTCACCTAAATGAACAACCATGGCTTGAAGGCGGAAACTAGTTTGAACCACTTCGGTACCACACCACATTGGAAGCATGATTTCATGTGGAGTCAAGGCAGGGTAGAGGACTTTCGTGGCAGTGCCTTGCACTAGCCTAAAGCGGTTCAGATGTAGCGCGCAGGCTTGGGCACCTGCTGCAAGTGCATGAGTGTGTTTCTGATGCTGCCACTGCGTCACTATGTCTTGCAGTGAGACCTCCGCACCCAGGCGGCTGCCTGCAGTGTCTGAGGCGGTTACTTGCACAGCTGTGAGCGCGAGCGGGCAAGAGGTGCCTGCATCGACACACCCTCCATGCTCCCGGTGAAAAGCAAGCCAATCCTTACGAAAACAACCCGCCTTTAGTTGTCCCAAAGCTTGAACCAAAAGGCAGCGGACTTTAGGGAACAGGCAGGGGCACTTAGGGAAAACTCCACCAAAAGTTTTAGGAGCAAAGATCCTTGAAGCCACTCAAACTGACGTGACCGCGTGCAACAGCTCGGACAGATGCCTTCTTTTTACAAAGGCGTGTGTTGGGTCACTCTTGTCTTGGATTCCGCTCGACTCTGCCTACCGGCCAGAAGGAGAAGGCACCAGGTGGTGCTTACGACCATCACCTTTCGGTGAGCACCAGTGTCCCCCCTGCTGTGAGGAGCAAATCATGCCAGTGACACTTAGGAGAATGATTATGGACCGGGAAGAGACACGGGCATCCGGTCATTAGGGCGGAGAGGGCGGGCACCAAAAATTTTCTCGCGCCAGAATGGCCGCGACGGCACAAGGAGTTTCAGCAATCTCCAAAAGGAATGTCGCATCAACCGAGACAATGCAAGTGCAGTTCAAGAGAACCAAGCATGTGAACTTTCAAGAGAAAACCAATTGCACGGCGTTTTTCCCCCAGCCACCCGCCCAGGTTCAAGCAGAGGGACAAACGAGTTGGGGGAACCCAAAATGCTTGTCCCAAAGCTTGAACCAAAAGGCAGCGGACTTTAGGGAACAGGCAGGGGCACTTAGGGAAAACTCCACCAAAAGTTTTAGGAGCAAAGATCCTTGAAGCCACTCAAACTGACGTGACCGCGTGCAACAGCTCGGACAGATGCCTTCTTTTTACAAAGGCGTGTGTTGGGTCACTCTTGTCTTGGATTCCGCTCGACTCTGCCTACCGGCCAGAAGGAGAAGGCACCAGGTGGTGCTTACGACCATCACCTTTCGGTGAGCACCAGTGTCCCCTCCTTTAGGGGTGCTCGCCAGGGGTGCCAAGGTTTCACCAAGATGTCTTCTCAAGAAGCTTCTGTCTTTTACTCGCTTTAGGCTCACTCCTTTTGTGCAGCAAGCGGGCTGCCTTGTCCGCAAGGAATGAACTGTGACTTGCCTGGAGCTCTGAGAAGATGTCCAGAGGCAAATCACTGAAAACCAAGGGGACCCTCTTACTTAGATCAAAGTTATCAAACCGCGAGTTCGTAAGATCATCAGCATCTTGATTCTCTTCCCTGGGGCGCCACTCCAACTTGCAAATCCGGTTTGCGCGGCGCAACGTGACAGACACCTGCATGTGGACAGCCTGGACAGGCCACTTGTTGGAGATGCCTCGGGAAGTAATCGCAGGTGTGGCACGGTTGTCCGTGCCAGCACAAACCTGAAGCTTCAATGAATCCCTGCCGCTGGCAACACGCGTATGCCCAAAAGCAACAAGTCCGGCGTATGATGCAAGAAGCTCTGCAGCTGTAGAGGCCCACTCGCAAGACCCGTCTGGCTTGAAGAAAGACGGCAGCTCGGCAGGATGAACTTCAAGCGAGAACCATTTGGCCGACCGAGGGTCACTGCCAGACTCGAGTGACCACCCGCCTAAGACAATGCGACCTGATTCACATTTCGCGTCAGTGCGGAAGGCTTGACGGTACTGGCCGGGCCAGGACATGTGGACAGAGTCCAACCGCGCTCCCGCCTCAAACTGGCTCCGAAAGAACCTCAAGACAAGAACAACCATGTCTGGTGCCGTCGCGACGGTCCCTCTGCTGAGCACTGAGCTCCAAGCGTAAAGTGGTGCGAGGAAGGGCTTAAGCCAAGTGATCATCCGAGTGACGAAGTTGAGCCGTCCCACGAACTCCACAAGCTGCCTCCCAGAAGTCATCCAGTTGTTGGATTCCACCTGATCGACCCACTCGATGATCCAGCCCGCACGCTTTGCGGAGATCCCAGCTGACCACGTGTAGTAGCTAATGTGGTATCCAATGTAGTCAACTTCAACACCACCTTTAAACTTGTGAAAGGAGAAAGGCGTCCCTACAACCTCCAAAGCAAGAAACAAAACCCAAAGCGTCTCGTACTTCTCGCTTCCATACACGATGACATGGAGGTCATCAACGTATATGAGCATGTAGAATTTGTCAAGATGCAAAATGCGAAATGCCCACCTGCCGACTGCTCCGAAGAGGCGTGCCCAATGATAAGCCGCAGAACTAATTCCGAAAGTCCCTACGCAATTTAACCATAAGACCCTTGATGAGCTGGAAGATTTGCATGACATGCGAGGCCAGTCACAACGACGTACTTTGGCTCGCCTGTGTGCCTGGCTGATGTCCGCGCAAAGCGAGAAAGGGGCCTCCTTCCCTTCCTTCACCCGCGCTGCCACTTCCTGCAAATCCTCGGGCCCTGGTACTTGAAGCTTATCATTAATGACAATCTTGTTGTTAAGGTTGATTCCGTGAGTTCCGTCGTGAAGCGGCCTCACGTCCCCGTTCGCCTTTGTCACCGCTCCCATAGCGGCAATCAAAACTGCATCTTCACCAAACTCCCTTTTGGCCTCTGCCTCAGTTGTGCAGATCATGAGGCCTGCAAGCTCGTCTTCCCGGAATTTCTTTTCAAGCTGTTCAGAGTTAAGCTCGGCAGATTTGTAGTTAACCATAGAAGGATCAAACTCGGAAGCGTCCAACTTACGGAAGACGGTGCGCCTGGGAAACACCTGAGGAACACGGGGGAGGGGCTTATCCCATCCTAATGGAACTCCCTCGGCAAATGACTCGGGTCCCTGATCTAAGATTGCGAAGTCCGGGTCGCCGAGGATCTCAAGTGATTGAGAGAGGAGGTGGAGCGAGAAAGGCTGCCCCTTCGGAACCTGCATTGCCAGCTCACTGTCTGGAAGAAGCTTTGAAATGTCCGTGCGCACCTGGTTCACGAGCGACTGCTGAAACGGTGAATTGGGCAAACGGCCCGTCGCAAGAAGAAACGATGCTTTTCGCAAATCGGGGATACTAGAACGAACAGCTGCAGCAAGGATGTCCCGTACCGAAGCAGCATGGTTCCATTCGGCTGAGCTCGATAAGGCGTTGCGTGCGATGGGTCTCCACCTTCCTGGCGAGCACAGACCGAACCCGTCAATGAGTTCCCTCCATGAAGCTGAATGCCTACACTTGATTGCGGGGCCGCGACATCTGCTTGTAGCCGGATCAAATGCAGAACTGTCATGATCCTCCTCCTCCTCCTCGTCTTGTTGGTTGTCGTTACCAGGTGCCTGTTGGATGGTCCCTCCAACAGGGGTGCTAGAGGAGGCCTCAGGAGTGGTCCCTTCCTGAGGGGTGCTACAAAGAACGGGGCCCCCAGCAACGGCTGTTGTTGGGGGGGTGCTAACAGTGGGATCCTCCTGGGTTAAATCCACAATGCCGCCGTCGGTGATCTCTTCCCCCCGCTGCGACAGCAAGAGCGCTGATGGCGGCAGAATGAAACCAAGCTCGCATAAGGTACTGCGGCGGCTTGCAGATAAGCTGGATGTATGCACGGAGAATCCAACCAAGAGCAGCCTGTCACCTTGCCAAGGTTCCGTGCAATGGAAGGCGGTGTGGGCAGGCAATCTTTGTGGAGAAGTTGCAACATCAAGCAAAACGCCAGGTCGAGAGACACCCTTGACCAACCTAAGGACATCTCCGGACGACCGTTCGCACCAAACCTCGCCGCCTGTAAACTTCGAAAGTGCAACAAGCAGATTGTCGAAAGGTGCGTTATGGCAGTCTTTATGCATTGGCGCACAATGGTTGTGGAAAACAGCTAGTGAAGAAAAGACCTCACCGGGGAATGCCTGGCGAATGAGGGCCGTAAGACATCGAAGAGTCAAAGGGTAATCACTGCAACTGCGACGGAGGCCCGTGAGGCCGCCCTTGCAATATGCTCCGCCAAAGAAAGCACGCCCTGGCGTTTCACTAGAAATCTGAGGAGTGGACGCTGCGGGGTGAGGTGCCTCAAATGGGACAAGGCGAGCAAGTGCTTCGCCATCGTGGGGTTCAAGCTGCCGTCCCTGCTTCAACAAGCAATCTGCGAAATGTTCTGCACCCTGAAAAGAAGAATCAGTGGCCCGAAAGTTGCGAAGGAAGCCCTCAGAGAGAGCAGCCACATGTTCCAGAAATGCATGCGGGAAGGCCACCGATGTGGCCCACTTGTGTTGTTCTCGACCTGCACCAGCCTTATGTTGATGTGAGCACCGAGTCAGGGGCCCGACATAAAAGCCTTGATCATCAAAAGATGGCCAAGCGATGCTAGCTGGTGCACCTGACATGTTGGTTGCAACGCGTGTTGGATGTGCATTGTCTGAACCATATGAGCACAAGTGCACTGCCCAAGTGGAGCAGGTAGCTGACGCATCACAGCAAGCTCTGACCTCAGCCCACTGCCATAAACTCGCGGGGTCGCCGCCGCAACGAAGCTTCCCTAGGTCCTCTGGGTGGATCAGAATCCATCCTGTGTTATGTTGATTGCACAACGTTGCTGCGCTGATGCACTGTTTGCAAATGTAGTTCTCAAGATCAACGTCAAGGCGGAACCTATCAGCTAACCAAGGAAACCCAAAAGGAAAAGAAGACGACCGCACAGGGACCGGCCCTGAGCGCTGTGAATTCAGCCGATGCCTTGCACGACTGAAGGTACTGCATGGTGGAAACATGAAAATGGCATCCCAGGATCCCAAGCGAATCCCAGTGAAGACGTCATCCCAGGAAGCGGCCTTAGACCAAGTCCCGAAATGAGATCCGTCCTGAGTCAAGAAGTCGGCCTCCAGCTGGCTTCCCAAGCGCATTGACAAATTCTGTAGGCAGCCGTGTAAGTCACTGTCGATGCCCATGTCAAGTGAAACAACCAAGACCTTTAGTCAGTTTTTCTGCTCGTCGGTCTTCTTACCGGAAGCGTGATGCTGCTGCCAGTGCTGCCAAGTGGGATGGGGCCCATGACATCCCTTGACCATGCAGCAATGTACCATGCCGCAATTGCCATCACACCCTGGTCCAGAGTAATCGAAGCAAATCCACCGGCCGTCCGGTGTCCGAGTCGTTGTTGAGCTCTCTCGCTTTCCTTTTCCGTCCTTGCCTTTCTTTCCATTTTCCTTGCCCTTCTTCCCTTTGTTGTTCTTGTCCCCGGTCTTCCCGAAGTTTTGATTCTTCCCCTGCCATGTGTCCTTGAACCACTTGGATTCGCTTCCAGTCTCCCAAGGATCACCTGCGCGCTTTCCTCTGCTCTGCAACGCAATGGGCGATGTGAAGAACTGCTCCTTAAGCTGCGAGTCCTCTGTGACCTCTTTCAAGCAATCGCGGAGGGGCCTGGAATCACGAAATGCACGTTTCACCGCCTCCTTCCTGAGTTCGTACTCATAGTTGAGAAGGACCACCCAAGGTGGTCGCAAAGGTGTTTGATCCATCTTTCCATTCCCCTTTCCATTGTTCACTGGGACTTGCATAAGATAGACCTTCTCGCCGAGGAGGTAGTTGACAAAGCTCGACCAAGCATCTGGCCCCATGTTCTGAAAGAAGACCTTGTTCTTGTACTTTGATGCCAAGAATGTCCACATGTTCCCCTCCACTCGGAGGACCGTCCTCAACTCTTCAGTGTGTGTTGGCATGACCCCTTTGTTCCGTTGCTTTACGATACGAACATGCCCACCTGAGTCCACTGTTGTCTGGATCCCCATGGTGCGAACACGCTTCTTCGAAGTCACCTCCGAAAGAGCGCTGGCGGTGAGTTCCCCATTCTCGACCTCTTCAAGCTTCGCTGAAATGTAATCATCTGAGGGCTCGAAGGCTTCTTCCAGCTGTCCATGGGCAGCCTCGAACGCCAATCTCATCGCCTGCTTTTCGGTTTGTGTCACTGGACGACTCACGCCAAGCATCCGAGCTTCCGCACGGAGTTCTGACTCCTTCGAAGCGAACTCCTTCGCCGTCTCCCAGGCCGATACCACCGCTGCGATGGTGGCGCGAGTGCCTTGGTTGGTGGCCTCCAATGTATGATCATCCTTCAAGGCAGTGCGAACTTCAGCGCGGGAATCAGCGTAAGTCGAGAACCTCTTCACTGACCTGAAATTCTGTGCTAGCTTGTATTGCAAGCCGAGAGGTACCCCACACTCTTGAAAAATGTGCACGAGGTCGGCAGTCACCTCCTTGTCTAGAAAATCCAGCGCAACTTGCTCCGTGACCCCTGCCGGTAAATCTGCAGCCATTGCAGCCCGTCCTACTAGAAGCGAAGAGAGCTCCCCTTAGAGCCAGCGCCTCCTGGCCATGCCCGAAACGTAGCACATCACAAAAGAACACGGTTGCACTCCAGCCGGCACTAAGCAGGGCAATTCGGATCAAGCTCCCAGGCACATTCCTTCCGTGCCGCTGTCACAGGTTGTCTATTAAGAACGATGCCCTCCTCCTGGCAAAGTTCGAAATTTCACGATGCGTTCCATCCAGCATCGATCCACCTAGGGTGTACGTACTCTGATGCTCTCCTTCCGGCATCACACCTTTCTCATGTGCCACTCAAAGATCTCAGACAAGGGGGATCTTTTGTGCACTTCAAGCTCAGCAGCTGTTTGATGTCAGAGCTCCTATCCAAGGCCCGTGGGCGCCTCCGGCCCTCCCTCCGAGGCCGTATCATCAGACCCACTGCTAGAGGACGCCTCTGCAAGACTCTCTCTAGGCTTGCAAATTTTGCACATGGCATCGGCTATCCCTTCAGCCAACGCATAAACGGGGATCGTCTCCAAGCAGCGTTCACGCCGAACTGCACACGACTTGGAGACATGAAGCCTGCGATATCCCCTCCTCGAAACAGTGATAAAGTACGGGGCTTCATCCTGGTCATCTCCTTCTTCGAAGTCCCGGTAAGGTCCGGGCGGTGATGCATTGATGTTCCCGGCTGAAGCACTCACGAGCTCAGGCCCCACACTGAAGCAGGGAAAAACACCTCCTAGCTTCCATGTCCGCCCAGCATCATCCCATTGGAGCATGGTGTTCGCTCCAATCACTGCATCTGCATCTAAACCCAAGCTCACAGCAAAGGCCCTGACAGCAACGAAGTGCTCCTCTTCCATGTATCCACCTGAATCGCTGCCGATGATCAAGCCTTTGCAAACATGATTCTGTACTCCTTGCACCACCTGCCGGGAAGTCAGCACATAATCCTGAGATCCGTGCTGGGCGTAAGCCCACCGTCCAAGGAAATCCCTTTTGAACTTGTCAATCCCTAGCGCAGCTGCAATGCTTGGAAGTGTGTGCCTCGCACTATGTCCTGTCCAGAAGTTGCACAAACCCCCAGGCAGCAACGGCACACGCGAGACCTTCCAAACTCCTCCTTGCCGAACTGGTGTAGGAAGTTCTTGAAGAAGTCGCCTGAGCTGCAAAGACAAGCCCTCTGCATCCAAGTAATCCTTAGAGACGTTCTCCCAGTCACTCGAAAACGCCGGGCAGAGGAAATCACGTGTCCAAGAAAGCTCTGCATGTGTGTGTAGTTTGAAGCCTTCGTTGAGCCAGTCAAATCCACTCAATCCTACCACCCGGGAGACAAATCCATGTAGCTCGCCAACCTTTCGCCCTGGCCCACTTGTCTTAGTGCGCCGCAGCAATAGCCGAAGGCCGATCTGGCTCAGCTTGACCGACGCAGGGTCGATGTTCTGCGTATCATCTGCCCTCAAGCTTGCCCAAATCATGACAAGGAGCACAAACGCAGTGTACCTCATCCCCATTGGGTATGTAGGCCTGCAGACTACCATCTCACAAGCAATGATCACTGAGATGCTGTAAAGCGGTGCCACTTTGACCGGTGCAGCCCCACTCTCCAACTCGCAAGTCCAAGACTTGACACTCTCAAGAACAATCTGATCCTCGCTCAGTCTCTTCTCATTTGGCACCATACCCAGGCACTCGAGCAAGGAAAGACTTGACAGCAAAGACTTCGGCACGGTCTTCCCCAAGGGGGATGCAGCATGGCGCTCCTCCAAATACTTCAAGAATTGCCCAGAGTCAACAGGCCAAAGTAGCCCGTAAGAAGTGTGAAGCCAATCCCGGAAAGGTTTCCACGACCTTGCCCTGTTCCGCAGAGTTTTCCCCCTACGACTCCCGAAGATCCGCAGCCAAGCTTGCTTACTGTCTCCAAGACTTGCTAATCGCTCCGCGCAAGGGAGCTTTGCCTCCTGAATAAAAGAAACCAGAACAAAGGACCATCGCTCCCGAATCCTCGCCTCAATGTCTTCCCGACTGCCAGCGGCCTTGCTATTCCGCACGGCCCGCTGGAGCTGCGAAAGTACCACAGCTGGTGTGTGACAGACAATGTCTTCAAAATGCTCTGAAATAGGCCTCCCAACACGAGGGATCTTTGCAGGTAACTCCAGAATTCGCCTCTGCAGTACTTCAACTGAAGAAGGGGTGCGTTTGTCTCTCCTCTGCTTCAACCTCCAGACGTCGTTAGCAATCCTTTGAATCTCAGCAGGTGTCCGCTTACTACCAAGGAACTCCTCAACAAAACTGTGAGCTCCGGCCTCATCATCGAATGCAGCGTCCCACTGCTGAGGGGAATTGTAAAGCTGACAAACTTCACTCGCAAAATCAGCATCCACAGCTCGCAGTCTCTCAGCAAGGCCTCCTGCTTCCATTGGCCCAGCTACGGCAAAATGCCATGGGACTACCCGAGCCGTAGGTCTACACTCCCCGTCCCACCAAAAATTTTCTCGCGCCAGAATGGCCGCGACGGCACAAGGAGTTTCAGCAATCTCCAAAAGGAATGTCGCATCAACCGAGACAATGCAAGTGCAGTTCAAGAGAACCAAGCATGTGAACTTTCAAGAGAAAACCAATTGCACGGCGTTTTTCCCCCAGCCACCCGCCCAGGTTCAAGCAGAGGGACAAACGAGTTGGGGGAACCCAAAATGCTTGATCATTCAGCATGAGCAAGAAGTCAGCAGCATCGTGCTGCCTGCTCGGTGCCGACCAGGCCCTGAAGGCCTGTCGCCACTGGATATGACTCCACAGGTGAACAGGCCGAACGGAGGACAGAGCGGCCTGTATCAGCTGAAGGACAGCCTGATGCATCACTGCCTGCTGAATGGGTGCAACAGCAGTGGCCGTCCACAGGTATGCAAGAAGACAGGAGTGGGAATAGCAGAAATTGGAGGGGTTATGCAGCCTTAGTTGCAACAAACGCTTTCGTGCTGCCTCGTCAGCTGCTGCGCAAGCGTCTGGGCGAGTGGCGTGCGCTGGAGACGCTCCTCGCGGACGGCCCCTCCAATCAGCTTCATCGATGCATTGCCCTTCAGGATGGACAAGATCTCCCAAATGCGATTGCATCTGGCATCTCGCAATCCCACTTCCATGAGCCACGTGGTCATGGTGCCCTTCATCTCCTCCGTCAGGGGGCGCGTGCAGTGGTACCGCGTGATGACGCCATTGCCCGCCGCCAGCTTCATCAACTCGGCCGTCAGCGCCAGCACCTTGTCCAGCGGCAGCGGGTCCCTGGTCTCGTCGGTCTGAGCTTTCCGTTCCTTGGGGTTCCAGATCTGGTACGGGAAGCCCTTGGCCTCGTCGTAGATGCCCATGTCTACGGCCGTCTGCTTGGCGTCCTCCTTGGTGCGAATGTTCTCTGCGCGCGTGTACATCTCCTTCCAGGTAGCCTGAAAGAGTATCACTCTCATCGGGTTCTTCAAAGAGGCCGGATCGTTGAGCTTCTGATGGCGCCACTGCGTCGCAGTTGCGAAGAGCGTCTCGAGGATCTCCACCGGCTTCTCTGCCGAGAGGAAGAACACCCATGCTGTCGACAACCTGAACGTGGCCAACTGGTCCTCGTGGCGGAGCAGCAACTTGATGAGCATCTGGATGGTCTCTGGGGACAGCACCAAGCCAGTGGAGGATGTTCCTGTCTCCCGTGCTGCCTGATTTCCGCGAGGCTGGTAATGGCGCTTCAGCCCGCCATTCGCTCCTCTGCCCTTCCCAGCCGGACCTTTGTTCAAGTCTTTGGAGTACTTCGCTGGGCGCTCCTCGGCTTCTTGGCCAGTACCTGTGAAGCCCAACTGGGTTCCCAGAAGGCTGCTCTGCAAGCCCCCACTCTGACGTAGGTTGGACGCGAGCATGCTCAGCTCCATGGTGGCCTCCGCAAGGTCCTGCTTCGCCTGCTCTTCGGGGCTGAGCGTCATGCGCCTGGGCAGAACAGGTGATGGCATCATGCTGCTGCGTCGTCAGCATACGTGCAAATAGTATGGATTTACACTCCGTGGCATGCCGAGTTGAATGGCCTCTGTAGGCTCTGCAGCAGTAGCGACAGGGGGAACACAGGACTAAGGCCTTCCGCTGCTGAAACTGCCACAACTTGGCCTGCATAAAACACTTTTCCAGCCAAGGATGCTTAGCAGATATGTGAATGTGCAATGCCTTCGTGTCTACAATCCACTGCGTACACCACGGGCAATGATGTAGCCACTTTTCACCCTGTGAAGCAATCCATTTGGCACCAAGCTCCCAACCATGTCGAAACTTTTGGAGGCATGCCGTATCATAGGCAGCAGGGACAGAGTTAGGATTTTGAGTAGGGACTTGGATAGTGAGACCATCAGGAAACAATGCTCTACACGAGCGTGAAGTAATGTGCAGATTAAGATCCTGCCACGTTTTGCACTGCCTGCGACAATGGACACAAGTTGACATACCTCCAAGGGCATGCATGTAAACAAATTGGGTGTGATCATCAGTTCCCTGCAGGGAGCTGGGCATGACCGTATGAACTGTCGTTCGCTGCGTAACATCAGAATACATGTCAAGGATCAGCTCTTGCAGAGGGTCGAGCTCCACCTCCCCTTTGTTCCTCATGTGCTCCTTTGTGACGTGTGTCTTCATCGTGTACAGTGAAGCAAACTCTATGCCACACACAGGACAGCACACTGCACGAAAGTGATGGACACTGTTGACGGGGTGCAGTAAGGCCCTTTCAGTCTTATTATCCTCACGCTGGCTGCTGGGAATCTGCTCATACGAATGCGCAACACAGGCTAGCCAGTTCTGCAAGTGGGCGGTATTGAACAGCCGGGGAAGTTGGTTTCTAACTTCGAGGTCTTTCTGCAGCATGGACCACGGGTCTGTGCCTTTTATATATGAAACAATGTTAACATGTATATCTGCATAGTCGGGTGTGCCCAACCCACACTCTCTGTAGAGATGCTTATACTTGTTGGATGATCAATTCCTCTGCATGGGCGCACCAAAAGAAATACAGGTAACCTGTTGAAAAGACACAGCCATAAACGTTTGTTTTGGTACTACATCTGTGCGTCACGTGTTTGGGGAAGCCAGGATCCACACCACCTGAGCATCCCAGCCTTTGGGGACTTTCTCGAGTTTCGCCGGCAGGCTTGCGACCGCCTGTACAATGCCATGATCAAAGAGGCAGCTTTGTGGCCGGGGATGCAGCGCCAGAGGAGAAGACGGCGCGAGAAGAGGACCTCTACGTGGCAGGGCGGGTGGTGCACATGCGATGCCCAGCGATCGCTTGCAACGGCGAGTCCATGGAAGCGAGAGAGATTGCCGCACTCTGGTCCGTCAGAGACCCCGTGTCTTTAGTGCTAAGAGAAACAATGTTGGAGGTTTGTATGGTTCTAATAACAAAGCCTGCAGGGGACGATTCTGTATACTGGTGTTAGTCTCATGATTGTCGTTCTGAGGGCAAATATCTGTATAAGGTGATATGGATCGAGCTTTTGGAAGAGAACTTGCAGTACTTGGCACTGTTCATGCGGCGAGGGCTGGTGGATTATCTAGCGGATGAAGGTGCTCCGAGCCGCCGCCGATTGAAGCTTCGAGGGGAGGCAGAAAAACAAATGGTGAAGAAATCGAAGAAGTCGCCCAAGAAGAAGAGTCGACGCTCTCGCAAACGCAAGGCTGCCGCAAGCCAGGAGGATATCACTTTTACACCTCCCCCGCCACTCCTGATACTGGATTTGGTCTTGTAGATGTAGTTCATAAACATCCTACATTCAATTGTTCTTTATAAGCCAGGATCCCGAAGCCGAAGCCCTTGAAGATGGAGATGCAGCTCGTGAGGCTGACGCAGCAGCCGATGTATCAGTAGAAGAAGCCATCCAAAACATCGTAGGCTGAATAGTTTCAAGTCACGACAGTCCCGCTGTGGAGCATGCAGGGACTTTGTACAAGATTCGTCTGGCAGGGCATGTGGGCTCGCCATGACGTCGGGCAGGGACGTAGTCTCGCCCGCGATTTTTTAGGACAGGACGGAGAGGATTGAAGCGGTTTGGCAAAGTGCCATGTGCGCCTTTGGCATGGGGAGTGGTTTTCGGGTTGGGGGAGTGGGGTTTGAGGGTTGGGCGGGTGGGGTTTTAGGGTTGGGGGAGTGGGGATTTGGGGATTTAGGGTTGGGAGTGGGGTACATATATATATATATATATATATATATATATATTTATTATATTATACTATATTATATTATATAACATTATATTATATTATATTATATTATATTATATTATATTATATTATATTATATTATATTATATTACATTATATTACATTATATTATATTATATTGTATTATACTATATTGTATTATATTATATTAGATTAGATTATAGATTATATTATATTATATTATATTATATTATATTATATTATATTATATGGAAGCCGGCTGCTTGTTGCTGTATATGTCTATATCTACGTAGCTATGTAGCTATCTACATCTATTCTCGGCAAGGGTCCTGCATGGGCACATTCCTGAAAGGCTGCGGTTGTAACATGTTCATCGAGACGTTTGTTCCGTTTGATGAAATCGTCTATATAAAGTATAGACACGTGTTGATTGGTGGTGCATCCCATGCATGCTTGCAAGTCACCATGCAGGGGCGCGTGTCTGTGCTGCATGTTCTTCTTTGACCACGGTGGCTGCATGCTGTCTGCGTTGAACATGTTAAGTGCCTTGTGATTTGGATGCATTCCCCCGCCGCTTCGATGCAGGGCATGTTGCAACATGCGACAGGCAGCTAGGACACGCAGGGACGCCACTTGCAGGCATGAAGTTCGGCAGCATGCACTTGCAGCACAGCAACATGCAGTTTTGAT
The DNA here is from genome assembly GCA_905221615.1 of Symbiodinium sp. CCMP2592. Classification (NCBI taxonomy): domain Eukaryota; class Dinophyceae; order Suessiales; family Symbiodiniaceae; genus Symbiodinium; species Symbiodinium sp. CCMP2592. The sequence goes on along the minus strand of CAJNDT010000090.1, from coordinate 99,727 downwards.
GTAGAGAAAGCCAGCAGGCGCACATGTCCATGCTGCAAAACAATCAGTTTTAAGGGCATCCAGAGGCATGGCGGCCAAGGACGAGGAGGAGCCATCCGAGGATGGCCCTGGCTACGGCCTCGTGGATGTGCGAATCGAAGCTTTCGAAGGTGATGAGGCCCCGGACTAAATCAGGAACTTGACAGGTATCAGCCTAAACCCTAAACCCAAAACCCTAAACCCTATAAGTATCTATATCAAGCTTTTGAGAGAAGCATGCTTGTCCTCCGCAGGGCGATGATGGATGGTGGGGTGGCAAGAGCGAGTGGAAGGAAGAGGTCGATTGGAAAAAGGAGGAGGACACCGACGACTGGAAAACCGAGGTCGCCGAGGGCCCTACTATAACACCCAAACCCCAAACCCAAATCCCTTAACCCTATATATAGAAACCCTAAACCCTAAACCCTGAACCCAAATCCCTAAACCGCAGCCCTGTATGGAAGGAAGATGATTGGACAAAGGAGGAGGGCGTCTACGACTGGAAAACCAAGGTCGCCGAAAGCCCTACTATAACCCTTATAAACCCTAAACCCAAATCCCTTAACCCTATATAGAAGCCCTAAACCTAAACCCTGAACCCAAATCCCTAAACCGCAGGCCTGGTGGGACAATGCCCAGGCATGGAGCCACAGGGGAAAGGCAAAGTACAAGTATCCGCAGCAGCCGTGGAAGAAGGTGAAGACGGAACCATATGGATGGGGTGGCAAGCTGGAGGTGGATGCCGCTGCATGCACGAGGCGACTGTTTGAAAAACTCAGTATGTCCAATAATCTTTGTGACCTTTTTCGAACCAGGTCTCATTATACGATAAGTATACTAGGGAACCCCGAAAATATAGGTAATTATTAACCTATATCACTTGCCCTTTTCTAGCACTTACAACTGTATGTATGGTTCATTTTTTGTATATAGAAGGCCATCCAACCTTGTGCGTGTGTTTATTGTACTTTCTTGCATAGAAACTCTATAAACAACAACTCTGTGTCCTATAACCTATAGCTTATGGTCTAGAGAGCGCTACACACGTCTTTACAGTTGGAATATTCATCGTACTTCACGATCTAGCTTCACTTCACACTTTTGCAAGTACCATGTAACCTATCAAGGGGTGAAGCTGGTATAGGCAACTATATAATATGTAACAGTTAACACGTAGCTACAAAGACACATTCTGCCGCAAACAGCTTGGTTTACATAGAGAACCAGCACTATATCTTTGCAAAAAAATGCATATATGTATACACATATATAAATATAACTTTATATGTGTGCTTATGTATGTATATATATATGTATATATATATATATATTTACGTGTCCTCACGATACTAAAACAAAACAATCAAACACGACAGCTCAGGGGTGGCCATGCCAGCGGAAGCTGCTCCTCCTCCTCGTCGTGGGGAGGCTACTATCTGCCCAACGGTGCTGGCTTCGTGGATGCTGACGGCCTGTACCACCCGTTGCTTCGCGGCAGTTTCCTACGGGTGATGCTTATGTAAAAACATTAGATGAAACATATATATATATATGTATATGTTTATATATATATATATATGTATATAGTACACTGCAATATAGGAGATGTGGTTGCCCGTCTTTTGGAGTGTTACTCAGGTTACCCTTGTTTTCCCTATAAGGAGGTGTGTTTCTATACATGTATGTTTTTGGAAGCTTTGTCATTCTAGTTAAGTCTCAATAGCTAGATATACAGGAAGATATGTACATACATAGATATGTATCTGAACATCACATTATATATCTTTACACGTATATAAACGCAATAAACGTCTTGGGCTGACCGCTTGCAATCTTCGGAGTTCAGATTCAGGACATGGGCCATGCAGGCGTCTGGTTTCAGTATAAATTGTTTATTCTATTTTATACACTCACTATATGTATACATGTATATACATACATATATATGTACGTCTATATACCTGCATACTATATATAGCTTCTGGATATACTATACTATGTACTCGTGTGCCGAATGTGTATTTGCCTCCATATATTCGCAAGGTGAGTTGTAGAAATAGCATATGTGTTGATAGGTGTAAAACTGTTCAATGTTACTTCATAACGTATACAACCCCCATGTAAACCCACCGAGGCCGGGCCACGGGCGGGAGAAGCCGCGGACACGCGGCGGTCGCAAGGAACAAGCAAAAAAACAGTCTCGCGACCGCCGCGCAGTGCTCGAGAGTGCGGTCACAGGAATGGCGCGAATGGCGGAAGTAATCCACAAGAGCCATGTGGGGTAGTTCATGGGATGTTGTGTGTTGTTTTCAAACATATGCAGCCTAAATCCAGGTTCCAAGTTCAGCGTAGAAAATCCGACATAGGGGTGAGGGCTGAATCACTTCCGCCATTTGTGCCATTCCTTGGCCTGGAAAGCTTCGCAAATTTGTGCTTTCCGTGCACCTGAGGCAATCCGAAGCGGGCAAACATTCATATGGGTATAGTAGCCTGCAGGGTATAGAACATATAGACTATATACCATATAGATGTACTACACTATATTACTATACTATTTGTAATACCGGACTACTATATACCGTACCACTCCAGGACTATATAGCTTTCAACACTATATGTTTTTTACTATCATATGTTTGAATAGCCTATATAGTACTATACTACTAGATTACTATCATATACTCAACTGTATACTCTACTATACTCTATACTATATGCTATACTATATACTACTATACTATATACAATACAACATACAACCACACTATATACTACCCTATATACTACTCTACGCCCATTATCTACACGATACAACTACATAGGCTGCTACCTTGCACGGTGGCACGTTTCGGATCGCCAACATGTCTCCCTTCGCGGAAAGTGCCGGCATCCGAATCATGGAATGTGCTGAAGCGGGACAAACATATACGGCTATGTTCTGCTTCTGCATACGAGCTTCGTGCCTTCCTAGCTGAGGCGATGGGTTTCAACCATATCAGGGGTAGCGGGGTTTTCGATTAAAGGGTTCGGGGTTGATAGGAGTCAAACCACAGCCGATCCGGTTTGGCATATTTTGATCCCATCGCCAACATGTCTCTCCTTTTAGTGAAGGCCGAGGGCGCCACAGCGCTGTATATGGAGGCATGCATCGTGCACACATTTGCACACTATGTAACACACGTAATGTGGACACGTGAAGCATGGTGTGCGTGCTTCGAGGGCAGCTGCGTGCGCGTGCCTGGCTAGCTGAGGCGATGAGTTTCAGCCGGAATGAGGGCTGGGGGTATATACCGGGTTCAGCATTCAGGGGTTCAGGGTTTACAGTATATATATATATATATATAGGATTTACAGTAAGGGTTTTGGAGCTTTAAGGATTCAACCATATAGCCGAGAAGGTTTGGCATAAGGTTTGGCAGCAAAGCAGTTTTTGATCACTGATCTCATCGCCAACATGTCTCTCCTTATAGTCCAGGCTTTCGGCTGCTGCTCCGGGCAGATATGCGTGCATACATGCATTTTTTGCACACACAATCCCACATGTATATGTATACACGCAAATGCACGTCTTCAGTTTTGCACACGTATATATACATGTACACGTTCATGTGTACGTATACACACAACGTGGCGGATGCAGCAGCTTGAAAGGTGTGCATGTTTCACCAAATCGGCTCGGCACAGGGCGACGCGAAGCAGCCGGGACCGGGGCCAGTTGTGCGGTGCATGGGGATCATCCAGGGTTGTTATATTTCATATAGAGTTTATTATGTACGCATGTCCTTCGTATTTCTCACAAATGTAGCCAGCCCTCGCAACGTTCTGCTGCATGCTCCTTTACGTTTACATAGCTGGCCTCGGTCGTATAGCTCTATCCACAGTCACAGGGGTTTATTTTTAGGGATACATTATGTGCTCATACTACATAATGTGCTCAGACTTTAAAATTCATAGTGCTGCTTCGACGCCAGCGAGCCCGACGTGCATGACGATCCTCGCCGTTTGGGCTGAGCAAAACATGTTGTCACGTGCACAAGGTTGCATGTATGTGTGTATATACATGTACAATACGCACTATATACACATAGGTAGTTTGGGCATATATATATATATAAATATAATATATATATATATAAGGTATAGATTGTGTACAAGCATGGATGAAGTCGATGACGTGTGTCTAAAAAAAAAAATATTTATATATATATATATAGGCACAGTCAAAGCACGCTGGGGTTTGTGAGTTTTGGGGTTTGGAGGGATTCCTCTTATTTGCTTGGGGGAGGGGGGCGGGGGTAAACGGGTATTCTAAGTTCCTGGGGCGAGTGAGGGTTTAGCATTGATTGTTTTGCATTTTTGTGGGTTGGTGGGTTCCAGGTAAAGGTTTCAGGGCTTGCGTTTTTTTGGATTCGTTGCCGGAGGTGGGTTGGGAGGTCACAGGGTTATAGTGGTTATTGGGGTTTTGGACCGATTGTTTTTAGCTTTTCGGATTGGCTGTGGCCTTTGATTCTGTTCGGTGTAGCTTCGCTTGTTGTGATTAATTTACTCGGTTGTTCTTCCGATTGAGCAGAAATGGCAGCGCTAAAATAAAATGATTCGTGAATCTATTTGCAGCGAACCGATATACATATATGTATTGCATAAATTCCTTCAGGAAGCCGCACTCGCACTGTCTTCATTTTTCACTGGTGACATCGGGCAACACTCCAGTACCGACATGCTCAACCGCGGCTGCGATTGAGACATGTCGTATGTGCAAGCGAGGTTGGGCATCGGGGACTCAGCAGTCCGCACGCATACAAGCTACGGTAGGCATAGTCACCCCACGCACACAAGCTACGGCAGGCATAGTCAGCCCATGCACACAAGCTACGGCAGGCATACTCACCCCTCAAGGGACTAGACAGTCCGGATGGCTGTGGAGACACAGCCTGAGAAGCCCAAGGCAAGTGGAACCAAGCAAGGGCAGATTCTCAAGTCGACAAGCTGGAGACAACCAGCGGCCCAAGAAGCAGGGTAATAAGGGTTTGCGTCATTATCACTGGGTGGGCGGGCGGGACAAAAATTTCTGCCCATGCCCATGTTGCATGCTGTTTTCACTTGCTCCCTTGAGCATGTCCTCGCGGCGGTGTACACAAGTAATCACATGCTCGGCTGCACACAAGAAGTGTTCAAGCTTGCAAGAGAAAATCACTTTGCAAATTTTCTTTCCAACTCAATCGGAAGAAGTAAAACTAACCTAGTTTTACAAAACAACCACGAAAATTAAAGCGCTATCAACCCGTTGACCGCTAGCTTAATTTACTCGGTTGTTCTTCCGATTGAGCAGAAATGGCAGCGCTAAAATAAAATGATTCGTGAATCTATTTGCAGCGAACCGATATACATATATGTATTGCATAAATTCCTTCAGGAAGCCGCACTCGCACTGTCTTCATTTTTCACTGGTGACATCGGGCAACACTCCAGTACCGACATGCTCAACCGCGGCTGCGATTGAGACATGTCGTATGTGCAAGCGAGGTTGGGCATCGGGGACTCAGCAGTCCGCACGCATACAAGCTACGGTAGGCATAGTCACCCCTAGTTAACCGCGGTCCTATGCAAGAATGTCATCAAGCGTTTTTGCAACCGGAGTCGCCTTGATAATCCCTGCCTTTCCCTTCAAGACTTTAACTAGCTTTCTAGACAAAATGTCAGAGGGATTCGAAGGACTCGGAACACGGGATATCCAAGTGTTTAGCCCCGCCATGTCTTCCACCGAGAGGAGTAACTCGATGAGCATCTTGCCTGTTTCGTTTCTTGCCCTCCCCGAAATGCACACGTCTCGAGCGCTATTGTTATCCACGTAGGCAACTAATGCATGATGCATGACGCGCTTGCGCCAAAGCACTATTGCAGCAATGTACGCTACAAGCTCCGCCTCGAAGATGATGGTTTTCTTCGTGGCGCTGCCAAGCTTCTCCATTTGTTTCCGGTCCAGTTCATACGAGAAGAAACTCAGCACCTCGCCCTCATGATCATAGAGCATGCCGCCTATGCCGCACTTGGGGCCCTGAGCGCCTGCCTCGTAAGCGGCGTCGGTGAAGATGTATCGCGGGGTGTGGGCTGGCCTCGCCAGCACACGTGGCTTTGAGTCCCTGAGAAGCAGTGCATATCGATTCAAGGCAACGAGAGCATCCTGTCCAAGTTCCGCTTGGCCCAACGCGATATGTGCATCCAACTCCTTGAGGCAGAGCTTGCTGGCACGGCCAAAAACTTGGCCGTCGGCAAATTGTAGCCGACCCCTGAGCCGCTGTGCATCTTTATTGCGCAGCTCCTTGCTTTCGACCGCATTGGTAAGTGCAGTCAGGAGTTCTTGCACCCTGCAATCAGTGTTCCCAACCTCCACACGCCCGCTGTTGAAATGTTCCAAGTTAAACCTCACCCCTAATGATTCGAACGTGCTGCCAAACTCCTGTGCCTTCTTCCCCTCCTCTGCGAACTGCCACCCTAAGAGTCTAAAGAAGCGGGGAACGTGATCGGCAGTGAAGGCGCAATCCGATTGTCTCGCTAGCGTGGGGAAGTCGTCGAAGTAGCACGTCCATAAGAAGCCCAGGTGGCATCCGAGCGTCCAGACCGAATGCACGGTCCTGAGAAATGAGTGCACACTTCTCACCGCTCCGAAGGGTAAGGCTTTGAGGCGGTGCACTGAAGGTCGGCCTGACTGCTCATCATGAAAAGCTACGTATGCATCCTTCAGGGCATCCTTACTTAGGCCAAGCTGGCGGTAAGCGGACTTAAGGTCATAACTTCGTCCTTTAAGGTTATCCCTAGGGAAGGATTCCAAACATTGCAGCATCAAGCATGCCAGCACGTCCGTCGTGTGCGGTTGCGGCGATTCGCACGCCTGTACGGCTGCATTCACGGAGCTCCCAGACAAGTCATCTATGAGTCGCACCTTTTGAGATTCGCCGGAACCTTGCGATAACCCAAACCTTCTGCTGACTAAGGCCTCATCCTCCAAGTCGCTAGGATTGATCGGCCCTTCCAACCAACCCTTGTCATGCTCTTCGGCTGTTTTGCGTTTCACCTCCCGGTCTAGCTCTCCTTGAGATCGCACCGACTCCAAGACGTGCTTCCTGGATTGCGATGCTTTGCGGTGGACCTCTTGCGGTGATGCCGCGGCAGGCTTGAACACTTGGGGAAATAACCCTGTAAGTGGCACCTGACCCACCAAGTCTGTGCCGTTGATCATTTCTTCGACCACCTCCATGTCCTCGTAGCCGATGTCCTGTAGAAGCTCTTTCCACAAGAGGATTTTCTTAGACCCTAAGATGGCCCTTAGGTGGTCTGGCATCTCGGCTTTGAGTGCCTCCTCACTCTCCTCCAAGGCTGCTGCCCTGGCTTCCCACTTCTCAAACCACCTTTCCCTGAACTCAAGTAATTCTTTAGAAGACAACGATCGGTTGATTTCCACAGCCTTTTGAAGTGCCCGCGGCAGAGGAACCCTCAACAGTTTAGGGTGTCCCGCTTTGCATGCGGCCTGAACAAAAGCATCGGGGGAATAGGGCACGCCCCACGCCTGTTCAAGAGTAGGCTCAGTAGAATTGAGAGTCACAGCAGAATCGTTGACCCCCGAATCGCGGACCCCCTCTTTAACCGAAAGTGGTACAGTTCGAAGAAGTTGCGCATTGGCGGGAATGCGGCGCACAGAAGCAGAACAGGCCTCGGGCAAATCCCACGGTTTTGCTAGGCGGCCCATGGGGGCGCACGGAGCAGTCTCGAGGGCCGTTTTGGGGCCACGGACCAGCAGGACAGTGCAATGCTCTGGCACGAGAGCGGGAAACTTGGCCGCAGCAGGCTGAGGTCCAGACGCGGCGCGGCAAGCAGACAGCAAGCTAGCTGGCTTGGGCAAGGTTTGGGAAGGCTGCCAGCCAGTATGCACCAAATGAGTTGCAACACAATGGGCGATGGCGGCCGCCAGAGGCGGCGGGTAGGCCGTCTCGGCTTTGGTTGCGAAGCCGTCGGGAGTGAGGCCCCAGGGCTCATGGTGATGTCCCGGAGACTGGCCTGGGCAAGAGCGCTGCAGCGACGAGAAGACATCATGGGTGGCTGCTAAAGTCGTCCGCTTTGGGCGGGAGCCGCCGAACATGCAGTGGTCGAAGGAGGTGCGGAAAGGGCACAGGTGCGCTATGGCTTGGAAGGGCTTGGTGGCCCAGAACCACGACCGGTGCGGATTTTCGCACACGAAGAGCACATCCCGACGGTGGCATTCTAGAGCAACCTTGGCCAAAAAGGCATACAAGACATTGGCGGCCTCAACCCGTTGCTTATCTGAACCCTGAAGGTCTGGCAAGCCGTCGGGAAACTCGGAGGAACGCAGAGGCGGCGGGCTTGGGATTGGCACGCCTGAAGCATCGTAGACTGGGATATCTCGTGCACGGCTGGAAGTACCACAAGGTGGGGCTGCTACCACAGCTGATAGCAACGGATTGCACAACCAGAACATGGCCAGATCCTGGCCATCCTGAGTGGTGAGGTCTGCGATCAAGGGAGCACACGCTGCAGATTCAACATGTTTGTGGTCGATGCCGTGGGCTGTAACCCCCAGGCGGCGGAGGCAGGCTGTAACACGAGAAGTGCCAGAGAACAGCTCGAACACGACGGGCGTGGCTGGTGCCCGGAAGATTGGACGCGGCACTGGCACCATGGTGCCTTGCTGAATGACGTCACCTGTGGCTAGGTCGGGGGGGCTAAACCCTAGGGAGACCAGCGCTGAATGATCAGCTTCTGACAGGGCCGCGAAATCGCGGATTACAAACCCGGCTAAAACTACCCGGTAACCGCTCCAAGGCATGGTGGCATGCCGTCGATGGGCATCGAACGTGATACATCTATTAGAGACCGGTAAAAGCTCTCCGCACAAGTGTGCATGGGGCGGCGGCCCGGCATGCTCGCCTGAAGCGCCTTCGAGCCACAACTGGCCCTCAGTGAAGGTAGAGACCCCAATCAAGAAGTTCGGAAAATTTTTGCCATTATTTCGGTCGGCGTGCAGCGGTGTGAGCACCTGAGCCATCAAGGCTAAGGAAGTGAATGGCAACTCGTGCCCCCAACTCTTAGCATAGGCGGTTAGCATCCGACACACGGTCGGGAACTCATGACACATGCGGCGCAGCCCCAACATGGGGCCTTGGACATAGGCACCGACACTGAAAGAAAAACTGGGTTGGTGAGTGATGTCAGGGTGTGATCTGGCCGGCGCTTCTGAAGGCAACAAGCTTATGAGCTGTATTATGTCATCAGAAGTAATTCTAGGCTTGCTGAGGCATGCGGCTGCGAACTCCTCAGCTGAGGCATGCACTTGATCCTGTTGTGCACTGAGGTCTCCTGTCAAGGTGGTTGCGGCTGAACAGTCATGGACGCGCTCAGCAGGATCATGAAAAATGACAGGATTAGTTCAAGCTCCACCCGCAGCCGGACATTGGCCGATCGGGTGAGCTCCTTCGCACTTGGCACACACGTGGGCTCTGCTGCAATTGGGATGCGTGCATCCCTCCAGGTTGAACGCGAAGCAGATGCGCTGCCCCTGCTTCGTCATGGGCTTGGCTCCTTTCTGTCGCAAAACCAAGGGCATAGGGATGCTACTCGCATCCGGCGCGCCCTTGCCCTTCCCCGTTTTGCCCTTGCCCTGTTGTTTGCCCTTGCCTGAGCCTTTACCCCCTTTGGAACCCTCGTGGCCACGCCACTTGTTCGTATGATCACCGGTGGGTGGGTTCTTTCGCTTGGAGCCCGCTGGCAAGGGAACCAGCAGGGAAGACACTGTGTAGGATTCAAGAGCGACATGAAGTGCGCGGTCCATGTCGTAGCTTCCATCCGGATTGGCACGGGGTCGCCTGTTCTCCTCAAGCATATGCACCCAAACGGCCCTGTCTGCTTGAATCAGCTGCTCAATGCCGACACGCTGGTGGTTCGCTGGGGCAGGCCGGCGAAAGTGCATCATAAGCTTAGCCAGGTAGCCTTCATACGCGCCAAGGCTGACGCAATTAGCCATGACATAAGCATAACCCCTGCGTTTGAACCCTTCAAGCAGAGCCAACGCACCGTGAACTGGTTGATCTGTAGTTTCAGCATGCTCACGCACGGCGATTTTCCCTGCCTCCACTTCAAGAATTTTCGACGGCTTATGGTGATTTAACAGCTCGTGCTAGCGAGAGACACATTTCTCAATCGGAATGTGCTTGAAGACATTTTCGCGGTGCTGTTCACAAGCCAGATCAAGCAATGAGTGCCCAGGCTCCATGGTGGAGTCGATGTGCAGTCCAGGATTAGCAGCCTTAAACAAGGACAAGCGTTGGGACTTCTCGGCCTCTGGTAGCTTCTGCTTAGTGGTATTGTCTGGGTCCAGGATCGACTGACGGAGTGCACTTAGCTGAAGGGTTTGCGATTCGAACAACAGGCGCTTAAAGGCGGCAACATCTCCCAAAGACAGACCAGGGAGGTTCGACTCGAGCCACTCCTTCAAGACCTCTTCGGGCAGGTCTTGACCGGGCGTCCCAATGAGATGTGCCGTGGTCCCCAGAGTCTTAACTCCCAGGCCTCCTAACTTGCCCACTGTTGGCTGACTCAAGTTGATCTCCTTGCATCGTCGTTGAAAGTGAGCCTCAGAATCAAGAATGGCAGTCATTGCAAAAGTTGGACGAGAGACTCAAGCTGTAATGCCCTAGTTGTACCGGATGTAGCATGTTGATGTTGTGCTCAAGTCGCATGTCGCTCAACATGTCAAGACTCTCAGCCGGACTGCGCGGGTGGTTCAGCAATGACACTCTCATGCACTCCTAGGCTGCACTCACTAACACTTGCAATCCCTCAGCACATGATGCGCGCTCAATCCGACTTCACGGCAAAGTACCGCGAGCTGCTCATCTTTTGTGCCCTCGCACTTGTCCCCTCGGACTAGCCTCTAAAGGCCGGCAGCGACCCTTCTACAGTTGTGGCACGTGCCACTGATTTGCCCAAAACTTTTTGGGACCACATAATTGGAGGTCCCAACTTTCCCACATGCCAAAATGGCGTTACCTCCCCCAGACCGCGCAACTACGTAATGGCATTTCTTGGACTTCACATGCACAAGCGAATCTTTCAAGCCCCACGGCCAGTCCTGCTTCTGAAGCTTCTGAGCGGGCTGCTCATCCTCGGACGATGTCCCCGAACTCTCAGCACTCTCGCTGTCGGATGAGGAGCTGGAATCCGAACTGACGTCTACAACCTCGCCTTGACTCGGTATCCCGTCACAAGCGTCTGGCTCTGACTTAATTGCATCCTGGGGCGGCTCGGGAGGAGCGACGAAATACTCTGCCCGTGAGTTGTCTGGTTTGAAGCGTCCTGACGAGATGTCGCGAAGAACCTGCTCGAACTCTTTCACTGCCGAAGTAGCTAAGTCAACGGCATAAATAGCCTGCGATCCGATCGTGGCAGATGCATGCCTGCCCAAAACTGATCTTACTGGTTCGCTTACCCCGTGCTTGGAGCACCAGGCTAGCGGAGTGCGCTTGAGCGAATGTGAAGAGATGCGCTTCAGGCGCTCTTCATCACACACTGGGCCCAATGCGATCCTCAGGAATGACGTGATCTCAGCTGCTCTGATCTCACGCTTAGCCAGCAGCTCACCATCTGCAGACATGGGGGCCCTCAGAAGCGGGCCCTCAACTTTGCCCTGGACCTCCATGCCCACAGCACTGAGAGCGTCAAGCGCCGAAGACACCCATTGGGTGCCAGTGACGCCCATCGCTGGGATCAGGACTGGAAGAAGCTTCTTCGATCGTGCAGTGACATTGTTGGTCTTGTGCATCCCGAGATACAAAACAACATACCCAGAAGACTCGCTGAACTCATGCTCACTCCACTGAATGTCCGAAAGGTCACTGTTCCTACACCGGCCATACAGCGCAAAGAGACATCTGGCCGCCATGGCGCGATCGAAGCTGTGGGCTCCCCGGTCTTCCACCATGGTGTGAAATCGGCATGTTTCGCCCACTGTCAAGGCTTCAGCTTGACGCAACCAATGGACCCCAACAGACATTTGTTCCGCAATCCCACACACCCGTCGGCTCTGTAAGACTTCATCTAAGTGGAAACCAAGCACATGGTGAAGGAAGCGCATTGCACTGAGGATCCCAGCCCCTTTCGAGGCCGCTGCACCTGCCCTTTTGAGATCGGTCATGTATGCCCACAGCGACGCCTCTGACAAGCAGTCTGACTCTGATGCAGGGCCGTTAAGGTACCATCTGAGGAATGTGTTGAAGGCATTCGCACGCTTGTCTATCGTCCAAGGGGAGCGAGTGCCGACAGCAGCCGTCACCGATTCTTGATCAACCTTCCCGCTGCGCTGCAGTGTGCAAGGAACCAAGTTCTGGGGCACAAGCCGGAGGCCCGCAACCAACTTACCTAAACTAACCTCCAAGACCTCAGCACGCCTCTCGCGGAAGGACAGGTTCTTAGTGGCTTTGATGGCCACTGCAAAAATCGGTCTACCTTGAAGATACACCTTGGCGCTCACAGACACGTGGGTTGTCTCTTGATGGGTTGGCTCCTGGGGCACAAGGAGCTTTTTAGCAATCAAGGGCATCTTGGGTACCGTTGGCAGTGATGGCAGAGATTCACTGAAGACGGCGCGCATGGGGCCGCGCTCCCACGGAAACTTCAGTTTGCTCAGTGACGGATTTGAGACCAACTCGGTCGACACCACGGCAGCCACATCAACAATCGGTGCTATCATGGGCTCCTGAGGGCTGGTAGCGAAAACTCCGGCTACAGGAGGTGTGATCAAGCTTGCATCTGAACCTACCGGTCGCCAAGAGGAGCTGGAGCCGGCAGCTAGCTGCTCTAAGTGTTTATCGAACTCACTCAAAAGCCCTGCCTCGGTTTCAGCTACTTCCTTATAATGCTGCCATTCTGCCAAGGGGTCACAACTTTCTTGTTCTTCCCCGCCTTCCGGTTCCAAGTCTGGTGAGGGATCCACATTTTCGGGCTCGGAGGTGCCCGCCAGGCCTAAACCACAAGAAAATTGAAGGTCTACACCACTAGGAACCGAAGGGGGGAGTGGTGGAAACTCAGGTCGGGGCTCTGGGGCCTCTCCACTGTCTAAACCACCTAGCGGCTGCTCATTCGACGGCACAAGCTGTTCGGAAGGGTCTGCTGCCCCTGCCGCAAGTTGATCTGCAGGCAGAGTTGTTAAGATCGCAACTTCTGGCGCAAGATGGTCTGAAGGCAAAACCGCAACCCCCTGATTATCCGCAACACAGGTCGTAGCATCAGGCACCGAGTGAGCTGCTGCGGGCGCAGCTGGAAGCAGGCGCGGGAGCGCACCTGTTGCTGAGTCAGACATGACGATATTGCAGGGCAGGATTACGGAGGGCAATACGGTAAAACGACGTGCGGGCTGGGTCTAGCACAAAGGCAGCTGTCTGCAGGAGGGCCCCGCGTTCTCGAAACGACAGAAAATTAAGCAGCACTGCGCAGGGTCCTGGGGTAAAAGTGATATCCCCGAGGTCCAGGAGAACCAAAGTGGAAGCAGCTGTGCTGGCACCGACTGAGCTGACTGAGGGAGACTGCAGATGACGTGGGCGCAAGCGGTACTCCAAAATTGTGACCCTGAACTGCAATGCAGCGATCTGATCCTGCAAGTCCTCCCGCAGCACACGGAGGTCCTCTGAAAGCACAGCGCTGGGACCCACGGAAGTGGAGTCACTCATGAGGCACGAAGCCGATGTGTTGTCCTACAGAAGAATAAGTGTAGAAGTGATGCTGAAATGTGAAACTGAACATGCACAAAAATTTCTGCCCATGCCCATGTTGCATGCTGTTTTCACAAAAATTTCTGCCCATGCCCATGTTGCATGCTGTTTTCACTTGCTCCCTTGAGCATGTCCTCGCGGCGGTGTACACAAGTAATCACATGCTCGGCTGCACACAAGAAGTGTTCAAGCTTGCAAGAGAAAATCACTTTGCAAATTTTCTTTCCAACTCAATCGGAAGAAGTAAAACTAACCTAGTTTTACAAAACAACCACGAAAATTAAAGCGCTATCAACCCGTTGACCGCTAGCGTCGAGGTAGCAGGACAGCACAACAAAACCACAAAGGAACCGATGAAACAACAAATGCAAACACCGATCCGGCAGCATCCCCTTAGGAAAATCATCGGCCACAGCACACAATTGTAGAGAATCACCATGTGATGAAATACAACACCCAATGTGCAAGCACATTAAAAACAAGCCCCCAATGTGCATGCACATTGGGGGGTTAAAAACAACAGCATCCCAATATGCAAGCATATGGAAATTATAAAACCAATGTGCATGCACATTGGGGGCATAGCAACCAATGTGCATGCACATTGGCGGCAACGAGAAGCGTGAAACCAATCTGCAAGCACATTGACAGCAAGCGCCCAATGTGCATGCACATTGGGGGTCATTTGGTGCAGCCCTTGGGTACAGCATTGAATATCAACTCCATGGCTGTTGCACATCCACAAACATGACCCTCGCAGAGCTTCGAAGCTCGCGGGGTCGCCTCTGCAGGCACTGCCGCGGAGCATTGAGGATCAAATTCTGGTTTGGTTGGGAGGCCTGTGAAGTGCAGCTCGCCATGCAGCCAGTCACACCTCCCGGCCTTCGGCGGCCGACGATGCGCGACGCCTTTCTGGCAGCGCTCCGACCCGTACAACGTCCCGCAGGAGCACCCATGACTCCGGAGGAGCTCTTCGAGGGCACCCCTCCAATTCTGGACGGCGGCATTGTGGTCGTGACAATGTATCACCGCTACATGTCACGCGATCGGCTGCGGTGCCTGAGACTTTCATTTTGTTTTGGTTATGTTTGTAGATGTTAGTTTCAATATATAGTCCTGCCCCCCCCCCAAACCATCCCTTATACTAAACCCATAAACCCATTATAAGTATAAACCCTCAACCATAAATAGCACAATGACTGTATGGCCTGCAGGTTGCAATTTCGGTATGCACTGACCAACGAGCAGTGCCTGGACCTCATCGTTACGCACGCCTCCGCGATCACAGTGGGCGAGATCTGTGAGCTCCTTTACCGGTGCGCCCCCAGAAGCATCCCGGCGGAGGCCGGCATCCAAGTGCTGGGAAGCCGCACCTTTAAGTGTCTGAGCCGGTCGCCACACCGTTTCGTGTGGCGACCGGCTCGAAACCGGCGACACCAGAGGTTGTGGCCGGGAATTCCAGTGCATGGGCGACGCCGCGTGTCGTTGGCGCGACACTGCTTGAAGGTTGTGCGGCGTCCCTAAGGGACCCGCAGACGTTTCTCCAGACGCATTTTTCCCAACCTCAAAAAACACTGTCGCAGCGTTTTGGGCAGCTTAGTAGTAGTAGTAGTAGTAGTAGTAGTAGTAGTAGTAGTAGTAGTAGTAGTAGTAGTAGTAGTAGTAGTAGTAGTAGTAGTAGTAGTAGTAGTAGTAGTAGTAGTAGTAGTAGTAGTAGTAGTAGTAGTAGTAGTAGTAGTAGTAGTAGTAGTAGTAGTAGTAGTAGTAGTAGTAGTAGTAGTAGTAGTAGTAGTAGTAGTAGTAGTAGTAGTAGTAGTAGTGGTAAGTAGTAGTAGTAGTAGTAGTAGTAGTAGTAGTAGTAGTAGTAGTAGTAGTAGTAGTAGTATAGTAGTAGTAGTAGTAGTAGTAGTAGTAGTAGTAGTAGTAGTAGTAGTAGTAGTAGTAGTAGTAGTACTAGTAGTAGTAGTAGTAGTAGTAGTATGTAAAGAACGGAAACCCAAAGGGGCAGCACGCGCCCTTGTTTTCCGTCACAGCAGAAGTTCAACGACCGTGACAGGTCGAACGTCCGCCCAGGACGGGCTGCGCGCAATTGCGTCGCGGCAACGAAAAGCTACAGCGACACACTGCCGTGCTCACTTGAGCCAAAAGTGTTATGAATACGAATTACAGAAGAGCATGCATAAAAGCATACAGCACAACAGCCAGCCCGCAGACTATGTACAGTTACATTCGCCCCTCAGCCGAGAGCACGATAGAGCCGTTAGGGTAAGCGGGCGGCCGGAGGCCGTAGAAAAGACCTACAGACCCTACCCTCCTAAACGCACTCACACGTCGCTCACCTTCCGTGCTTTTTCTCGGCACGGTCGGCACGAGGCTCCTGTTCTACTCACAACTGTACACAGCCTGCGCCGCACTGCGGCCACAGGGCTGGTGAAACTGGCAGCTGAAGCTGCGGTGTGTCTCCACGCGCTTCGGGAGCACAACCGTGCCTCCCTAGCCGCTTCCCTCTGAAACCTATAGAGCGGATACGCCACCCTGTCGTCTCATCAGAAAGCAGCCAGGTTGCTGCAAACAAAACTGCAGGTTTGCCGCAGGCGGCCAGAAGAGCGGAGCCCAGTCCGCGACTTCTAGTCCACGGCTACTGCGGCTCTGAGTTCGGGGGCGCGGCGGGCTGCGGCACATTCTTGGCCCCCGCGCGCTGGTTCCGCTGGGGCGCCTCGAATTCTTCGAGTTTCAGCGCTCTCGACCACTCCGTGCCGAAAGAATCTAGCCACTTTTGGCTAAATTCTGAGGTTAGCACGCTGGCCACGGCGATGCCAACCTCCGCGTTCGCGCGTGAACTGGCGCTAAAGTTGAGGCTGCCAATCACTGCGCTAACGCTTGAGTTCGGTCTCGTCACGAGCACCGACTTCGCGTGGTGGATACCGGAGAGCCCAGCACCGACGCTCACGTCTGTTCGGTTTTCGGCTGCATAAGCTGCCTTCACCGATGTGCCTTTGCCGACACGGACCTGCACCCCGGCAGCACCCAGCTCCTTGAGGGACTGCAGCTGGAGTTTCGTCCGGCTCGTTTGGGAGTTATCGGCGAGCACGTGAGCTCGGGCGCCTCGCTCCAGCGAGGACACGAGGGCTCCGACGAGCGGCTTGCTATCGAAGCTATAGGCCCGCACGTAAACGTGGTCTCCTTGGCCAGCATCGGATAGCATCATCTGCACCACGCTGTGGTACTCGGGAAGGGTCAAGAACTTGACACCAGCCCGTTCGAAACCGTCCGGCAGCGGAAAGTCTCGGACACGCCGCGCCTGGCTTGTCACAGGGGCGACCGGACCCGTAGATGCTGCAGGGACGTTCTGCAAAGCCGTCCCCGCGGCAGGCGTGTTCGGAACGGTGTCCGTCGGGGGCGCCGACACGGTGGCCACCCCTTGGCGGCCGCTGAGCTTGGAGATGCCCTCAAGGCAGCCCTGGGAAGGGCTACTGGCATTCCGCGCTCTTTCCGAAAGCGACTTGGCTTTCGAAACCATGCCGGCTAGACACCCCTGTTCCAGGACGGGCGCGCCGAGGATCGCGCGTGCGCGTCTTGTCGCGGCCGGGGCGGCGGAGGGTGCCGAGGCAGAGCTCGTGCCAGTCATGGCCACGAGTTGCCCCGCGGCTTCCACAGCTCGTTCGATGTGCCCGCAGCGCCCTTCATTCAGGAACGCCCGGCAATCGCAGCCTGCGCCCTCCGCGCCCGACCCGACCCTTACGAGCACTCTGTGCGCTAGCTTTGGTCTTCGACGCAACTTCGAAGACGGCCTCTTGACCCTCGAGAGACACCAGAACAGCACTCCCGAAAGGGTTGCCGTTCATGGCGTGCATCAGCCTATTCGTGGCGACACGTCCGGTCCACCACAGCACCACGGCCGCAAAGGTCCAGAGGAGGACCACGGCCGTCAAGCCAACTACGCGGACACCCCGCACGAGGATCCCCGAGGATTCCTCGATGAGGTCCTCCGCCGCAGTGGCAACGGCTGTGAGGCTGACGTGTGCCACTTCCCGGGCACCACGTTCAACGGTGAAGAAGGTTGGCGCCAGCGCAGCGGCCACCAAACCCATCTTCCATCCGATGTTGCCCGTTGTGGCGTGGGCCGCGCGGTTGCGCGCTCTCCTGGAGAGAGCCCAGCTGGTGACCGCAGCGCCGATCGAGCGCACGGCCCCAAGGAACCCACCACGGTTCGAGGGCGCGGAAGAGATCGCGGGGCGGGAAGCTACGGCAGGAACCTCGGGCGCCGCTCTGCGACCACCCGGGCCACACAGCGGGAGCGTGAGAGCAGGCTGGCCCGCATGCCCTCCGAGCCGAGAGGAATACGCCAGTCCGGCGGCACCTCCGGCCCACCATCCTCGGTTGCCGTAACGGTTCGAGCTTCCCCTTCCACCTTTGCTGCCAGAGCTGCGGCCCCCACTGGGTGCACCGCGCCCGGAGGAAGGCTGGCTCCACCAGGCTCGGGCAGAGTCCTGAGACAGCTCTGCCTGCCTGCGCTTCTCAGCGCGGAGCCTCTTCCGTCCGGAGCGGAGGAACTTCCTCGCATGCTCCGCAAGGGGATCGGCGTGGATGGATCTTTCGATCCGTTCCATCTTTGTGCCCTCGCTCTCTTCCGACGAAGAGCCATCATCGTCGTCGCCTTCCTGGGGCGGCATGCCGTGCGTTATGTATGACGCTGCCGACTTAGGGCCACTGCACTTGAAGCACAGTTTGCGCCATAACATATTCCGCTCTTGGCACGTGTCCCCCCCACAGGTCCAATAGGCGTTGGACATTGCAGCGGCGATCGCGTCCGAACGCTTTGTATAAAGGTACTCCTTTATGCGTTCCTTGTGTTCTTCGAGCCACACCTCGATGAACCACCCCGGCGCCGTTCGCAGGTCCACCGGGGTGCTCCAGTACAGGCTGTCCTCGAAGATCCCCTCACAGGGGGCACCTCCGAACTCTTCGGCATCATGGTGCCGGCAGGTATTGCGCTCTGGGGGGTTAGCACGCCCACAATTGTAGCAATCCCACCAGCCCCAAGGCCAGACCTTGCCCGTAAGGAGCGGAACGCGGTCGGGTGTCGGACCAAGCTCGTTTTCATCGTAATCAGGCCAGATATCAAAAACTGGCCTGTTCGACAAAATCGCAGCCTGGTAGACGAACGCGCGCCTCCGGCGCCGCGCCAACGCAAGGAGCTGCTCGAGCGTGTGGTCGCCTTCACCGCGAAAGAAGGCCTTGATCTGCTCATCGTGTTGAAGATCAAGGGGGAGCGTCAACCTGGGATCCACGTCACGTGCCCCGGGCCTTCCAGGCCCCGGGGGTGGAGCCGCATCCCAGTCCACATCTCGCCAATTGGCTCCCGGGACCTCGTTGGAGAGTCCGTAGACTCCAGAGACCCGGTGCTGGGGAGCCGGCGTTTCCATGGTGTCCTCCCATGTCGTGAAACGCTTCTTGGGAGGTGGCGGTCCCTCTGGCTCCGACGGCCGCCGCTTGTCTGCGCTAGACGAAGCAGCGGCGCCGCTGGCACCTTCATCGGCACCTGCCTCGCCCTGGGACGAGGGAGCCGCGCCTGTCCCGGCCGCGGCCCCTGCAGGGGCGGACGGTGCCGGGTGCGCCTCTTCCTTCTTGGTGGTAGCCCGCTTAGCCGCAGGCCCTTGACGCTCAGAGCCACTCTCCTCAACGGCGCGCTTGAGGGAGGAGAGGGTCTTAGGTTGTGCCGTCTCCTTTTCCTCCTTGGTCAGTGGAGGAAGGCGGGTGTCGCGCCGTGCCTCAGGAGCCGCAGCCGCGGCCTCCTGGGCCGAAGCAGCAAGCTCCTCCTTGGCGCGTGCCGCCGCTCTCTCCCGTGCCAAGCCTGCCTTCATCGACTCCGCGAGGCTAGGGATCCGGACCCCCGGACTCCCTGCCTCGGCTGGGGGAGTCGCGTTGGCCGCAGGCGCCGCAGAGGAGGACGACGCCTCCTGAGAGGCATCCGGAGGAGCAGGAGCCATCTCCTGATCCTCGGAACGCGTCGCCGATGCCGGCGCAGCCTTTTTCTTAGGGCTACTCACCTGGGGTTCCGCACCCCATCGTGGATCGGGCGGGGCTCCAGTCCTCTGGACACCCCCCTTTTCTCGAGGGAGTAGATCCGTTTCCCTCAGAGGAGGATCTATCTCCAGTTGGGTGTCAGTCTGCTTGGCCAGAGGGTTCAAGATACCCGCGCGAAGACGCTCTTCTCTGAGCCCAGGGAGAGAATCCCAGACGAGGTCCCCGAAGGTTTCTCTCATCTCGCGGACGTGCTCCCTTGGGGTATCTTCCCGTGGAGCGTCCACGTCCGGATCCTGGGGCTCTAAGAGCTCGTCGGGGAACGGAGAAGGTGGTTCGACGTCTTCGGGAACCCCTCCGGATCTCCCCTGTTCTTCGCGAATTGCCTCCAAGGCTTCACCCAGCGGGGTCTCGTCCCTGAAGAGATGCCGGTAGGGACTCGGAGCTGCAGCGTTCGGCATCATAAAGTCCGTTTCCTCGTACGCCGGCCCCAGAGTGGTACTGGGGTAGCGCACGGGAGGACTCGCCCGCTGCACCGGCCTCTGGTCTAGGCGATACGTTCGCCAGAGGCCATCGGAGGTGACACAAGGCGCCCCGTCCGGGAGCCGCCTAAAGTCACGCAGCTCCGCCCCGATGCGATCACAGAAGCGCTCCGGGTTGGAGATATGTGTAAACCGGCCCAGGTCAGCTTCAAAGACCCAGACGCGGTCCCTATGGTCTCTGCGCGCTTCTCCGTGACGGAAGCGCCGCAGAGCCACCGCAGCTTCTCCGAAGAACGCATCATCGCACGGGGCCGGCACCATGTTCGCCGGAAGGGCCCTTCCGTGGACTGCCGCTCGGTGGTACGCGGCTTCGTACGCGTGCTCGAATTCAGCACGGCACCCGCGGACACCACATCTGTGGCCGGACCCACGGGAAGGAACCCTTCGAGGGTCTCCGTTCCCAATCTCTTCGGCTGTGGGACAGCCCGCCACGCCCACACCGTGGGTTGCACCTCTGTCGGGAGTGTCCCCAAGGTCGACTCTTCGGGAATAGGGTCGACACTAAAAGGCACGAAGATGTGGCGCGCGGGCGACTTCGTAGCCGGGCGCTCTCGGCTTGCCGAGCGGCGCTCCACCGACTCCATGAAGTCGTCGATCCCACGGAGAATGGCCTCGGTCTTGGCCCTCTCCTCCTCGGTCTCCTCAGAAATAACCGCACCTCCTTCTCGGGAGCCCTCCGGGCCTCCCGCGGAGGCCGAGCTCGCAGAAGGGGCTTCAGCGCTGGGAACGGCCCCCTTCGGGGCCGCCTTGAGCGGAGGCCCGCCAAGCTTAGGCCGGATAGGGCCTTGGTATGGCCCCCCAGACCTCCATGAGGCAAGGGCCTCTCCGACCGGTTCCTCGCCGCAGGTGGTGGGGGAGGAGATCGTGCAATGGGCGGCTCAGCCGGCCCACCCAGCAATCATCCAGGAGAACTCCTCGGCTCTCTCGGGTTCCATTATCAGGAAGGCCGGTGGAGGCCTGACCCCTTTCGGCGTAGGGCCGGGCTTCACCGTTACCATTCCTTCTGGAACGGACGGCCTTTTGGGCGGGGGCTTAGGCGCGGCCGACTTGCCGAACCTGTCCCCCGGTGCAGGCGCTCCCTCTGGGGCCACCTTGGGAGTGGGCTTGAGCTTGCCCTCTCTCCCTGGCGGAGGCCTGTCATCGACCGTCCTGGACCTGTGCAGCGCGGAGGGTATCCCTCAATGACCACCCTCCTTAGGCGGTCCAGGCGGGGGTCCCGCTGGCATGGCCGAGCCCTTGGCCCGCACCTCAACTTCCAGTTCGGAGGACGACTCCTCGTCCCCGATATAGTAGTTGACGGGGCCGGCTCCACCAAGCGGTGCCGACTGCTTTCTGCGGACTCCGGTCCCGGGCTCCGCGTCATCGACCCACCGCAGGGAGTTACCCTGCCGCTCTGCAAGCGAGAGGTCGAAGACATCGCGGCCGGGTTGCACCGTGAGGATACGGAGGATGCATTCTGGAGGGACGCGCCCGCTCAGAACACACCCGTCCGTCCCTTTCCAGACGGGAACCCCGGACTCTCTCAGGAGCTCCAGGTTCGACACCACCAGACAGGTCGAGTTCTTTCTGAAACCCGACGTGCTGTCCCGTTGCCTTGGGTACCCGGGCCCGATCACCCAATGCACGGTCAGGCGCGGCCCGTTTCCGCCGCCCGGGAGGAGGCCATCGCGACCGATCCGGCGAGCATGAAACACCTCTGTGCCATGGCACAGGGTGGAGCCCCCGTACTCCTGGGAGAGCTCCCTCATGCCCGCCTCGTCGAGGCCATCTCCGTACACGCTGCCCGCGGTCAATCCTGACCCGCGGCCGTGTCCCTGCAGCGCTCGGATGCGGCCGTCCACGAGCTCCAAGCGCTGCTTCTCTCCGCCGCTCGCAGCGTTTTGCAGATCAGAGGCCGCACCTGCCTCGATCGCGGCCGACGTGATCTGGAGCTTCTCGGCCAGGGTGGATACGCTAATCCACCCGCCCTCGCCGAGGTGGCCTTGCAAGCCAAACTTGCCGTGGCGGAGGGCTTGAGTGAGCGCCCTCTGGCAAACCGCGGGGTTCTCTAACCACACCCACGGCTGCCATCGTGAGTTGCCGCCACGGCCGCCCTTCCCTTCATTCCCGCGTCTGCGGCCGCCTCCCATGGCGCCCCTCGCGGCTCTCTGGCCCACGAGGGGCCCGGCACACGGAGGAAAAGGTGGGAGTGGCCCCGCGACCAGCCGGTCCACGGGGGACCCACCGGAAGCGAGGGAAGTAGGGGTACACGCGACCTCCCGGCCCACGTGTGACAAGGCACAACGTGAGGCGCAGAAAGCCAATGGCAAGGGCCCGCACAGCCCGTCGCAAGCTACTGGGCTACTCGTCTTGAGCCCGCGCTGCGCGGCCATGTCCTGAAAAGCAGGGGGTCCAAGGGGGCTGCACAGAGGGAGGGGGTCAGGCTCACACACAGCACGCCCTACACCCTGGACTACCTCACTACACCCTTGCTGCAAAACGCACGCAACGACTAGTAGCATAGAAAAGAGGTAGCGACCCACAGGCGTAAAGGCCGGCGTCCGAGCTACCCCCCGCATACCCCCCGGAACCCCCCCAACACGGCACACTAAAACCCCGAACCCTATCCTAAAACCCGCGGTCAAGACACAAGCGGTCAAGACGAACACCAACGAGTTAGGGTTAGGGACTCTGGTGGGGTGGTTAGTGTCCGTTAGGGATTCGTCATGTTTTGCTTTTGCTTTAGGCGCGACCTTCCGGTCCGCGTCAGGCGGACTGGAGCTCGAGCCGTCGCGGCCTCGAGCGCCCAAGGCTTCAAGAGCGGAAGCGGCGGTCTGAGGAGCGGAACGGCTGCCCTTCCGGCACGCCGTCCTTATCTCCTCCTCTGCCTCCGCATCCGTAAGGAAACGGCCGTCGACGACCCTACCTGTACGAACTGTTAGGTCGTCGACGTAGGCCACCCATTCCTTAGTGAACCTAAGCCTTCGGTTGCGACCTGGCGCGTACGCGCGGTCCACGACGTAGTTAAAATCGTCGGGACCATTGACAGGACCGAAGGTGAGCCCAATTGGGAGATACTTACCGCTACGCGCAACGATAGCGAGAACCTCCCTGGCGCGCTTCGTGTTGCGGATCTGATTAAAACCCGAAACCGCATCAACGAAGCTATACCAGACTGATCCTACTGCCGCGGCGAGCACATCCGTGCTCCGCCGGCAGTAATAAGTGGATCTCTTCACCCTGGCGTTCACCCTGCGGTAATCTACCACCAAGCGACGTTTCCTCGCCCGCTTGTGGGAAGGCATCTCCTTCGTAGGGAAAGGGGCCGAACCCCACGCCGAAGGGCCTCGCACAAGCTGCCCTCTCTGGACCTCCTCTTCAAGCCGGTCATCAACCCACTGCGCCGCTTCTCCGCGGAGCGCGTGGGGTTGAGAGCTGACCGGTGGGCCCGTAGGGACGCAATCGTGCGCGAACTTCCGGACCGTGGTACGCGCCGTACCTTCGACCCAGAATGCAGCGGCCTTCCGGCCCACCGTCTCCTTAATGGCTGCAAGATCAGCTTCGGTAATCCCTGGACGGTTTTCCGTAGGTCCCAACCTAAGCCCTTCGATGACTTGCGCCTTGTACTCCGGAGTACGGCGGGGATCGGCAGCCACAGCCTGGCCTGCCAGCGCATAGACCTCCAGGTTCGCGAAGACACTATCCCAATCCTTCGCGTCTGCCTTCGATCGCCAGTGAGCATCCATCTTCTTGGAAAACTCGAGAACTTCAGCCTCCATCTTCGCTCTCTCTTGAGGGGAGAGGTCTTCACCAGACTTGACGTCCGGCAAAGGAACCTCAGGAGCAGAAGGCTTCGCTGGCTCAGCCGGCGGCTGGGCGCTCGCTGAGCAAATGCTGTCGTAACAAGGGGGCTGGTCGCCCCTCAGACCAGCATCCGCCAGGCAGCGGCACAAGGCCGGAGCGAGCACCTTCGACGAGGACCGGGCCTTCGCGTGCTGATGGGCTACCCTGCCCAAAGCGTCAGGCTTTGCACACCGAACGCAAACCGAATCCATCGTGAAGTTGGACAGACAAATCAGCGCTCCTTCAGGATGCCTGGAACCCCTAGGGACTGATCCCAAGAGCTGGCAACGGTCAGCTCGGCCGAAAGCCCAAGGGAACTTCGGTTCCAAAAGCGTCCCAAACACGGGAGCCCAGCCCTGGGCCTCCCAAGGCTCCCAAAGTCCTTCCTGATCCGAGATAGTAACGAGCATCTGGCGCCCCTTCTCGGCCACCATTGCTCCCCACCTACCGACCAGGGAAAGGAACTCCTTAGGGATTCCCTTACCGGATAGGCCCACAACGAGGCACTTGGGGTCGAGAGTATCGACCAGGAGGCTCAGGGCTTGCCCCTTGAACCGCGGCAGGGGGGCTACGGAGGCCCCCTGCCCTGCTGACCTGGGTGAGCGAGTGCTCCGACACCGCTACTTCAACAAGGTCGACGTCCATACCTTCAAGGTGATCTCTGATCCACCCCTGGACCGCGGCGCAGGAACTACCCTTACCAACGATCAAGGAGGGCGCGGGAGCCTCCGCAAGGAGCTCCTTCAGCGCGGCAGGGACATCAATCGGGGAAACTGCCACACCCACTCGATCCGGCACAGACTCCTGCAAGGAGTAACCAGCCTTGTCGAGCTTCCGGGCAGAAGAGGCAGCGAGGACCCCGTCCCTACTAAGATCCACCTTGGAGATGATCTCCTTGACGGTAATGGACTCTATGGCCTGTCTCGTTCCTTCGCGGGTCAGAGAACCGCCTTCGTCCAGAAACGCAAGATGCCACCGGACTCTGAGTCCTGACGCGTCGGGGATGTACCGATGGACGCCTACCTGTGCCCTGGCCTCGTCCACTTGCGTGACCTTACCTAGGCGACAGGTTTTAGGGCCCACTCGGGCACCATGGTACGCAACATGGTCACCAATACGCAACACGAAGTTGCGGCCCCGGCGCTTGACAGTAAACTCGACCTGCTTGGCTTCACCGGCCGCTTGCTGACCCAATGAAGGCGGCTGATGTTCTGGCTCGTCGAAAAACTCTATGGGGTCCCTCTTCTCGGGCACCTCTGCATCTTCCGGTACGAGCACTACATCCTCCGCGTGGGCTTCGCATTGCCGGCCTGGTGCCTCACCAGGGCCACCAGGAACAAGTTCCAGCTGCAGCCTATGGCCTTTAACCGCGACTATCCTCCAAGGGCCGGTCAGACCAGGCTTCCAAGGGACACGCCCCGCCCCCTCTGGCCGGGGCTTGGGGGAATTCCAGACGACTCTGTCCCCCACGCGGAGCTCAACCGTGCGACGCGACCGATTAGCAAGTCGGGCACGCGCCTCACTGCTCGCGTCCCAATGGCGCCGCACAGCGGCCGCCAAGTCGGAAAACTGCTTGAACTGGGAACGGGCCCAGTCCGTGATGGGGTCGAATTGGAGGGCCTCGCGGAGAACGTCCTTCTCCAACGGCAAGGCGAGGCTCCAGGACCGTTCCAGGTCCCTGGGGGTGTACCCATGCGCCCCCGGGGTATTATCCAACACATACTCGGCGACCATGAGCCATTCGCTCCAGTTCTCCATGGAGCCGCCGATATGCCGGATGAGGTTACCCAGAACCTTCTGGACCTCTTGGTGGACCCTCTCGTTGGACCCCATCTCACAAGGCCTGAGAGCCATACTGAACTGCTGAGTTGTCCCAAGCATGGAGCACAACTCCAGCATCATGGCATTCTTGAACTCAGTGCCTCGATCGGATCGGATGAGGCGGGGCAGGGTGCGTGATCTCAACACGCACCGCAAAAATGCCCTACGCACATCCGTATGCGTAAGAGTCTTCATGGGTTCCAGAAGCACTGCGTGGCTAAGGCAATCAAAGTACGTAATACTGTACCGGAAGCCATCGCGGTCCTCCCGATTAGGGCCCTCGCAGTCGACGGAAACTTCCTGCCAACACGCTTCCGCGAGGCATTTGACTGGTTTCGCTTCGACTTTCGTGGCTC
The DNA here is from genome assembly GCA_905221615.1 of Symbiodinium sp. CCMP2592. Taxonomy (NCBI): domain Eukaryota; class Dinophyceae; order Suessiales; family Symbiodiniaceae; genus Symbiodinium; species Symbiodinium sp. CCMP2592. The sequence continues at coordinate 73,369 of CAJNDT010000090.1, read as the reverse complement.
GGGCCCTGCCCCTAACACACGCCAGGCATTTGGACACCCATAACTTAACGTCTGGTTCCATTCCTGGCCACCAGACGGCCCTTTCAAGGAGGCGGAATGTGACCTCTGCCGACCGGTGCGCCCCCAGGAGGCCACAATGCACAGTCATGTAGCATGACTTCCGCCACGTGACGCCATTGGGCCCGGCGATACCGTTCGGGACGACCGGGACGACCACCGTCTGGCCCGTCTTAATGGTCACTTCCCTCTCCAAGACTCCGTCCGAGCCAAGCTTGAAAGGGGCTTCAAGCTTCTTGACCGAAGCCGTAAGAGACGGATCCCTACGTTGAGCCTCGTGCCAAGCCGTGCGAAGAGCTGGGGTGACTCCGAACTCGCAGATCCCGGCGCCATCCCTGGCCGCCAAGGCCAGCTTTTCCCTGCGACTCTCCGGGCTATCCTTGTCTGACAGCACAGGGAAAGAACCGAGGCTGAGGGGACCTGAACCCCCGGACGCGGAAACCTTAACCCGGCAAGTCCGCACGGAATGAGACTTGACACAAAAGGGGCGGTGGGAGGAGTACAACTCCACGACCACCCGAGGAGCCTTGGTAGCGGACCCCACAAAGGCCAGGGTCCTACTAAGCCCTCCTTCCTTGACCTCGATCTTCTTCGAGAGCTGGACGGCCGTCCAATGGCCTTCCTCTCCTGAACACTGGAAGGCGGCAATGACAGGCGAAGCCCTAAGCGACTTCCGATGCCCAAGAGACTGGACGCCGTCCCCATCATTCCAACCTTCCACGCGGTCCACCTCTCCCTTGAGACCAAGGAGACACGCAAAGGATTCCCGAAGTAATTAACCACATGCCTGTGGCTGTGCCAGTTGGGCTCGACAGCCCAGTTGAGCGAGCTCGGCCCGCTCAGGCAAGACGGGAAGGCCTGGTGCCCTTGCAGGACTTCACCAGAGGCGTTCACGACCCAGGAGCTCCACAAGGAAGGGCCGTCCTTCTCGCACCCCTCAACTGGAAGCTCCAGGCCGCCCCCAGTCCAGACCCTCGCCTTAATCCTGCCGTACACCGTGGGCAGGAGCCCTTCCACGGGCTTTTGGAGGAAACTCTTGGCCCATGCTCGGATGAGGTCCGTATCGATGTCCACCGAACCGTCAGCAAGGCTAGCGGACAAGAGGGCGTCCACCTCAAGTGACACGCTCGGGTCGGAAGACTCCGGGCCCTCAGCGGCCTCCTTTTCGGCTTGAGCCTCAGCAACCTCTAGAGCTGTTTCCTCCGCCTCCTGCCGGATGCACGAAGGACACCTTGAGAATAGGTATGTCCTTTTTCCGCAGGCGCAGACGCCTTCGTGGTCCCAAAGCTCCCGAGAGGGCGCGTCAACGAGACCACGCAAGGAAACATCCGCGACCTTGGAGATCCCTTCCAACTTCAGAGACGAAAGGACCTCCGCGGAAGCGGCAATCTTGCCCACTATTCCGTATCCTGGTATAGGGGGCTCGGGAAACTCACGCCCCATCTCTGGGCACGCCTCCGCTACCTCAACATGGGTAGAGTGCGCCTTCCAGACCTTAGGCTTAAGGCTCCAGATACCCTTGATCCCTGCCCAAGCGAGGCCCGCCACACGGGCTTCCTTGCGCTGCAGGTTGCGAGCCTGGAGGGTGACCTCGACCACCAGCGGCCACCGCAAGGCAGCGGTGACAACTCCTCCTTGCCCAAGTCCTACCAGAAAGGTAGGGGAAAACGCAGCGGCTTCCCGGAGTACCTTAGCACAGGACGTAAGCAGGTCGACGCGGAGCTTCTTGACCTTCTTAGGCCCGGTGAGCTTGCCGGTCATTCCGTCGAAGTGGGACGCCACCCCGTCATCGTCCTCGAAAGGGCCCCAGCAGCCTCTCACTGCGATGGAGTGCCCCGGGATTCCCGAAACGAAGACCTCACGGATTTCCGTAAGCGCCCTTTCCTGCTCCGTCCAAGGGGCATAATCGAAAACGATCATAACACGGACAGGCGGGGAGCCCGCGACTCCGACCGGCACCGCAGCCGCGGTCGCCGGAGCAACCTGCGCCGCGGGATCAGGAACCGCGTCTTCCCCTACTGCCCAAGGAACGGGACCGTCACCTTCGGTCCCTTCTCCGAGGTACTGGTCCAGGTCGAACCCCTTCAGCTGGCCAGTCATTCCGACCAAATCCTTGGTCCGGGCGGCCAGGAGTTCGTCCCTGCCCTTCGGATTCCTGGAGAAGGAGTCTCCCAGCGTCGCGCTGCGACCGCTGAGGCTCCTGATCTCAGAACCATCCATCAAGATCTCCGCAACCCATCGGACCAATTTCTGATCGGAGCCAATATCAGAGGACTGTGCTCTCGTAAGATTGGCATGGTCCGTCCAACACAGGGTCCGGATAGTTCCGAAGACCTTCCGGGTTGCTCGCTTGACTTCGAGCTGTGCGAAGGCTTCTTGAATCAGCGGGGGCCAATTTTGCTGCGCAGGGGTCAGACTCTTGGAGTGAGTCATAAGAACCTTGATCTTCGAGAGGTCCCTGCTCATTTGCACCACTGAGCCCCCTACCGCAATCCCGCTGGCGTCCGCTATCTGCTCAAGCGGGCAAGAGCCGTCAGCGGCTGACGCCTCATCGAAGGCCGCCAGGCTGATATGGTGGCTCATCATCTTCTTGATGGCCTTGAAAGCCTTGCAGCCAGCAGTGGTGCCTGTCCCCAGGCCACCTTCCGGAAACTCCGCTCCCGGCTTCTGCCATTGGCCCAAAACCTTAGCAGCATGCCCATATTCCGCTGGCAGATAGCCCCGAAGCCAGTTCGCACACCCAAGGAATTGCTGGATGTGGAGCTTTTCCTTAAGCGGCGGGAAGTCCACTACCGCTTGGCATCGCTCTTCGTCGGGCGCACTCCCGTGCCGCCCGATCCGGTGCCCGAGGAGTTTACCCTCTGACACACAGATCTCAGCCTTGGCGACACCAAAGGAGAACCCGAAAAGGATGCTCTTGTCAAGGAAAGCTTCCAAAGAGACCAGGTGATCGAGAAGGTGCGGGCAAGCACTCTTGTGCCTCGCACCCATATCCTCCCGAAGCTTGTCGTAATAGTAGTCGGAGGGAGGTTCCTCGATCATCTTTTCAATGTCGGCCGATTCGACTATGTGGTACACCGGCTCGTTCCTAGTGTCCACTCTGGAACCACTAGTGACGTCTCGGCCGTGGCTTCCTCCAAGCCCTCTCGTAGCGGAACCCGCATCCCATCCTGCCCAACGCGGCCCCGTCTTCGTCCTGAAGACAGCGAGGTCGGACGTGACGGGCACGGTTGACCAGTCGACAGATTCGGGCCAAAGCCTGAGGTCCCTAGTCTGCCATAGCCGCCACGGGCCGCCAGAAGACTTCAAGAGACAAGTCTCGTACGGAAGCCTTTCGACGTCCGGCCGATTCTCCGGGTCACCTTCCTGGGGTCTGCCGCTCCAGAGGCCAGCCATTCCACCCTTCGTCTGCCACCACTGGCCCTCCGTGGAAGGAGACGGCATCCGGATCCGTAACCACGGACTCCGTGGCCCAAGGCCCTCCTAGGACCGTCCTTACGGCGGCAAGGGCGAAGACCCTCACACCCTTCCGCCAACCCCTGCTGTGCGAGCATGCACCGCAGCCCTGCAGGCCACAGACGGCGGTCCTTTCAGTGGACCCGCACGCAAAGCATCCAGGGAAGGACGAGTCTTCGGCAGTGCCTACCCCACAGTTCCCACACGGGTCACCGCTCGCGTCCGTGAAGAGGGTCTCGACACCTCCGCACTCACACGCGGTGGTCTGCGCGAGCCCGGTCCGGACCTCGCCAACCACAGCCCCCGGAGAGACAGTCGTGTCCTCTTCGGCTACCAGCAAGATCGAACCTTCCTCGGCTCCGGTGGGCCACAGCCCGGGCACCGCTTCGCAGTTGAAGGACTCCACGGGGAGGACAGCCTCCGTAAGGGAGCCATCCTGGCCTCCACTGCCTTCCCTCTTCACAGGCGCGATGACACCGTCTCCGGCCAAGAGCTCCAGCGGGCTTTCGCCGCTGTACCGGAGCAGGTCCCTGCCTCCGGTACCCGGTTCAAAACACAGAGCACCGTCGAGGCTGGAGAGCCTGGACTCGAAGGCGTAGGCGCGGTCCTTCCTCGGCCTACTGTAGTCTTCGCACCTGGGGATCTTAATCCCTAGGGTTTCCAGGGAGTGGCAGTCAGGAAGGGGCTTGAAACCCAAGCCCTGCCGCCCCGAGCAGTCCAAGGCACGGCCGCCAAGGATGAGTCCATGCCAATCCGAGGTTCCTTTCGCGGCTATCTTACAGCGCACGAAAATCTCTGGACCCTCGCTGCAGTTGTCGGGGGAGAGTCCTTCCAGAAAGCGGACTCTCAGCACGACGGCCCCCTTCAGGGGCACCGGCTTTCCTGCAGCGATCCCATGGACGAACTCCGGGTGCACCCAGCGTTCGAACTTCACGACAGGAAACCTCCGGTCCTCCGTGCCGATCCCCAAGGCAGCAGCCCGATTGAGGATCCCACAGAGGAGCTCCTCCGTGATATGGTTCGAGCCGGCACACCCGTCCAGCATGCATTCCACCATGCCGTCGATGACCTGCACGACTGTTCTGTACTGGTAACCTCCGACCTCGTTCTCGCAGAGGTGCCACCAGTCGTGAGGCAGCTCGTCCAACGAGCTGAACTTGGAGGACGAGCTCTTGGCAAGCGGGAAAGCGGAGGAGTTCGCCGCAACGACCGTGCCAGCGCTCCCGATCTGGATGGAGAGCGTAGCAAAGGGATTCACCATCCCGGCGCCACTCGGGGCCGCCCAGTTCGAAGGCAACGCGGCTCCGCTTGTGGCGGGAAGGGAGTGGACCATGTCGCAGTCCGCTCCCTTACGGCACGAGCCGTTCTTCTTGAAGAAAGGGCAGATAGTCCCCGGCGGCTTCGCGCTCGCCTTGGACTTCGCCTTGGGCTTGGCCTTAGCCTTGGTCTTGGGCTGGCCTCCGGCTCCACCCTTACCCTTGCCCTTGCCCTTCCCTGGCGTCGTCGCCAGGGTCGACGCGTCTCGCTCCTTCTTGGCCGCGAGGGCCTTCTTCCGGAGCTCCTTATCATGCGAATAAGGACACGCGTCCCCCTTCGGGCAATTGCCATGGTCCCGGAAGTGAAAGCAGATCGGCTTGCCCTTTCCGCCTCCCTTCGTTCCGGTCGCAAGCGTGGAAGAGGCGGCCGCCTTGGCTGCGGCCTTGGAAGCCTTGAGCTCACCCTTCAGCTTCTCAACTTCCTTCCGCGCTGCGGACAGGGCAGGGTCCTCCGTCGAGGCTGCGTAGACGCTGTTGGCCGTAACTCGGTGAGCGGCCTCACGCTGCTCGTACTCCAGGACGACCTTATGCGCCTCCTCCCAGGTCGAAGGCCCGCGCAGCCCAGCGGATGTGCCGTCACTCGGCCACAACCGCTTGTCACCGCGGATCTCCTTCTGGAGGTGCGGGGGCATCTTGCGCAGGTAACTCAGGAAGAGCTCCCTCGATGTCTTGCCAAGACCCACGCTCTCCAGTTCCGCGATAGAGGCCTCGAACAGGGGCTCGAACTGATGCCCTGTAAGTCGACCCTTCGTGAGGGCGACGTGCTCCGCGTCCACCCTCATCTCCTTCTCCTCCCGGCTCTCGCCGAAGACGAGGTGCCGCTGCTTGATCCTTTCGTACACGGCTTGGGGATCGTCCGTAACTTCCCCGGTCTTGGAGGCAGCCTTGTACACGTTCGTGAAGGTCTTAAGCCTCGAGCCGCGGCAGCGAGCACGAAGGGCGATGAGCTTCTCCCGGAAATTCATCCCCTTGCAGTTGTTGGCAAGGCCACAGACGTCCTCGAACTCCTCGTAGAACTGAACGACGTCCCGAATATCGGAACGATCATCGGTGAGCGAGGGCCATTGGAGGTCCGTCTTCACCGTTGTGATCGACGTCTGGCCACCACGAGACGCCAAGGCTTCCTTGAGCGCCTCCGTCTGGGCCGCCAACGCGGCGGCGAGCTCTCCGGCTCCGCCGCTGGTGGAGGGAGGCCCGCCGGGCTTGTCTTTCTTAAGCCCTTCGAGCTCTATCTCAAGAGCCGCAAGGCGGGACTTCAGGGGTGATTCCCCCGGACCAGGTAGCGGATCCTCAGGGATCGCGAGCTGAAGGTCCACCGGGAAAGGGGCCGGAGCCCCGGACTTGGAGCCCGACTCCGCAACGGCGCCCGTCCGGGCCGCCAAGGCCGGGACAGAAGACGGAGTGCTCCAGAGCTTCTCCGGATCGCCGCTGCTCTTGCCTCCCAGGGCCAAGATCAGCTCGCCGAGGCACGAGATCTCCTTCTCGACCTCCTCTCGGTCTTCCGACCCAAGAGAAACCGCAGCAACGGTAAACCTGGTGCGCAGAGCCCGCACCATCCTGGCAGGGTGCCAGTCACCTCCCATATTGCCGTACTCTTCGGCAAGGATGGTGGCCTTGGTGGTGATCTTCTCAAGATCCTCCACCGTGACCTCTGCCTGGTGCGCCTTCAAGGCCACGACCAGCCTCGAAACTCGCGTCAGGTATCCTGGTCGGGACGGTAAAGTTCCCGCAGGTCTGCCTGCAAGGACTCCGCCGTAACGGGACCACCCGTCCCGGCAGACGAGGGAGGCCCGGAACGAGCCGGGCCGCCGGCCACCGGCGAGAGCGCAAGCGCCTCAACACGGCGCGCCGTCTCAACCACGTCCACCGGCGCAGCGGCGGGACGCGGAGCCGGTACCCCGGCCTCCGGCAGAAGCTCTTCAGAGCTGGGGCCTGGATCTCCTTCCAGAGCACCCACGCCCGCTTCAAGGGCCGGAGCTTCCTCATCTTCCTCTTCATCTTCTTCCTCTTCCTCCTCGGCATCAAAGTTGTCGTGGAGGAATTCCATCGTTTCCTTCCACAAACGCTGTTCATCTGCTAGCGTCGTGGAACGACCATCCTTCTTCTTGGTAGAACGGGATCCTGTCTCCTTGCGCCAACGGAGCCAGTACATAAAGGACATCTTTTCCGGGTACTCCACTGACCCATCCTCGATGCACCTCAGCAACGTGGCTCCTTCCGGCTGACCCGCGACTTCAGCGCTCATGGTCGCCTAGCGAAGGGAGAGAGCCCCGTGCCACACAGGGCCACGGCCTCAAGGCGCACGACAAGCGCGCCTTCGAGGCCACGTTAAAAGATTGCGGCGCAGCAGCCGCCTGGGTGGCCGCTTCCCAGAACAGCCCCCAATTGTAAAGAACGGAAACCCAAAGGGGCAGCACGCGCCCTTGTTTTCCGTCACAGCAGAAGTTCAACGACCGTGACAGGTCGAACGTCCGCCCAGGACGGGCTGCGCGCAATTGCGTCGCGGCAACGAAAAGCTACAGCGACACACTGCCGTGCTCACTTGAGCCAAAAGTGTTATGAATACGAATTACAGAAGAGCATGCATAAAAGCATACAGCCCAACAGCCAGCCCGCAGACTATGTACAGTTACAAGTAGTAGTATAGTAGTAGTAGTAGTAGTAGTAGTAGTAGTAGTAGTAGTAGTAGTAGTAGTAGTAGTAGTAGTAGTAGTAGTAGTAGTAGTAGTAGTAGTACTATGGTAGCTGTATACGTCGTAGTATAGCATTTACTTGAAATTTACTTGTTCTTGTTACCGTTGCGGTCGGTCGGCGATTCCTCTCTGCCAAACCATGCAGCGACCCCAAGCCTGCTGCATCATGCATGAACGTATGGAAATGCAACATATGGTGTACAAGTATAGTACTGTAGTACGGTGGTCGTCGTAGTTGTAGTTATAGTAGTAAGCATATAGTAGTAGTATACTAGTATAGTAGTATATGGTCGTCATCCTGGCGGTATAGTTATAGTATAGTAGTATAGTAGTAGTAGTAGTAGAAGTAGTAGTAGTAGTAGTAGTAGTAGCAGTAGTAGTAGTAGTAGTAGTAGTAGTAGTAGTAGTAGTAGTATAGTAGTAGTAGTAGTAGTAGTAGTAGTAGTAGTAGTAGTAGTACTAGTAGTAGTAGTAGTAGTAGTAGTAGTAGTAGTAGTAGTAGTATAGTAGTAGTAGTAGTAGTAGTAGTAGTAGTAGTAGTAGTAGTAGTAGTAGTAGTAGTAGTAGTAGTAGTAGTAGTAGTAGTAGTAGTAGTAGTAGTAGTAGTAGTAGTAGTAGTAGTAGTAGTAGTAGTAGTAGTAGTAGTAGTAGTAGTAGTAGTAGTAGTAGTAGTAGTAGTAGTAGTATATAGTATATAGTATATAGTATATAGTATATAGTATATAGTATATAGTATATAGTATATAGTATATAGTATATAGTATATAGTATATAGTATATAGTATATAGTATATAATGTATAGTATATAGCAATAGTAGTGGTATAGTGTATAGTAGTAGTATAGTCTACCTGTATATACGTAGTATATATATATATATAGAGCTGTGTACCTAGTAGTAATTTTTGCTTGTTGTTGCTCCCGTTGCTGTCGGTCGGCGATTTCACTCTGCCAAACCATGCAGCGACCCCGTGCAGGCCTGCTGCATCATGCAGTGCTTTGGAAAGCAACATAGAGTTTACAAGTGGTAATATAGTACCATAGTAGTAGTACTAGTAGTGTCGTAGTATATAAGTATAGTATAGTACAGTAGCCGTATAGTATAGGTAGTTTTTTGTCGTGGGTTTTAAGAACACACAGGACCGCGGATGCATGCAGGGTTTCTGCTTTACAGCTTCTATATGTTCCTGACATGCGTGTAAATATTTAGCAGCATGTCTTTCCGCTGCCGGGCTGGTTGCAGAGATTTGCTGCGTGTACATTATACATCCGAAACACACACACACACACACACACACACACACACACACACACACACACACACACACACACATATATATATATGTGTTATATATATATATATGTGTGTACACACACACAGGAACTGCCGTGACGTTGCATTGCTGAGATAGAGAGGTCGTCTGTTGTGATGTCGAAAGGTATAGCAGATGCAGGTGAAGCAACACTCCCTTCCATTCCTGATTTTCTGGCAGCAGGACATCTTTCCGCTGCCGGGCTGATTGCAGAGGTTCTCGCAACAGCACTTAAGATCTGTAGCCTAGAAGCAGCGACCATGGCCGGGAAGTTGTGGGAGATGGCCGTGCTGTCCGGACAGTGGACGTGGGGCGATGACCTGCCGAAGTCGCAGGAGTGGCTGCCTGTTTCGAAAGCGAACTCGCAGCGACTCATGGAAAACAACGCCTTCATCGTCATCCGCACGAAGGGCAAGTACAGCCGATTCCGCAAGGTCGTGGAGGACGAGGCTTCGGACCTGACCCTGTGGCAGAACTCGGGAATGGAGAAGCTTCTCTTGCGCCAAGTCAAGGACAACTTCATGTGGTGCGTCCACGCCGACCACAACCCTGAGGAGGGTCTGGTGAGGCTGCATGGAATTGTATGCTATTTACCTTTGTATATTGCTTGAATATATGGGAAGGGTCCTGGTTACAAACATGAACTTAAACCCCACAGTGTAGGTTCTCGGCTGTCTCGTGCTCCTCTGCTCGCCTGATGACGACCGTGGACTTTTGCGATCAAAAGAACATCAGCATCCGTGACTTGGAGGCATCCTTTAAGGAGAGAGCTGCGGAGGCAGACCTCATCACACGCCAGCAGCAAGTGATCCTGGTCAGTTCCGTGACGGGGGGGCTTTTGAGCCAAGTTTTGACGTTTGTGTGGGGACCAAGGGCACACGCCGCACTAAAGCCGCGGAAGCGTGTCCTCAGGAAAACGGCTGCCAACACGGTCGCACTTCAGAAGCTGTTTGAACCCGTGAACTTTTAGCGAGAGAGGTGCAGTCATGGACACAACCTGATTTGCAGACCCTCGTCGCATCTGCAGTTTTGATTTCAATGAGCCTCGATTGTCAGCTGCTTGCAAGGACCACAAAAAATCTCATTACGTGCATGCGACTGTGCTGGCAGAGAAGCCTCGCCAAGCACACTGAGCAGGGGTCTCAACCTCGCTCAGCAAATGTATATGTTGCGGATCGCAGCATTCCGCGGCCTAAAAGCAGGGCTCTTGCGTTCCAAAGCCATGGCTGCAGTGCAATGGGAGTTTTGCCGTGGTGTCCGGCCGACCGGAGACGGCGTCTCCCTGGTGGAGCAGGCGTGGCAACCGGTCACGAACTACGAAATGATCCTTGGCCTTGACAGCGGGCGGGAAGATGATGGGTTTTGGTATGAAGGGCAAGCGTGGCATTGTGTCACTGCAGACAACTTTGAGATGCGGCTCTACCAGTCCCTCACGAACCCGGGCAACAACATCATCGTCCGGCCCAGGCGTCGCTACAACATCATCCTGGAAGTGTACGCCTCCATCATCCGAGGAACAACATGGGTAAGGTTGGGCTTTCAGCATGGCAGCCCTGTGCAGACGCATAGACATAGAGAGATGCCTCTGCAATTCTGATTGATGGGAAGCACGTAGTTTCGTAATTCCTCTTCGTTGCTTGACTATATATATACAGTTTCACATACATACATAAACACATGGCACACTGTGTATATATATATATATATATATGTATATATATACATATACACACATACATATACGTGTATAGAACATGCTGAAATAAGATTATATAGAACATATTTATATGTATACGTATATATATTTACATATATTATGTAGTCTCGCTTCCACACCCTGATAAACCCATGCAGGTTTCAGGCGAGATACAAGGCGACAAACAATGTGGCTGCAGACATACGGATCCATGGGGTGGACGGCATCTCCTTTTACGAGTTGCAGTGGTACCTCCGTGACAGCATCAAGCCTCCTGAAGATGCGGCCTTGCAGATCATGAGCACAGCGCACGATGAGAGGGTTATGTCTGTGTTTGACTGTATGCTGTATGTTCGAGGGTCATCACAGCCAAATTACAAGCCACGTTATCGCATCCTTGAGAAGACGGAGCCAGGAGAGTGCCGCCTCAGGGAGTTTTTCCTACCGGTCACGGACTAGATCGGCAACAGATGATAAATCACAAATGTATCCGTAGATCTTATACTGCCGTAAACAGGTGTATATAGTATATATACGGTTCGTGACAAAGGTCCGTGTTCTTACATAGCAATCAACATCCTTTCAACCCTTTCTAAATGTTTTCTCTGTATGGGTTTCTGCTCGGTGACCAAAGTCTTTTGAACGAAATCTGTACATATACACTTTAGAGGTGGTGCAGAACCTCTGCGACTTGCAGCTTCAGCCAAAAAATCAGATGAGATACATGTTTTACAAGCTTGCAGCCTGCATGGATGTGACTGCATTGCACGTGTTGCTTCCTGTAGACTGAAGCCTTGTGTCCTGAAAGCTGCCTGCAGGGACATTATATAGCATGCCTGAGCATGGATGTGGCGGGCCGGTTCCGATACTTGGGTATGTCTATATACGGGGGAGGTAACAAGAGACAAGGAGTAAAGCGGCGGTGCCATGGAAGATGGAGACAGGGAGTGCGCGTAAGTGTTGTGCGGGGAGATGACAGCTATATAGCGGACATGCCAGTATATATATAGCTGTCGTATCAAGCGTGCAGCTCAAGCATGTGCACATGTCGCATTTGTATACATATAAAAGACAGACCGACGGGGGGTTCTTTGGGGAGTTCGCTCGGAATGTTCATGGATGCGATGCATGCAGTCTGTGCTGGCAGAAGATGTTCGCCTTGCACGCTGAGCAGGGGTGTATATGTGCAACCTCGCTCAAGCAATGTCAGGGTACTTTAACTCACTCACGAGTATCATGGCACAGCTGTGGGAATTCATTGAGAACCCACAGCCATCAGGCGACGGCGTGTCGCTCATTCCCCAGGATTGGGCACCCGTGGAAAACGTCTTGCGGCCCACGGAGATTGTCTTGCTGTTGGCAGGTTTGCAGACCCGCGGGAACATCATCTTTCGACGCGCTGTCTGGCGACTGATCAGTGCCAACCGACAGGATATGCTTGTCTACCAATCGTACATGGCTCCCTTTCCGAAGCTGGTGTTCCGGCCGCGAACAGAACGGAGCATCCTGCTCAAGGCCTATGCCTCCCTGACTCCGACAACGGTGAGGTGGCACCCATGGCATTGCAAGTTGATGTGTCATATATATTGTGTATACATATAGGGCTTGCATGCCTCAAATTGATTTACGTTTCGAGCTTATATATAGAGTTCTGTGTTATGTATTTGGGTTTCAGAGCGGGTCTGTATGTAGTCTTGTATATCTATTTATAGAAATATATCTATACGTCTGCCTGCTAAGCGGCACTTCACAAGAGGTTTCAGATGAAGTACGCGACCACCGACAACGTGGCTCTCGATCTGGAACTTCCAGTGCATGGGGGAATTTCAATGTACGACTTGCTCTCTGCCGTTCAGGATGGATTAACGCCGCCTCCGGGCGTAGGTGTTCAGCTCCTCAGTACAGCCCATGTTCAGAGGCCGCTCACAATTTTCGACTGCATGGTTTTTATGGATGAATGCCCCCCTGCCTATGTCCCAAAATACCGGACTCGGCAGAAACGGACTGCAGGCGAGTGCCGGCTCCGGGAGTTTTTTCTCCCCGTGCAGTGAGCAGTATTTATGCTGTATATATGTATATGTAACTATATATATATATATATTTATGTGTGTCTACGTAATATGTATTTTTATGTTTCTATGTAGGTATATATACATATATATGTGAATTCTGAGTATGTATGCAGTTACGTGAGCAAGTATATACATATATATTTATATATACATACACCTTCAAGTCTGCTGCAACACGACGGGCCGGACACCGCATCGCAGTCCTATATCTGTGATAAATAAACGCAGACCATGCAAACTGTCTCCCTCCTATATAAAGTCTTCTCTGAAGAGGCAGCCACTGCAGTTCTTGACAAAACGAAGATGCAGCGTGCTTCTGTGTGCATTTACACGTCATGCAGGCCGCGGCCGCAGGACCAGCAAGCAGGGTTGACGAGCTCGCTTGCACATGCTTTTGTACAGTGTGATCAGTTCTCAAGTTGTGCTTCTACGCTTTCGAACGCCTCGCAGAGCCATGGCAGGGACTTTCCAGGAGCTCGAGGCTAAGATCCTGGCAGTGGGCGAGTTTTTGATGCAGCAGCAGACCGATTTGGTTGAGAAATCCTTCAAATCCGTCAAAGCCACACAACTCAAGCAAGTTTTGGAGGACATCTCTGGCTTCGTCACCCTGACCGCGGAGCAAGCGACGAGAATCGGCACCATCCTTCGCCGAGGGCCATGGGAGCAAGAGGATCGAGCAATCGCTGCCGCATGCCTGTCAAATGTTCTTGCCAACACCGGTCGCAAGGGAGGTGCCGTGGTAAGGCGGGCCAACCAAGACCTCTTGAGCTTCCACAAGTTCTTGAGCAAGAACGATGCATGCGTGCTGGCCGACCCGTCGGCCAGCATGCACACAAAGGCAGATGTCGTCGCAAGCCGGATGGTCAAAATTCAGTTGTGGCTGGCGAGTGAACAAGCCTATAGCGAGGTGATCAAGACGGTTCAGGCGGCCGGCGCCGAGATGTCCACTGCCCAGGACCAGTATGCCTTCTTACAGTTGCTGAAGAAGATGGTCCGGAGTCGGGTCAAGAAGTTGCCCAAGAACATCGAATTGCCGAACCCATTCCCTGACAAACCAGAGGACAGGTATATAGCTACATATATAAGAGATTGTACTTACATTGGGTTGTGTTGCTGTTCGGAAAGATATATCAGAGAAGCTAATATAAGGCTATATACATGCACGTACTCTATATAGCTACAAAGATCGAGGCTCTGTAGAAGCAATCCATGTGGGTATATATCTAAACATATAGACTATTTTGGAATGAAGTCTTACATATTTTGGTCTATATATAAGCCCTTGAATCTGGATTTCCCGTGCAACATGCAGGACCTGCCAGACCACGTGCGTGCGGAAGCCTATAACCCGGAGGATCCGGCGGTTACCATCGAGGGCTCGGTCGCGAAGGGCAGCATCATGCGCAAGAGCAGCTCAGAGCTCAGGCCCCATGACGTCCAAGTGGCCCTTCCGAGTAAGAAGCCGCGCACGAGCTACTCCTCGAACCAGCCAAGCCAACAAGAAATGCTGGCCGGAATGGCTTCCCAATTCGCATCTTTCATGACAAACTACATGAATGGCAACCCAGTGGCTCGAACGCTGCCGCAGATTTGCCGGGGTTCCGGATCTTGCAGCCGCCCAAGGGGCAAGGCAAGCAAAGTCCTGCTGCGGCTACGGATTTGCAGCATGGCGCTCATGGGCAGGCGCGGCGTCACAGGAGTCGTCACCCCCGCCGCAGCCGCAGCAGTCGCTTGCGACGCAGCGGCCCGAGCTGCAGTCTCCGACGCAGCAGGCCCCATCACAAGTGCAAGTGACGGATGCGAACAAGGGCTTCACCCAGTTTGAGATGCCGGACACATCGCGGCCAGAGCTCGAGGAACGTGAACCTGATCGTCAGCCGCTCAGTGCGGCAGCTGCTGCTTTGGCAGTCGAGAAGGCCGTGGAGAACCGCAACGAAAAGACGAAGCCCGGCATTCTCAAAAAGCCCGCGGCCGCAGAGACTGCTGCACCGAAAGCCAAGGCGAAGGCCACGGCCAAAGTGAAGGCCAAGTCCACCCCCAAAGCGAAGGCGAAGTCCCAGTCCAAGAAGACGACCATCAACCTTATCAACCAAGGTCCGAACAAGGGCTGGGTCGTGGAGGTACGTGAGCGCCGCGTCGGGAACAGTGCCGGGCAAACCGACACGTACTATCGCTCCCCGCACGGCGGAGTTTACCGCACCAGGGGCGAAGCCCGGAAGCACGGCTTTAAGGAGGCATGAGCAAAGGGGTGCATGCACCTTCGTGTATAATCGTGTTTTCAAGATTGCATTGCTATATATACATATATAGTGAATGTGGTTGGCTTTTCCGTTGTCCTGGTTGCATATATATATATATATATATATATAGCGCTGTATATATTCTTATGCTTTTAACCACATTGGCACCCATGGAGTCCTTTAAATGTGATTGCTAGATAGTGGTTCTTAGATAGTGGTTCTTATACTATTGTTCTTGTGCTATAGTTTTATTAGTACTGTTGTGATTGTCATTGTCATGGTTGTCATGTTGATGATGATATAGTGCTATCATATTGCTACATATGGCATGTTCTTGTCATCTTTATTGATGTTGTCATTGGTATCCTTATTCTTATCTTGTTATTGTTAGTTTTATTGGTTGCTAAAAGCACCTGCTCATGTCTCTATACCAAAACGTGCTCTCGCATCGAAGCTGCCTGCATGGGCTTTTTGCCCTTTGTACATGGCTCCTTGCTCATCTGCATGTCGCTGGCTCTCACGCTCATGGAGCCCATGCGTTGCTTGGGTATGTGTATACGGCCGTATTATGTCTTGCATGTTGTATATGTATAAATGTATATACAGATGTATATGTACATATACACAGACGCATCCTATATATAGGACAGTTGTTGCATGGTTTTGCAGAGCCGATGCGATTGTAGACGTGATCTCGCGACCCAACCAGAACCTTGCAAAAAATGGGCGCCTGCACCGCCTGCACCAGTTGCATGCGACAGTTTCGGCGAGTGCTGCATGCATATGTTGCCCGTTGCAGCAGTGAACTGGACATGCAACGCTGACATCCGCAACATGCTCTGATGTGGGGCTCATGGCACAGTGTACTTTAGCAATCCTGCTGCAATCTCCGGTATGAAGTTTAAACATAAAGATCTGCTTGTAGATAGACGCCCTGCAGAGGGTTTATACAATATGACTATATTATATATTTGGCTTGGCAATTGGGTCTATATATTTCCAGTGTATATATATATATATATGCATTTATAAGGACATCACAGACAAAGACTGTGTTATAGCTCGTTCGGTCTGCATGAAACAGCATAGCTTGTGTACTTCTTTCTTTCCGTCCAGAGAGGGTGGCAGGTTGCAGACCGCCAACCCGACGTTGCAGAGATCACTCGCAGCCCGGTTTATGGAAGATGGCAGCCAGCAGAATCCTGGATGCCCATCGCAAATCCTTTGTGTCTCAGCGAGCGCTTGCTGAGATATTAGAGCTTCTGCCAAAAGAGGAGGACCAACCCGCAACATCCAGGGCCACTTTGAAACGGAAGCGAGACGAGAAGATGAACCTCGCCACCCCTTACGGCCCGTTGTGGAAGGAACTCTCAGGTTTCACCATGACTCAGGGGCCGCCACTCAAGGTGAGCTACATCGACCCACTGGCCGTGCTTTGGCACGCCTGCAATCAAGGGGGTGGCTTCCAGGAGTTCCTGCAGAACTGCGCCGCGAGAAACCCCTGCAGTCCAGCGAATCCTTGGGATATATGCCTTTATGTCGACGAAGTGTCACCGGGGAATCAACTAAAGCCATCAAATGACCGCAAACTCCAGGTGCTGTATTTTTCCCTGAAACAGTTCGGGGGCCTGGCCCTGAGCAAAGAAGACTCCTGGTTCGTTCTGACTGCAGTGCGTTCCACGGATGTCAAGCGGCTCAGCAACGGCATGACGCAGCTCATGAAGAGGTACGCGTATTGCAGGGATGGATTTGTGTTTTTGTTTGTAAAGAACATGCATCCCGTAGATATCTGTGTGTATATCGAAAATATATATTATACGGAGGAGCATGAAAACACATGCTCAGAGACATATGTAAAGGTATATATATGTATAGACAGAATATCATGGCCACAGCTATCAGGATCTTTGCCATCTTCCTCTTGGACCGGCGAGATCAGCTGCTGCACGGCGTACGTCTGCCCATTCCCAATCAACAGTACTGGATGCTTTGTTGCCGCATGGGCGGCTTGGAAATGGATAACATAATAGTATGTACGCCAAGCTGGAAACATTCAACACAAGGATGTATGTATATGTCTGAATATGTGTATATACATATGTATGTACTGTATACCGTATGTACGTTTCTGATTTTCCGTCATGGAACCGGGGTTTGCGTGGAATGTACAATATGTATGCGGAGGCCTCTTGATCGCGGACGAGGCAGCACTGAAAAGTGTTTGGGAAGACAAAGGAGCAAGCGGCACGAAGCTCTGCTTCATGTGCCAAAACGTTGTGTCCCATTCATCAGGCCTGCACAACACGGACGCAACAGGCAGTCTGGTGAGCCACGTCAGCCACCAGAAGAGCCAAATGGTGCAGCAGACGGACGCCAGTATAAAGGAAGCTGCGCAACACCTCGCCCAGTGCCGCCCCTTGATGAACAAGGGCGAGTTTAAAAAGCGGCAATTCGCCCTGGGGTTGAACTTCTGCGAGCATGGGGCGCTCTTTTCTCCTGAGCTGAAGGAGATTTTGAGGCCTATCTCCGTGAGCATGTTTGACTACATGCACAACTATGTTGTGGGTGGAGTCTTTCATGTGGAGATGTCACAGCTCCTGGAGGCTTTGCAGAAGCAGGGCATACAGCAAGACGAGATGCCACTGGACAATTGCTTCGGAATGTAAGTGATTTCGTGGAGGGTTTGCGGAGGGTTTTTTCATTGCATCCTTCCAATATAAGAGTTACATAATAAGATTCAGAATAAAGATGTGTTTTTGTTTATAGCAGCATATTTTTGCGGTGTTCAGGCACAGCTTCCTGAGTGCTTGTCAATGGCCAGCTGCCGTTGGTGACAAAGGCGCCTCCGCGAAGAAAGTCTTCGCCAAGAAGGTGACCGAGTTCAAGTCCTCGGCGTCGGAGGCCATGGCTTTGTACCCCGTGATGCGGGCCTTCTTGCAGGAGAAGCTGCCAAGCATCCGGGACAACCAGTGCAAGGAATGTTGCCGATGCTTTTTCGTTCTATGCGAAGTCCTTGACCTCCTGTATAAAACGTCGGTACCACTGGATCCTTCGACGCTAGCTGCTGCTCTGGAACAGAAAATCGAAACGCACATGGAGCTGTTCAAGCGCTGCTACGGGGTGGAGAAGGTCATCCCCAAGGCACACTTCAACCTGCACCTGGGAGACTTGCTGCGGCGTCATGGCCTGCTACTCTCCTGCTTTGTGCATGAAAGGAGGCACAAGGAGATTAAGAGGTATGCGAATAACCTCGACTCCATGCAGGCAGGATCCGAAAGGCACATTCTCCAACTGGAATTGGAGGAGCACATGAAGAACCTCCTCGTCTTCTCCGAAATGAAAGCAGGGTTGGTCAACCCCAAGGCTGCCGCCGGCCAGGTGCAACAGGCTTTTTGCGACTACTTCTCCTTGCCAGGCAGTCCTGGACTGCTTGTAAGCATGTCCTGCCACGTCGGGAATGGCAGGCTGTGCAAGCAAGAGGACGTGGTCGTCGTCCATGGGCCCAACGGCGACGAAGTGGCTCAAGTGTGGTTCCATGTCGAGTTCAACGGACACGGCTACACGTGCATGTCCGAGTGGCGTTCTTTGGGCCGAAATCGTTTTCGAACCTGTGACGAGCCTGTGTTCCGATCAACAAATGCTATCTGCAGACTGTGTGCTTTCAAGAAAGAGACTGACCGTGCACTGGTCATACCGCTGAGCATGCCCATGTGAAGATGCTGGCATGGTCTCCATTCTGCAGAGTGCCAATCTCGCAGAATGCTGTGCAGGACATTTTCGCACAGTCAGCAAACATCTCTGTAAGGGATGTTGCGAACCATATACCCTAAACCGCGCGGATCGTCCCAAAAAAGGATCGCAGTCGCCTGCGAAAACTTCGGTCAACACATGAACCTTTTATCTAAAAAACGATCCTCAAACGAATGTACCGCTGAGTCCGCATGCATTATATGCAGTACATAATACATATGGTGTCCTTGATTGAATTTATGATCCTATACAGCTATAGAAGTCTTTGCACCCGCCTCCGAACTGGCAAGCATCGTGCGAACATCGAGCCCTTTGCTGAAGTATTATCTACAGGAAGTGCATGGTTGTAGAGTGCTCGTGTCTGTGCGCGAAACTAAACCCTGTATATCTCCAACTCCCCGAATCACCTAGCATGTCAACTTCCCTGTTTTCGACCCTTTGCCCTGCGACCCCTTGTCGATGCAGGCTGCCGCCTATGTCATGCTCTTTCCGGCCACTGCCGTGCCCATGGACTCTGGGGTTTGGTGCATATATATATATATATATATATATATATATATATTTATTTATTTATTTATAGCTGCTTATGTAGCACAAAGATATATCTAACGGGTGTTTGTATATATATATATATATATATATATATATATAGATCTGTATACAGACATAAAGATAGATAGGTAGATAGGGTTTTCAGTGGAGATGTGTATCTGTATATACACACATATACATATATATATATATATATATATATATTTGAATATATATGCTCGCCATGTGTATGTATGCATGCATGTGTGTATGTGTGTATGTATGTATGTATGTATGTTGATATTGATATTGATATTTATATTTATATTTGTATTTATATTTATATTCATATTTATATTTATATTTATATTTCTTGATTTATCGGGTGTATAATTAAGTGATTGTATATATAGGGTTTTTACGAATGTACAGGGGTGGCATGTAAGGTTGAAGTGTATTGCGCTTCTAGTTGTTGAGTAAATATTGAACTTTTATTTCCTTAGTGTTGACCGCGTGAGAGTCTCAGAAACTTGACTGTTGTTCAGCACATGCGAAAACTTCAAAGCAATGCTACACACTCGGACAGCGTCTTCGTTTTCTCTCGAGAGGGCAAAGGGGTGCAGTAAGTCTCGAGTTTGTTCACACCTTGCTCGCCCTGCCACAAACGGCAGGGTTAGGCAAGACAAAGATGGTACTTCAGCAAAAGGCGAGGGAGGGCGGGCCAAAATTTCATGGGCCAGAGAAAAGCTTCTACCTCCACATCCCTCCCATCTCGAGCAGAGGCCATCGGATGGTCGAGGGATTCTTCTGTTCAAACACAAGGCAAATGACATGTGTTGAAAGCTGAAGCATGAAAATTTGCAAAGAGACCACGCTTGAATTTTTCAAGAGAAAATTCATCAACACACGGAAATAAGAGCATCGTCCCTCCGGGACCGGAACTTTATTTCCTTAGTGTTGACCGCGTGAGAGTCTCAGAAACTTGACTGTTGTTCAGCACATGCGAAAACTTCAAAGCAATGCTACACACTCGGACAGCGTCTTCGTTTTCTCTCGAGAGGGCAAAGGGGTGCAGTAAGTCTCGAGTTTGTTCACACCTTGCTCGCCCTGCCACACCCCATCTGAGAGCGAGCTCGGTAAGCAGATGCATCAAACCGGCCAAGCGCACGGAGCTTGAAGCCTTTGCACTCCTTCCCTCAGTAAATGACCGAAGACACTTCGACTGGGCTCGTCTGCTGGATTAGAGCTGGTTGGCACTCGGCCATACCACGGACGGATCCTTGCTGAGTCCTCCAAGTCGAGAACCGAACTCACTATGGACTGACCAGGAAGAGTCGACGACTTCCCTGATACCAAGGCTCCCTTCGCAGCTTCGTTGTCTAGGTAAACCACTACTAGGCAACGGGTAAGTCGGTTCATCCACAGCTTTAAAGCGGCCCAGATGGCCAGCAACTCAATCTCGTAGATTGGGTGGCTCGAGGTTTCTTTAAGTCTGTTCAGGGCATCAAGCGGAAGGCTGGCTGCAAAGAAAGAAAGAGGTTTACCGAGTGGGTCGTACAAAATGCCGCCCACGCCGGCTACATCTCCCTCAAGGCTTCCGTCAGTGAAGACGTAAAAGGTTTCTTTGATGTCAGGAGTGAGCTGCACAGGTGGCGACTCCAGAGCTCGATCACGCAGGTACGTGAGAGCATCACGAAGGTCACTGCTCAGCTTCCTACCTCTATCCAAACCTTTAGCCCTAAGACCTAAGACTCTCAAGGCTTGGCAAGGCCGGCGGCCGAAAAGGAAAGAGCTGAACCAATGGAGTCTGCCTCGAAGGGCTTCAGCTTCCGACGACTCAAGCAAGCCGGAATCAAGAATACGTGTGAGGGTCTGCCTCAATTCCTGAATGCGCTCTGGCGTGTGCTTGATGTACTCGACTCCATTTCCGAATTCACTCAGATCGATAATCAGGCCAAGGGCCCGACATTGCTTGGAGAACTCGGCGGCTTTCTTCCCTTCCTTTGCGAAAGTTATTCCGAGGATGTCGAGCAGGGCCTCCGCACAAGATTCGGCACAAAGACAATGCTCGTCCAAACTGAAAAGAGGAAAGTCGTCAAAATAATTGCACCAGGAAAGGCCCAGCAGGGCTGAGCCGATGTGCCACGTGGCAGCGGACGTTCTCAGGAATCCTGCCACGGATCCCGTCGTTCCGAAGGGGAGCGCTGCCGCTCCGAAGAATTTGGGTTTCCTCGAGCACGTATCGAGTACAATGATCCTGAAGATTTCCCGATCAGAGGGATCGACAGCGTACTGTTTGTATGCCCATTTTAAATCAATGGTTTTTCCCGACGCCTGTTTCCCTTTGGCCCGTGGGTCCATCATGGCCCAGACAAGGAAGGCTGAGATGAAATCAATACTGTGTAGCCTGAAACGTTCAGGCAACCCAACGGTCTGATTGATCCCGGCTGCCTTCCCGTCGTCTATCACTCTGGTCTTGGCGCCTTGGATGATACCGAACCTTCGGGCAACTAGGACAGACGAAAGGTCCGGAGCTGGGTCTTCAAACAGCCAGCCTTTCTGCTGTTCCTCGAGCGTTTCGGACCAGGCCTTTTCAGCGACAGCATCAACCGGCTGAGAAGAGACCCTGGCCAGCGTAGCGGCATTCCTGGCTGAAGCACATCTAAGCTGTTTGTCAAGGCTGGTCTTAGGGGGGCGAGGTTCGCCAACGAACAACCCAGTTCTAGGCATCCATCCGGTCAGCGGGAAACCCTTCCTAAGGTCGGGGACTAAGGACTTGTCTGGAAAGGACGAGTCGGCAAGCAACCTTTCGAGTAGGAAGGTTTTCTTCCCATCGATGATTTTGCTCACCAAAGGATCCAGTGATTTCCGAGCTTGTTCCTCCACAGGCTCGAGTTCCTTAGCGATTTCGTTCCACTCTGCTAGTCGCGATTTCCCCAGGTCCTCGCGGGCTGCACGTCCGGTCAAAAGGTTATCCACAAGGAGCTTGGTTCGCTCATCGATCTGAGCCTCAAGTATCCTTTTGGGGTGGCCCGCCAACACTGCTTGCTGCACGAAGTCTGACGGAGAGCGGGGAATGCCTATCCAGAATACCTCGCACAAATCTTCAAAGGTCGAGTCACTCATGAATCCACAAACTTTGCAAATGGGCTGGTCCTCTTCCTCGAGAGGGGGAGCATGCGAGTCCATACTCCATTTCCAGTTGGATCCCAAATTAGATTCAAGCAAGGCGAAATCAAGGCTGGGGAGAACGCAAGCCCGTATCTGACCCCAATGCAAAAGCTTGCGACGAACAGCACGAGCGCCTTTAGGGTACGCTTTCAACAAAGCCGGCGGACAGGCAGTGAAGCCCAGCGGCACAGCCCAAGCATCGTAAGCGCCGAACTCACTGACTAAGGCCCGGTGCTTACGGGGTTGTTTCTCATAAGCCAGCCGTGTGACGGAGCTGGCCGGCCCAAACAAAGATGGGGCAGCAGGAATACTGCAGACCTGAGAAGCAACCAACTCAGCGACCCTAGCGCACAAGAGATGTGGATATGCACCTTTGGTTCCTGCATCGAAAGCTGCGTTCCAGGGCGCATGCGAGTGCAGGCGGTTACACGAAAGCCCCAAGGGCTTGAACCATGGAGCCGAGCAAAGCCAGCGAAGCTTGCGATCTCGATCACCGCCATGCATGCACTCGTGAAAATCCACGACCTGATTATCGGCACAGGACAAGAGGTCCTGAATCATCGGCAGAAGCCAAAAGAGAGAGGAGGCGGGAGCTTCCACACTGACTGCAATATTGAACTTCCGACACAGCAGGAACACATCATGACTGAACTCTTCAGCCGGGTGTTGGCCGTGATCTGACACGTGATGCGGAGTAAAGGAAAATGTCAAGCGGCTCATCTCGAAATGGTCATGAGCAGGATCGGCAGCGAAGGTTTGGGCCGAGCATTCGGAAGAATCACGATGCTGCAAAGCCGGCTCTTCGCGCACTTCAGAGCTCAACAAGAGTTGATCTTGGGGCTCACGATATCCAAAGAAGTGTGGCGGGTCATAGCAAGGAGTTTCAGCTCGATCTGAATTCGATTTGTGGCCGGAAGCGCGGACTCTCTTGGGAGAGCGACTTCTGGCTTGAGCATGCACGGTTCTATCGGAGAGGTCACGGGAGGCTAGTCACTCTTTGTCGGCCTTCCCGTCAGCCTTCCCGGATCCTGTTCCTCCGCCTTTCCCGCCTTTGCCTTTGCTATTGGCTTTGTTAAACCAGCAGGCTGACCATCCGTGGCCAACTTTCCGGCATCCCATGCAGGCGTGCACTCCGCGCTTGCATGCTGGCGGGTGTCCTCCATCTGTTGCAGCATTGCAAGTCCCAGTGTTGTGGGTCCAGCAAAGCCGGCGGCCTGACTGATCAGTATAGAACTTGCAGTCTTTGAGCTCTTTGGGCATGTTGTCCACCTTCACCGCAGCTGTTAGCGGCTGTTAGCGCGGATGTGCGGCGCTCACGGCGCGGCTTTTTCCTGGGGTTCTTATCCCCATCAAGAGATCCATCGACGACCGCATCAGTCGCAAGGCTGCTGAGGGCTTTGGGCAACGGAAGCAAATGCATCGTGATTCGTGGATCCGTTCTCAAGCGATCCAACAGAGTGTCTGCTTCCATCTCACCTGTTGCGCTTGCCTTGACGTTCTTGATTTCCTTGGACATCAACAGGAACATCTCAGAATCAGCTTTTACGACCTGGGCGACTGTGACATGACTGTATCCTGGGATGGAGTCAGAGGTCAAGCACTGCAGCAAGTAGCAAACCCATTTCTCGTGAGTTTCCCAGGAGATAATGCGATTCATGTCGAAGGCCAGGCCACGTCGCTGCAGGCACCATTGCAGCTGGAGCGGTGTGCTGTGATCTGCGATGAGCTTGTCTGGTTGAGCCGTGACGGTCACTGAGTTATCCAGCACAGTCAGGATCTTGGACTTCTCCTTGGGCCCAACCTTTAGTTCTTGATCACGCTTCGTACATTTGCTAGGCGATAACCACGTCAAGCAGTTGGTTTCGGACATGTGAGCCACCGCATCCACCAACGCGTGCGATGGAAGGAGCTCGCCCTGGATCACCATTCCTGAAAGCCGTAGCCGCTGCTCTCTGTAACGAGCTTCTTTTTCCGCCAAGGGAAGGCGCTTGGGCTCATCGGTGGTGTCACCTACCACCTGTTGCTTCAATTGAGCAATGACGTATGTCGCTGCTTCGAAGTGCAGGCGAGTGAGCTTCGAAGTCTCGCCCAAGCTAGCTCCAAGGCCCAAGATTTCCTCACAGAACGCCCGGAACTCGTCGACACTCGGAGGACCCTGCGGGGTCCCGCACGCGAAGGCCAGGTCTGAGAAGGATTTGATCTCCTTCCCCGCGAGCTTCCGGTACATCTCGTCTCCCCCGCACATCTCCACACATCTGCTCCGGAAGGAGGCGTGCGAATCCACAAGAGCCATAGCTTCCTCTCGGCAGAAGGTTCCTGAGGGGTTTCGGGCCAAAATTGCACAACTGACCAGGCACGAATGTATCCTCTCTCATAGCAACGTAACTCGCGCCTCGCTTTCCATGCTGTGTCGGAATTGCAACTGAACTCCTGAGATTCCACACTCAACACGATCCAAAAGTCTCTGCGCGCTTTCCGTGTTAGTCTCAAGATCTCAGCGGAACAATCAAGCATGAGTCTGATCAAACAGTTCGCGCGGCTCTTTCCATGCTGGTTGCATGATCACAGCATAGAATCCAAGCGGATTTCCGCCCCTTGGGGAAGCGTTTACCGCTTGCACATGAGCGTCAGTCTGCAGCTGCTACTTTCTTGCACGCCCGACAAACCGGGGTGTCGTATCTCAAAATTCCCGGTTCTCCGATCGGGGACTTCACGATTCTACCACACAGGGTCATGTTGACGTGTCGCAACCTCTGCAGATGCAAAGTCTTGAACCTAGCATGCTGAACGAACCTGCAGCCATCTGCAGGCACTGGCGGAGGCAAGAGTCGAACCGGCCGCACTGAGGGCTCCGGCGCGCTGGCACTCGAGTTCGAGCTGGATGAGTCTGAGGATGAACTGTCTGTCGAAAGCCCACTTCCAGACTCTTCGGCTACAGGCCTTTCGTCTTCTACAAGTGATTGCTTCGGGAGTGGCTTGTTCTCGGTACCCGGCAATGACGGTGCAGCCCCAAGGCTGTGCTCGTCACTTGAACTGTGTTCCAGCATTCGATCTATCTCACTGGTCTGAGCTTCATGCGCGGTGAGGCTCGCGGGCGGCACCCGCTCAGGCTCTTCCTGAAGAGGAGCGGCAGGATCTGAAGTGGGCTCTCCTCCCTCGAAGCGTCCAGCCCTGGTGGAGTCTGGATGAAACCGACCTGATCGGATTGCCTTGATCACCATCTCAATGAGTCTCAAAGGCCTAGCCATTGCGTCATCTGCGTACTCGTCACTCATGCGTCCTGGGTGGCTATGACCTCCCATCGCCAAGCGATCGTCGTGGCTAATTCCCCATTTGGCGCAGTAGCTGAGCATGGTCCTTTTAAGGCTGTGTGATGTTGTCTTAAGGCCCTGCCTGTCTGGCAGGAGTCTGAGCAACCACTCCCCACACTCATCAGAATCTAATGCCCTAATGGTCGGGACTCCACTGGCATCAGGAGCGGGCATGAAGGCATGTTCGGCAGACAGGCCCAAAGCGGTTCTTGCATCAAGGAATTTCTCAATCCAACCCTCCGAGGACACCCCCAAGCCCGGCGCGACAAGCTCGAGAGGCACTGGGCTCCTCCCGCGCCGGTTCATGTTCTTGTGGATGTCTATGACTGCTTCAAGATAGTAAACCTTCAGGCTGTCGGGACCTTTGTCGAAATTGAAGGAATCAACGTGCTGTGCATCACTCCATCTGGATCGTGAGTACACACAAAACAGTGCACAGCCGAAGAAAAGGCGGTCCCATGGGTTAGACCTCGAATCAAGGACCTGATGCAATGCCACCAGGTCGATCACTCTCAATGGCGCGGCCTTTGAAGGAGTCTTTGCAAGGCGAGAGGCCCCAACTCCCCAGCAGCGCCTGCTAATCGCTATTTGACTGAACGCCGCAATGTCGAACACGTGTCGAGCGAAGAGTAGCCCTTCCATGACCCCTCTGAGCTGAGACGGGAGAGCTCCACCCGTCTTTGCCTCTTGCAGAAGCTCGTAAAGCTGTGGCTCACTCACTGGGAACCTCAACCCTTTGGCTTCGCCAACCTTGATAATTTTCAAAATCGAGTTAGCCCTTTTTGTCATAGTGCTAGGAGCCTTTCTTGCCATGTAGTCGTCAAGCGTGTTGAGCTTCTCCGTCTCGGGCAAAGAAGCAATGGTTTTAATGACAGGGTCAGACTCAAAATCAAGTTTGTCAAAGATGCACGACCACTTGCACAACGCTCTGCGATGCTCTGCTTCACGTTTGTCCCTCCAAGAGATCACACTCCTATTCTTGACAACTTCCAAGAAAGACGAAGGGCCCTCTTTGCGGGGCCTCTTAGCAGAGGCCTGGACCTCAGCCTGTGGTGGTGTCGGCTCTTCTATCGAACCTGCGAAAGATGGTCTGTGAAATTTGAGCGCTGGGACCATCCTGTCTACTGCGGGCTTGTCATCAAAGAAACTTCCCCAAAACCCAGACTCCCAAGCAAAGGATGGAACCGGATCCCCAAGCGACAAGAGAGAAGCTCCCAAGGCCAACGCCCTCTGTTGAGGTGTTGTGGTAGGCGCGGGTTCTCCCTTCGGTCCGAGGCTTGAAGAATGTGTTCCCT
Organism: Symbiodinium sp. CCMP2592; assembly: GCA_905221615.1. NCBI lineage: Eukaryota > Dinophyceae > Suessiales > Symbiodiniaceae > Symbiodinium > Symbiodinium sp. CCMP2592. Next base: position 46,469 of record CAJNDT010000090.1, on the reverse strand, counting down.
TTGCAAGGTTCGTGACAAGATCACCTGAAGGGACACTGCACACGTCCCAGGAGTCCTCGGGCTCTCGATCAATGGGCTCACTCAGAGCGAACTCGGAAGGCTGATACTCCTCTTCAAGAGAGTGAGGCTCCTGGCCTGCCATAATTCTAGGGCTCGAGAGGAAACCCACCTACAACTCCCCCCGACCCAAAATTTCATGGGCCAGAGAAAAGCTTCTACCTCCACATCCCTCCCATCTCGAGCAGAGGCCATCGGATGGTCGAGGGATTCTTCTGTTCAAACACAAGGCAAATGACATGTGTTGAAAGCTGAAGCATGAAAATTTGCAAAGAGACCACGCTTGAATTTTTCAAGAGAAAATTCATCAACACACGGAAATAAGAGCATCGTCCCTCCGGGACCGGAACTTTATGCAGGCGTACCTCTAAAGACATATACATAAGCATATATATATATATATACAAACATACATTCATTCTTACGTATATAGATATGTATATATATATATATATATATACATGCATACATTTAGCATACATACAAACATATATGTATATGTACATTTATACATACATATAAATGTACATACATATATACATATATACATATATACATACATATACATCTATATCTATACATCTACATATACATATACATACACATATACATATACATACACATATACATATACATATACATATACATATACATTTACATTTACATTTACATTTACATTTACATATACATATACATATACATATACCTACCTATACATATATACATACACCTATACATGTGCATATTTTTTACAGGTATATACGTATATACACATCAAAGACATACATAAACATAACATAGTTATTATCAAAAACATGTCTACACAAAGACATTGTTTGGCATTTTGACCCTTGATTTAAACAGTGCAAACGGTCGCTAAAACACCGCATTTCAGCCTCGTTTGTCGTGCCCCGCGAACCCACTTAGCCTACTTAGCAATACGGCCCCTAACCCACTTGGCGGACTTAGGCTAAGTCCGACTGCCCACTTAGCATAAGCGCGCTAACTGAGTTAGCCCTGCGCCCCTAACTGAGTTAGCATATGGTCCCACGGACGCCTACAATAAGTCCAACAACTGAGTTAGCGGGCTTGCTTCTAAGTCCGACATAAACGCGCCAACTACTTAGTTTAATGCATAAGTACTTATAACCGCGAAAATCCACCAAGTACGCCCTCGCCGAGTTCACATTTCACCCCGGCGTCACTTCTTCCCTGATGTTAACATGCACACGCTCATATTATGCAGTTCAAGCTCTACTTCGTGATCGTGGCCTGGACCATGCATTCTACGTGGAACGTGCTCCAGGCCTTCATCTTCGGCGATCCTCCCCCCTCCAGCTACACGGAGCTAGGCCTTATACGTTTAGGTTTAGGGCGATTTCGAACGTTGACCGCGCTGCGAACCAAACAAGCTGTGTTCCGATCGTGCCGCTCGACCACATGTATACATTCCTGCAGCCGTTTTTTGGGGTCTTTGGCTCTTTCTTTTAACCGCCTTCACCTGCGCCATCACCACTATGGGACCACACCGCTCTCGGACCGACCGTGATGAACCTTCACGTGGGGACCATCTTTCATCTCAGCGTACATCCTCAGCTCAGCAGCCAATGTCGCGATCCTTCGAGGAACGCTCGCTTCGACACCCGACTTCACGACCTTCGACCAGTCGAGCATACAGCCGGACATCACATCCTCGGACTCGACGACATCGGAGCCGAACTCCCGCTCTGCGCACACCTGAGCATCACCGCCGACACCGACGTGACACCCCTGGAAGTCGCCAACCCCGACATCGAGATCCAGACGATGAGTCTCGTCCACGTCGTCGCCTGCAACACTCTTCTCCACGCCACCCGGAACGTCGACCCCGACCTCTTCAAGCTCCGGATCGCCGCCTTCAGCCTTCGGACAGCCGGACACATTCCATCCACACGCATCATGATGATCAGGCTCGTGCACCACCTTCCACCTCCGGTGCACCACCCCCTCGACAGGAACCTCGCCACGACCGACGGGAACATCCTGCTCCTCGAGTCCATCGGCTGCTACAAGAACGCTACGAAGACGTTCATCCTGTTGGCCCACACTGGGAGACGAACGAGATGTTTCTCGACACCAACCCGGATCGTGGATTCCCTTTGCCACGTCACGTTGTAGACACAGCTTTTACAAGACGACTCGGCATCGAAGAGATGCCAATCCACTTAGTACCAGTGGTATCTTTGACACCGAATGCGGGACAAGCGTGGATAGTACGCTTGCTGGCTGCTGGCAGGCCCCTCGTCATCGAGATTTTTCGCACACGACAAGAAGCCCTACTCGGCCCTACTCGCATCGTTTATCATACGTACTCTTCGAAAATCAGCCGAACAGTACGACATCGCAGATGTTCTCAAGCAGCTACACGACAGCAACAGTGTCTCCACTGAAGGTCCACGAGACCTTGCGATCTGGGCATATCGTGCCCAACTCCTACAGCACGTCGCCGACAAGGTTGCTGCTACAATCAATGAGCTCCTGCCGAACAGCGACACCACTTCGGGACGACCTGGACTTCTTGAACAGATGCAACGGTTGCAGCAGGAGAATGATGAACTCCGACAACGTGCCGCCGGAACTGGAGCCGAGGCTCTTCCTCATCCGCTTGCGGAAGCCAATCCCCCACCGGATGCAGCCACCGGATTACGGGAATCTTTTGCAGCCTTTGAGAAGCTGGACCGACGAGCAGTTCTTCAAACCAATTCCCCGAAATCCGCTTCCACGTCTGATGTGAAAAAGTGGCTTGATAACCTCTTGAAGCTTCATCGCGAGTCCTACACACCGAAGTTGGCAGAGCTACAGGCCATACTGTGAAGCTGCTGCCGGCGTTCTTCCGGCGCTCGATAAGACCTTGGTCGACTGGGGCTTGTCCGTCACCCTCGCTTCGAAGTGCTCACCATGACGGCCGTTCTCGCGTCGTTCAAGCCAGCAGCCGTACCTTCCGCTCCGAGTGCGCCTTCCTCCTGAGTGACACCATCTTCGTCTTTATGCTCCGTGGTCACACCGTGTAGTCAGTGTAGTCGGTGGACGTTTTGCCTCACCGGATGATACAGCCAGGAAACATCCCCAGGTTGCTGCGACCTGTGCTCTGCACTTTGCTTTTGTGGGTTCCTAGTTGGTTTAGGACTGCCGCAGCCGTTTTCTTGACCAATGACATTACCGGATCTCCTCATGCCGCTCCAACTCGCCACGCTGCCCTGCGGCTTTGTGCATCAGCTCCTGGATTTCCACCATTACTTGTTTGCCTACACTGGCAGCGACACGCCCTCACATTGACGGCACTTTATGTACGTCCACTCGTCAATCTCCGCCACACCCTGATGATGTCATGATCCGTGACCGCCTGGCTGAGCTCATTGATCGGCATGCCAATTTGTTCTACGGCTTCTTCCGGATTGGGGACAACTATTATCATGGATTGTTTGTGCTGACCTTCGACATTGGCACCGTCGCGGCGCTTTCCGTCACCAATCGACATCTCAATGATGTCCTCGCCATTTACCTCCTCGCCCGCTCCATGACCACGGTTGCCCTACTTCCAGCACACCGCTCCGGACCTTCCAGCCTTCTTCGACGTCGCCTTCCTCTTGGATCAGAATTTCGGAGCATCGTACGTTTCTCATCCCTGACCTACCGACTGGGCATTCCATCTTACCTGACCGAGTTTGACGCCACTGAGGTGCCTCGAAGCCGCCTGTTTCGACTACGACTTCATGCCTTCGGTACGGCTTTGCAGAGCAGGCACTTACAGGACATGAGCTGGAGTGGATGAGTGTGCGGCACAAAAACCTTCCTTCCCTTTCTCCTCTCTTCCCTCTTCCCATCACCTGCTGTTACATGTGAGCTTCCAGTCGTTCCGCAGCCATTTTCAGCATTTTGGATTGCTACGTCCTCACGGAATCTCCATGACAAGCTTTGTACCGGAGACACTGCTGGACCTCCCCACCTCCGCTGAGTACAGAGAGTGGGTGGCTGCTGCCAGAGAATCACGACGTGACCATGCCGAGCGACCCTCGTCTAGTACAGTTGTCGCTTCATCGTCGGGAACAAATCTGGCTTCTGTGTCTTCACCGACGTCCCGACCAACCTCTAGCTGTCCACGTTTCTACTACTTCGCGGCTGGCTTGTACCTTTCTCCCAAGCCGCACTTCGACCACACATCTTCCAGGAATCCACCATATCATGACGGAGGTCATGGCGGAGGCAGCCAACATGTTCCATGATGTGGTACACGTGGCCGACAATTCGTATCACGATCTTTTTGAAATCATTGTCGATTTGGATGTCACGGCGCAACTCCTGCAGGTGAGTCGCATGATGAACTACTATTACAAGGCGAACCATGCCCTCGTATGCGCGGACCATTTCTTCCTCCACGTGCACTTCCGCTTGGCTCCGCCTTTGTTGATGTGGTGCGGTGCCACACGAGCTCCAGACATGGGAGGCCAGAGAACTTTGCAAACTCAGATACGTTGCCTGCGCACCTGCTCCTACTTGCAATTGGGCCAGTGCCTCCACTGCCATCGGCGCGTCTTCACCTTGGCGCCTGCCGCCTCCACTTGCTGACGCCGTGACCAGCAACGCGCTCCAATCGCCCGGTTTTTGAAAAAAATTCTTTGTTGATTGCACGCCGGTCGAGCTTGCGCGCATCAAATACTCACTTCTGCAGCCATTTTAAGACAGTGTTGTCATCATGCAGCTACACGGCTCAGCTATGACGACCTCCGCACCTCGTACGAGCGACCCACTTGGGTCCGCGGCCAGCTACTGTGTCGAGGCCGGATCACCAAGGCAAAGCCACATCCCTTTGAGCCTCGAGGGACAAGACAACAGATTGACCCTGCCATCGATGCCCTACACAGCACGGTACACTTCACCCCGCGGATGTTCCGATCACGGGACTCGGTCTCCATGCATACGAAGTTCTTTGGAGCGTTAATTTCCGACTTGGCCGAGAACCTTCCCCCAACAACTCCGAGACGACCTCACGGCCAGAACTACCAGAAATCCGGGACACCACTGCGGACGACGACCATGACCGGTTTCATGGATCACCACGTACCTTCTACTCGACCAGGCTCCACCGTCAACGTCAACACCGTCAATCAGATCCGTCAATGTCGGACTCAGCGCCGCCTGCCTCGACCTGGTTCCGCACGAGATTTGCTCACTCGGATGCTTGAACTGGAAACCTCAACATGAATGTCCTCCACCATCTAGTAGCCACTCATGGCACCGAGGTCATGTTCTACTCCCTCAATCCGCTCGATGTGGGAGACTTACGCGGTGCGGAGGCTCAATGATCCACTACTTCTCGAACAATCGCAGGCCGACTTGTACCGTCCTCGATCAGTACCACGACAATCAGGAACACTTGGACATAGCACTTTCTCACTGACCACAGTGACGTTCAAACGCTTGCAGAAACACTTTCTTGCCTTCCCTCCCATGGTCTCTCTTGCTTGCATGTTCTGCTCGTTGCTCAAGTCTCCAATTTTTCCTCCAAGGCGAAAACCCTGCTGTGGAGCAGTTTGGTCCCCCTACCGACTCATCTAGGCAACTTTCTAATTCTGCTTGTCCTGCGAATAACGCCTGGATGTCGCGGAGGGCGGTCTGGATCCCCTCTGACCTTGCCCTCGACCTCCTCGATGAGCCTGTTGACTGGTGCAAGTCCTTGTGCCGCGGGTCGCTTCGTTAAGTCGTTGCTCCCCGTTGAAGCTCGCTTCGGATTGCTTGAGTGAGAGAGTCCATGGCTTGTCTGCTCCAGAGCGGTTCTGGGGGCTAGGTCCCCGGTCGTCTGGTGGACGGTGCTCCTGAAGGCGGTCCTCGTTGCAGGTGGAGGATCTTGTCGTGCGACAGCCACCGAACTCCTCGCTCTCGGCGCGGAAGGTGCAGACGCAAAGGATTTGTATTCTTGACGGTGGGCTTGATGGCCACAGGGGGGTGGTTCAGGGAGGGGCCACCGCAGCCAAACGGCTTCGACGCCTCAAGCCACCCCCGAGCACACGCCCACCCCCAGGCCAGCCCCTTGTCGCTCCATGACTCTTCCTTCAACTTTCCCCCTTGTCTCCCTCGCTGCTCTTTTAGGTGTGCCCTTGAGTGCTGACATGTATGTTTTGTGCATGAGAAAGGGTTTCAACCTTTTTGCCTTGAACTTGTTTGTTTTGGCTTGAACGAGCATTTGCATGGCGAACACATGTTTTGGCATGTTTGCAGTTGCTGTGAAGAACATGACGAGCGCTTACAGCACTAGAGATGCTTTGGAGCATCTTTGAAAAAGTGCGTGTTGCTGACTGCACCTGCCGCTGTTTCCGCCGACCCTCGCTTCGCTCGTGCCGGTCGGAACAGGCCAAGGGCAGAGTGGCTGTGCACTTGCTGTTTGAGTGAGTACAGAAGTCCTGAGAAGTGTCAGGACAGTTGCATGTCATTCTCCCTTTGTTTAGCAAAGTTGAGACGGAATTCGGGCCCAGGTCTCAAGGCTGTGATCCTGGATCTCAGTCGCCTCTAGGGACTTATAGAGGATCCAGTATTCTAGGGTACCTTCCTGACAGCGCTCGTCAAGCCCTTCGGCGAGGCGCAAAAGGTCAGGCTCCTGGTTCCAGGCAGGATGCAGGGCTTTATATGCACTCAAGTTGAGCATGCAGCTCCAGCTGGGTGTACTAGACCCTGGCTCACCCTGGAACACCTCAAATGGGCTCGGCGGGATTGTGGATTTTGGGGATTTAAAGGACAATTCGGCCGACTCTGTTGACTGGGTTACGGAGTCATAGTGGGAACCGTGCCGCTGCAAAAAGGGCATGATCGGTCCACGACACACCAAAGGCTTCTTGCGGTCCCATGGTTCATGTGGCTTGCAACCTGCCGGCTCACAGAACATGGCAGAATGGAAAAATTTTGGTCCAGTCAGCGGGCAGCTAAAAGGGGGGGCACACGGGACGTCCCACAACCTTGGGGTAAGCAAACCCCTCAGCTAGCTGTTCTGGCTGGTTTGACGACATCGGCAAGAGCCTCGAACCCTGAGGTGAGGCCCCGACCCGGCTCACGTCAGCACGACAAATGCTGGCCTGAGCCTCAAATGGTGACGAAAGAACATGAATCCTGGCACTGCAGTTGCAAATCTGGACTCCCACGGCTGTTGGCACGAACGGGAGGTCACAGTGCCAGCGCCAGCACTTGAAAAAGGTGGCAGGCGGCGCGTCAGGGCTTACGCTGGGTCGACCAAGTCACGCAAAACCTCACTCAGAGAAAGAACCAGAAGGCAAAACCCGGAACCCTTGCGCAACCCCCCACCTAGACCTAAAGATCACCTGACTTGTCTTCTGCACGCTAGGCGCAATGAAGTGGTGGTGTGCCCTTTTTGTCCTCGGCACTAGTGCTGCCTCCTCCAGTGTTGCCGCTGGCTGGAACCATCGCTCTATCGGCGATTTATTGGCAAAGAATCTGTCTGGCATTGGAGTCGCACTTGGAAGCAGCTAGGGACATCTGCACCTGCCATCCCGAACGGACTCCGATAGTTCATCAAGGAGCCACCACCAAATCTCCGGACGGGCAAGTTCATACTGGTTGCCAGAGCTCCCTCCTGGGACAACTTGCCACTGAGGCGCAGGCTGCATCCCTCTTCTCCTTCTTCTAAGCATCACAACGAACTGGGCGCCTTTGTTGACCTTTTCACCACTACAGTATGCACTGGCACTACTGGAGCAGTCGACATCTGTGTCATCGACAGGGCTGGGCGCTTTACCATGACTGGAGAGGATGCCCATCGGCTCACAGCCGGCACGCGGCCCACAGACCCATTGTTGTCGCCTCTCCCCTCATTGGTGGGGCATTTCCGCGGCATTGGAGCTCCACTCTGTCCTTCATCACAACGGTGCGACCGTTTTATCCAGTTATCGCCACGAGTACCCTGTTTCAGACTACTGAGTTCACCAACCCGCCGAGGTTTGGGCTCCATCGTCTCCGTGACACAAAGTAGGGGGCGTCTCTCTCCCCAAAAGGCTCTTTAGTCCCTTTGCACCCTACCGGCTGTCGGAACACTTGCGCGGAGCCAGCAACCGAGTGCCGAGGCAAAGCCGGTGCGTCGGAGTCGACTCATTGCCGTGCCCGGAGCATTCTATCTTTACGCTATCGCTCTGACACGGTCAACACCAGGCTGTTTGGGAGGTTACATTGTGTGTCGTTGCACACCGTCATCTTGAGCCCTCTATGATCCGGCGGGACGGTACGCCCGGACCCGGACACTCAATTCCAGCAGGTGTGTACCAGCAGACGATGAGGATGAATTCGCAGAGCAGCATGAAACGCTTCGCCGCGACCAAGCTAGGGGCAGACTTCAGCAGCCGGTCGATGGAATTGACTGCGCCGGGGCACTGCAGTTTACTTCCCACTCTCCGAACTGCCTTACCCGCTTTCTTTCCCCTTGTCGCTGCCCGCTTGGAACTCAAGCTCAGCCCACAGAACTTTGGGGTGAAAGTTGTGGATTTTGCCGATAGAGCTCTAATGTTGCGGCGCTGCACTGAGAGCGAAGTCTTTTGCGTCTGTTTGACGCCGCTGCTGCTGTGTCCGTGCACTGGCCCAATTTTGTGCCTCCTGTGCCTGAAGGACAGGTTTTCGACCTCTCCTGGACTGATATGAACTCCGCGGGATGTACCCTCGGCCACTACTCGTGCGCGTCACCCCGTGTCGGCGTTGGCGAGACGTGCATTGCTGAGGCCAAGACCATGCTTGAGAGTCAAAAACCCGGGTAGTGGGTGTGACGACGTGATTTTCCGTCCAGCTTGGACTGCAAACGATCCGCAGACATTGTAGGCGAGACCAGAAGGACACAAAGCAATTCCACCAGGCCATCGGGGCGCATGGCTGAGAATGTATGCCGTGGCAGCGGACGAAATACACTCCTGGCTGGTGAGTGCATCTGCCGCAACCCGAAGCCGCCTCGCCGCGGTATCTGCAGCTAGCTCGCCAATGGTGATCGGGTACGGGAGACGTCACCAGATTCTCGTCAAGACTGACTTCTTCCTTTTCCTCAATCGAAGAGACGCTCTACATCGTGGCGGTGTCCTAAGCTGGTCCACCTGACAGTGTGAAATTGCTCCTGGGTAGACTGAACCATGCCTTGCAGCGCCGCGGCGAGTCGCCGGAGAGACAGGCTGCGAGGCCAGCTGGGCGACGCCACGAATGCCGACAGGCTTGGCAATGAGTCGTACCAGGGTGCGCACTTGGACCTTGCCTTTACCACTACCCGGATTGTTGTGGGTCCCTGACGAGCTGGCTTACGGTGTTCGCAAAGATGGCAGCCGAAGCGGACTGTCCCTCCTGTTGCCCCTCGTCAATCACAATGACAGCTTTTTGAAGGCAGGTTCGTATCGTGACATGAATTCCGGAACTTGTTCTAGAAGAAAGATCCGCGGCCTATGTCGCAACAAATTCCTTAGCACCAACAGAAGCACTTGACCGTCCTGGCTAGCCATTCCTTGCTGCAGTTCTATGCGGCTGAAACTTGGACAAGGCAATCCAGCGCTGTAGAAACCAACAGATCTCCTTATGTCTGATGGCACCTCCCTAGCATCCTCTATGGGCCCCTTGTTTGCGTAAACCTCTAAAGGGGTAGCTCTAACAGGTACCTACAGCAATGGCTGCATGCTCATACATATACATTCCGCTGCCCATTGGCTCACAGTGGTTTTACCATATTGAGACAAGACAAGCTCTCCTTGCGTAGCAAGACAAAACAATCACTGTCCGTGTGCAGGGCGCTGCCCTTCTGATCCTTAGGGAACAAACTGGTCATACACCTCCTAACAAGGAGCAATCCTTGGGTGTATCGGCTCAGTTTTCTGGTAGCGGAGCCCGGTAAGGGCCGCCCGCCTCCAAAAGTCCGCTACAGCGGTCGGCCTCGCCGAGCGCTTAACCAAGCGGATAAGAGGCAGCACAATGTCGAGCTCGCACAGCGAAGCCGACGGCAGTTCACAATCCTCCGGGGGATATGAGAACGATGAGACCTCACAAGGTCCAGCTAATTATGTCGCACAGTCATATGCAACATCTGATCGCATGCTTGCCTCATTAGGCATCACGCCCAAGATAGCGCCTGCCTATGATGGCACCACCTCGTGGTTTGAGTATGAACAGTTGATTGACGACTGGTGCGACATAACAACGCTGGATGACACCAAGAGAGGTCCGTCTCTCAAGACGAGGCTCTCCGGATTGGCCGCAGTACAAAAGGAATCACTAACCGAGAAAGGCTTGCAGCCCCAGATGGAGTAGATTACTTCAAGAAGAAGATGCGTCCATTTTTCGTGAAAGGAGAACAGTACGTTTTCCTGTGGCGTTTCCTCGGCCTATTCAAGGCATGGAAGGGCAACCAAGACTTTGTGACTTGGATTGCTAAGTTTGAGATCGTGCTACAGCGCGTGAAAAACTCATGGATGGATCTCTTACCAGAGATAGCTCTGGAAGATGCCCATCCAGATTTCATGCAAGCTGTGCAGGCAGACCGAACCTTCATAAGCCTACAGGATGTAAACGAGAGAGACACATACGCCGCACGCTTTTTCGAAACATGGAACAAGGAACGCCTTGACAATCATCGAAGAGCGTTTCCTCTGAATGATAATCTCCTAGCTCTCCTCTTCCTAGTGCAGTCCGACCTAAATGAGATGCAACGTGAGAGGTTGGTTACAGCATTGACCAACCAAGGTCACCGAATTGAGACCTACACGTACCCTGTGGTACGGCAGACCATGTTCGATCAGTTCTCAACGACCAGAACTGGTCTGCAGGATCCCAATATTCGGCACTCTTCTCACAAGAAGGACCGCCATGGAAGGAGAGACCAACGCCGCAAACGCGGAGGTCGAAACTTCCTCATCCTCGATCAGGGTGAATACGATGGAGTCGATGGATTCTGGCTCCAAGACGAAGACACCCTTGAGGAAGGCTTTCTTGCCGCCGAGGACGAAGAAGCTGTCTTCTGGACAGTTGATGACCATGAGGCCTTCGTTGCAAGGAGATTCAAGAAGGGAAGAAGACCAAGAATGCGTCCCGGATCACCGGGAAGAGCGAAGGGTGGCAAGCGTAAAGGACGTGGCCGTTTCAGGTCATACCGCGGAAAAGGGAGAGCCAACCAGGCAGAACATGATCCAACTGATTCCAGCTATTTCGGTAAAGGTAAGGGAAAGGAAAAAGGAAAAGGTGGAAAAGGCAAAGGAAAAGGAAAGGACAAAGGAGATAAAGGAAGCTCCTTCAAAGGCGCAAAAGCAAAGGGCAAAGGTAAGGATACAGCTAAGTCTGCCTCCTTACAAGGAGATCAAACTGGATCTCCACAAGCCTATGAAAGTTCCACCACACCGAGCTGGGATTCATGGTATGAGGACAGTTATTACACTGACTCCAGTTGGAATTATGCCGCTTATGACGATCAAACGTCTTATACCTACTATGCATCACAAGCCTCACGAAGAAAAACACGGAGAAAGAAGAGAAGAAATCAAGCAGGATCATCAGGTAGAGGCACAGATCCGAGCGCGCACCAAGAACCCGTGTTCAACTCATCAGTGAGTTACGTGCCCCAAGATGGGCAAGGTGTGGAAACTGCAACAGCAGTGTTTCCGTTGCAGCACACCGTCCTATCTGCTCTCACAGAGCGGATCAATCTTGATAAGAGCCCTACCTTTGTCATACTTGACTCTGGTTGTACTAGGGCTATGGGTTCCCGCTATGCGGTGAACAGGCTTATCAAGGCCGTGAAGCAACGTGCCCCAGGCATGATTGATTTCACTTTCTCACCTTCGAACACGAAGTTCTCTTTCGCAGATAGTGAAACAGCTCTTATCAAGGAGCGTGTAACTCTATGGTTCAACACAACTCCAAGAAGAGATACAACCATAGAAGTTCTGGATCAGGGGAGAGTTCCCATCTTGTTCTCCATCGAACAGATGAGGAATCTAAGAATGACCCTCGAGTGTAGTCCAACAGCCGATCTAGCAACGTGTGAAGCTTTTGGTTTGCATAAAACCCCACTTCCGATCAGTACCAATAACCATTTGGTATTGGACCTCCTAGGCTTCACTTCCACCAGGAAGTATCTCCCTAAGTCGGGTACGTCGTTCAGTGCGACGGAGACTGCCTTAGGAGCTAAGAAGCCAAAGGAAGAAAGGAGATCTTATACTAAGATCCCGGAAGGTCGCTGTCCAGCCTGTGCAGGACAGAAAAAGCCTCATACGTTCCTTAAAGGTTGCGACAAAGCACCTGAAGGAGCAGCTGATCCACCACCGAAGGGCATTCCAGGTAAGAAGAAGCCTGCTCCATCTGATCCGGCAGAATCCTCTGCCAAGAAACCCGATCCACCAGAACCATCTGGTGATGCTCCTGAGCCTGCCGAACCATCATCAGGCTCTAGAGACAGGCCTGCAGAACCATCTGCACCGCATGAACCTCCAGCGGAAGAAATACCTGAGGTTCCACCTGCGAAGACAAAGACTCCAAAGGGTCTTAAAAATCTTCTTAAGAAAACTGCAGCCCGCAAATATGCGGTCAAACCTCCTGTTGAAGAGAAGTCTATAGTCCCAGGAGCTGATGACGGGACGGAGGTAAGACCACTTGAGTCAAGAGAATACCCGGCTCCTGGTACAGACTCACCAACAGGTGAAGAGATTGTCGCAGAACCATCGCCATCTCTTCCCATTGCTCTTCGCAGGATTCATGAGAAGCTTAAGGACCCTGTAGAACTCTATAAGCTTCACCTTAAGCACCGTCATATGAGTCTGGATCAATTCAAGCGACGCACGAAAGCCTTACAGATCCCAAAGGAGATATATGAGTTATATGACCAACTGGTCAAAAAGTGTTCAGCCTGCCAGGAACACGTGAGAGCTCCCTCAAGAGCAAAGATTTCTGGTTTAAGATCAGAGACTTTCGGTGATCTCACCTTTGTAGATCACGGTGAGCTTCCAATTCCAGGCAAGAATAGTCGCTTGATATTTCTTATTATCTATGACGGAGCAACAAACCTGTTGACCTCCGAAGTAGTCCAGGATAAAGAAGAGCATACAACAATGTCGATTATGAATGACTACTTTGAGAAATTTCAGATCAACCCAAGGGTTGTAGTTGGAGATCAAGCATTCATGACTCCAAAAATGGAGGCTTATTACAATCGGCACAATATCAAGCCTGTAGCAACAGGACCTGGAACACCATGGCCCAACAGGGCCGAAGCTGCTGTAAGATTGCTGAAACATCAGATTAAGATCATACTTCAGATCCTGAAGGATGGTGACCCGCAGTATAACGGAATCACCATGAAGTATGGCAACCTCGTTCGACAAGCATGTTTGGCAAGAAACTCTTCGATTACCTATGGAGGAGTTACTCCTTTAGAAATGGCCTTTGGTAGGCGTCCTCGAGATGTTATAACACCAGAGAACGCTGATCCCAATCAGTTGACAGGTAATCCAACTGATACGGAAGTCACTGCGAGAGCCATTAAGGAGCTTGCCAACAGGGCTTACCAAGAGGCACGCCAATCTGATGATTTGCGCAGAGATCTTGCGGCCAGACTGTCAATGACCGAAGGACCTTTCTCTTTGGGAGACAAGGTTTTCTATTGGTCAGAAGATAAGTCTAAGATTGGATCAACTGGGTCCAAACATGGATCTTGGCTAAAAGGAAAGTGATCTCCGAACTCGGAGGATCCATGGTAGGTGTGGATCTTGGAACACGCATCGTCCGCGTTAACATCTCAAAACTGAGGAAAAATTATGACATAACATCTGATGTGGAGATTCCTCTCGCGCCTGATGAGGAAACTCTAACGTCAGAAGGTTCTGACCACGCAAGCTGCATGGTCACCTTTGATGCTTCCCTGCAGTCGACAGACCTAACGGTCCCGCATCAAGAGTGTCACTGGCAGGTCACCAGCACTGGGAAGATTGACTTCCTAGAACTCTACGGCGGATCTCCCCGTATGAGTCACAAGGCTGCCCTGTCAGGTCTGCGAGTAGGTCAGCCAGTCGACTTGCGTAGTGGTCTAGATCTTGAGCAACCGCAAGGTCGCTCCAATCTTCTTAGGATCATCAAGGAACAAGAACCTACTATTATTGTTATGTCACCCGATCACTCTCAGTGGTCTAGCTGGTACTCACAGTGGAAGAAAGGCTCTGCCAAGAGACTTTCTGTTTTAAAATTCTGTGAATCGGTCGCAGACCACCAAATGAAGCTCGGACGTTACTTTGTTCTTGAGAACCCATACTACAGCAGGCTCTGGTCTTCACCAGAAGCAAAACGCCTGTTTTCCAACCGCAAGATCAGCTATGAGGTCTGTAACCTACAAGCCTATGGCATGAAAGATCCAAAAGGATACTATGAATCGAAATCCTCGATTTTCATGCACAACCTGCCACCGCAGGTTCTAACTCCTCTCCAGAGGCATTCTGCCAAAACGAAATCTCCAACATCTCCACCAGGAGACGAAAAGGGTATTCAAGGCTACGGTCTTAAAACGAAACTCGCACAAGTGTATCCTTATGAATTCTGTGAGACCTTTGCCTCGTGTTTGGCAAGATTCCTGAAGAGAGATGCATATGCATCTCATCTTTCTCTAGTCACAGACATACTAGAATACTCTGGAGATGAATGCCTCCAGGGACTTTCGGAACTTCTTGATCAGGAGTATTCACTTTTGACAGCAAATCCTCTCAAGGATTCCAAACTCCTGCAAGATCCGAAAATCAGATCACTTGTTGCTAGAGTAAATTCCTTATCGAGTAAAACTGAGTTACCACTGCATCATTCCAAACCATCACCGTCCCTTGATGCCTTGGTGTCAGACATTACTCGCCTCAGATCAAGACTCTTACCAGGGTCTGGTTTCGAACAGTGTACTCTATACAGAGGTACATTTGGAACAGTCAAAGCACTTACCAGTGTAACTGATGGTGTTCTTGTTTTCTGGAACAAGAAGAAACCCAATTCGACTATGACGTGTTGCTTGCCGCACCAGGTTTCCTGGAATAAAGTACACCCATCAACATTCTCGGGGGTGCTATTTCAGATGACAGGCGGCAAGACTTCACCGTCCGTGCGAACACCGCCGGATGTTATCATGTCGGACGAAGAGGTTTCGCCGTCAGATCCGTCAGAACCTATGAGCACTAATCGCTCAAGGATCACATCTGACGATGCTTCTATGCCGGAACCAGATCAGCCGATGCCTCCCGGCACGCCGCCGTCGCGTCCTCCTCCTCCCATACCTCCACCGCGACTACCGGCAGTTTCCTCCGATGAGCCCGTGGCTCCTGCTCGGGCTAAGCCTCGCGTGCATCCGCCTCCTCGCGTTCCGTCTCCTCGGCGTCTGGGGGGTGATGTGTCGCCAAGGTCTTCATCGGAAAGGAAGGTTTCGCCGCATAAACAGAAATCACCTCCACAGGTGCCGACACCAAAACCTAAACCGAAGGCACATCCACAGGGACCCATTCTTCCGTTACAACAAGACGGAGAAGATTCTGAAGAAGAACTGGTCCCGGACGACCCCGGACAACCCTCCGCTCCTCCTCATACTTCTGGTTCACCAGAACCGGAGAGCGATGCCGAGTCAGAAGACACAAGGTATTACTCTGATGAGGAAGGTGACCTGGTCGTAGATGAGAAGGACTGGGTCCTTCTCACAGAAGAACAGAAACTGTGCAGTAACACAGGATCTTTCTCCATGCCTCGGTACATGCATGGCGGACCGGTAGACATTAGAGAGGTAACATCAAGAGTGAGGTCAGACCGAACACGGTATAAACCCACCAAAAGGTTCCGATCTGACATCCGTGAAGAGTATGATCTTCTCACGGAAGAGGACAAGGCCTTATCCCTAAGTTCCCCCAGGAACTCAGCAAATCTCACCCAGAAGGCACAGCGGAAGGAGGCAACCGCCAAGGAAAAGCGTGAGATGAAGAAACAGTTTGATGAAGCGAAAGCAGCAGAATATCAGAGCTGGCTAGACAATGATGTCTTTGAGCTCGTCGATACACGGAAACTCGGAAACATCCGAAATTATGTCACTGGTCGATGGGTCCTGACTCTAAAAAGAGATAAGGACGGAAACTTCCTTAAGTGCAAGGCCCGATGGGTCCTAAGAGGTTTCCAGGATCGACAAAAGGACATACAGCAAACTGATAGTCCTGCTGCGAGTCGCCCAGGTTTCCGCTTAGCGATTCAACTAGCAGCTAACAAGCTGTGGAATCTGACACACATCGACCTAAAGACTGCTTTTCTGCAGGGTGAAGCCTATGATGAGTCGAGAGACATAATCTGTCAGATTCCTCCTGAAGCAGGTTATCCTCCCTACATTGCAGCGAGGATGAAGAAACCCGCTTATGGACTTAACGATGCACCTCGAAGATGGTGGAACATCGTTGATAAGGCACTCTTGTCTTACGGCTTGGTGCCAACCCGTGCGGATCGCTGCACATATGTTTTGTATGGCAAGAAGTCTGCAACAGCAGATGCTGAGCTCAAGAAGTCTCAGCCAAAGACCATGGAATCAGCGATTGACTATCTCCTAGATCCCATAGCAGGCAACAATGCCAAGGGTAGACAGGTGCATGGAGTAGTCTGTTTACATGTAGATGACCTGTGCATGGCCGGTGATGACACCTTTCGTAAGGCCGTGATTGATTCGATCAAAAAGGAGTTTGCAGTCGGTTCTGAAGACACGAACGATATTATGTTTGTAGGACAGAGATTAGTCTGGAAGGATGCTACAGCATCAGTGCCAGCACATATCTCAGTAAATCAGAACCTAGCTGTTGAAGCTCTAGAGGAAATTGTTTTTGATAAGAAGCTCAACAATGAGCAACAATGCACACCACAGCAGCACACTGCTTACAGAAGTGTTTTAGGACAGATCAACTGGCTACAAAGCCGGACTCAAGCTCACATCTGTTATCGCTTCAGTCGGTGTGCGAGTAAGGCTGCCAAGCCTACTATCGGTGATATTCGAGAATTGAACAAGCTTGTTAGGATTTTGAAGTCTACTGAAGTAGAACTGCGTTTTTGGCCGCTGAAAGGAAATCTCAGAATCCTCGGTTACCCTGATGCTTCCTACAGGAACAATGATGACAAATCATCTCAGAGAGCACATGTTATTTTCCTTGCTGAAGATCGAAATCCAAAGCTAAAGGGAATGAAACAATCAGCAGCAGCTGCTTCTTCCAAGAAGAACGATTTCTCTGAATCCTCTATTAAGGAAACATCCTCGAGAGGTAGCCTGGTGGATTATGAGTCTCACAAGATTACGACAACCACAATGTCCACAACAGTGGCAGAGCTTAACGCACTGATGCGTTGCTTTGGTACCTGCCTGTTCCTCAAGGGACTTTGGGCAGATCTCTCATCAGAGACCGTACCCATACATATCAGAACAGATGCAAACAATCTTGTGACAACAGCAGGCACGACACACCTTCCAGAGCAGAAGGAAACTCACCACCTCATTCAGATGCTTCGTAAGGAATCCAACTCTGGATCTTTAGATGACCTAGCTCATGTAAGCTCGAAGTACTGCCTAGCTGATGCATTAACAAAGCACTCAGCACAACCTGATGAGCTTATCAAGGCTCTGGAAACAGGGAACTTACCAGAAACAGACATTCATCCACCCTTCCGTGAACTTCTTCAACATAAAGCTTTCACTGTTCGGTGGATCATAGACAATCTTAAGAATGCCGCCACAGCGGTAGCCTTCCTTGGAATTGATATCTCAACAGAGATATACAAACTATTTTATTGCCAAGGAATATGGTGGTAGTCTCGTTTGCTGATAGCACAACCATGTGCTGGATTTTCTATTTAGACTGTTTTTCGTCTAAAAGAAAATTTGTGTCTGCGAGCTGCGTTTTCATCAAGATCAAACATGTTCATGAGAATTATATGTTCTGTATCATCCGCAGCCGCTTTCAGCTTCGAGCCTCACAGCAAACAGCCTTTCGAGCTAAACAAGCATTCCTGATCCTGTTTGGTCATTGTGCCGTAATGAGCACACGATCAAACTTCCGTAGCCGTGATGGACACGCCCTACCCAGGGCAGTACAGGCGTACCATGAGCGACATCCACACATGGATAGCTCGTTCCCCGAGTCTCGTCGAGAAGCATCACGTCGAAACACCGAACACGGTGGACACCGAATTCACAAACGTGAGAAAAATCACGAGCCTCAATTCATCATCGTGGATCACCGACAGGTGTTCAATCCACATCCAAGAGATCTTGCTCAATTGATCTCACAATATGGCCATGCGAGTAGAGCAAGGCTCACTCTAAACTCCAGACATGGAGTCAAGCTCTACGAAGGAGTTTTTCAAGGACCATGGGACAACAGTCCCCTTCTCTACTGGGATAACAACGTCGGTAATCACTCTCGTGATCCACGCCAGTTCTGTACGATGCTTGCACATCACCTTCAGACAGGCCTCCCAAAGGAGGTAGAACAGTGTGTGAGCCTTGATGGATCCGGAGAATACGATTACTCCTCCACAGTGCCAAAACTGGCAGATGTAACAGGTCTCTCACCAGAGATGTGCTTCCACATTCTTTCCAAGACCAACAGAGTCGGAAGGTGGTTGGCACACTCAACAAGACACCTTCAGAACCAGCGCCCAGATCTCTTTACTGGCCAACACCATTATCTTTTGGACATGTCCAAGTTGGCAGATGCAGAGCTCGCGCAGTATACACCACAAGAGATCGCGCTTGGTGTCCTCCTCAACACTAAGTCTAGGTTTGTGGTCACCATGGTTTATAACGAAGATGGCAAGAATAAAGCCACAGAAGCCGCCGTCAACATCCCACAGGATGCAAATGTGTTGACCATGACCAAGATTTACCTCTCGGCAGTGGGAGGACACGGTTCACGACGAACTCTACCAAGAGCTGAAGAACCAGATCCTGAAGAAGAGAGACCAAGGTCACACATGACCATCTCAGACTTTATGGCAACGGGAAACAACCCAGTGCAGTCCCGTGCACAGCGTCTCTCCACGAACGCGCCGAGGCCCGTCGGCATGGAGGACTTTGTTCGACAGGACAAGCCTTGTTACATCATGCATGCCACGGACCTGCAGGCATTATCCTCAATCCTGAGGCACGGTCTGGTACCATCAAACCTCCTAACGCAGGTGGTTACATCGCCAGATTTCCAAGCTCTCGTGAATGAAAACAGTCGCTCCAACAGGGACACTGTTCAGTTTTCATCGCTAAACCTGGCGAGTCCCAATCCGACCATGTTGCGTGCCAACAAGGCACTGCTTCTGGTATTCGATGCAAATAATGTAGTGAACGAAGTCACAAACCTGTGGCAGTCGCAAGTAGGGATGTTTGCTACACCAGATGTAGTGCATGCCCGTACTCTTAGCGCCGTATTCGCACCCTCTGAAACACTCTGGGTATCATCGCAATACGATGAGCTCAAGAGCATCGGACCATGGTGGGCAGACCATTGCTCCGAACAGATGCCGTCAGCGACTTACGAGTCGAAGAAATGGTGCTCAAACTACGGCAAGGAAATCGAATCGGCACTTCGGAAAGTGGCAAAGCGAAACCTGCCACCAGAGCCTCCCAAGGCTAGATCTTCTCACAAGAAGTCTTTCTTTCTGCCAAAGACAGAGGCTGATACAGCTCCAAACCTGGAGCAAACCGCTTCTGCAGGTGAGGCACCTCCGACAACGGAGACTACTACCAAGGAGATCCATCCGAGATCCAAGCTTGCCCGGCAGGCCGAGGCTGACAAGGATCCGGACAGTCTTATGGGACAGCTCTGGAATGCCGATGGCACGAGAAGTGCTACCGAAGTTCTCAAGATAACGACCGGTCACAAACCTCCAGAACCTGTCCAGGATACTTCCGCCAACGTAGTTCCTCCCAAGGAAGAATCTTCTGGAACAGAGACGGAACCTGAGGAACCAGATCCTAACCAGGATCGTGACGAAGAATCGGACGATGAGTCGGCATCGAGCGAAAAGAGCTCAGAATCTTCGTCATCCTCAGAACTCCGAGTTGATGTTAATCCGTCTCACAAGACGAACTCTGCACCTACAGCGTCGGAGGAGAAGAAAGAATCTCCCACGAAAGAGATCACAAAGAAACTCAAGAAGGTCAAACTTGACCAACCAAAGCCTGAAGCAGAATATGTTCAGAGCTCAGACGAAGAGCCACAGAAACCAAAATCTCCTAAAAAGGAGAAAGAAAAATTTCTAGTTCTCTTCGATCCTGACACAGAAACTTATTATCGAGTCAACAGAAGCAAGCTAAACCTCGAATACGAGGAACCTGCTGATGAGGAAGATCTCGAAAGAGAACATGAGCGCATCAGCGCTCGACTTCGAGAAAATCGCAAGCACCGAATCTCGAAGTCATCGTCTAACCCGGCTATGCAACAGGAAGTGAAAGAGAGAATCTGGGTTAGTCGATGGAATCGAAAAATCCGAAGTCCACTCATGATCAAAGATTCTGAGGCTCCTGACGAAGAGGAGTGGGACAAACCCAGAGATTCGGCATCCTCCTCCTCTGCACCTCCTCCCAAGGAGAGATTTGTAGGAGTGCGCAGAACAGCCATGAGTCTTAACCAAAGGATACGGATGAGGAAAAGACCAGATAATCCTCTCTGCGATCTTTGCAAACAGCCTACAGGCTATTTTTGCTATTCCTGTGGAACGATTGTATGCGCAGATTGTCGACTTACCCCACAGGGTAAACAACAGATGTGCGAGTGCGTCTTGCCAATCGATTGCCTCGAAACATCTACCGTGTCAGCAGGAATGATCTCAGACGAGCGTAAGGTTTTATACGAGGCCATCCTCACACCTGAGGACATCGAGATGGCAGTCCAGAAAATCAACATGTATTGCGACCACGCAAGGAACACGTTCATGAGAGACCATCCAGGCGTTGATCCATGTAGCTTTGATGACATTAGGAACAATCCTCCTATTACTTACATCAGCTCCTCGGAAGCTCCAACCCTGGAGGAATACAAGAGTATCAACAAGAGTCACATCAATATCAAGGACTCCAGAACAAGCCACCCGGCTTCTTTTCTCTCTCTTACTGGCCATGAAGACAAACTTGTGCTCGACGCACACTATGAGATAGTCCGCAATAGGATGGCCGGTGTCAACGAGAAGAGAGAACACATTGAGGGCTCAAACCCAGACAGCGTATCACTAAGCCTAGTGGTATGCAACTGGGGAAATATGGATCGAGCGCCGGTGCCAGCAGGGAATCCCAAAAAGAAGCTCAAACCTGAGAAAGGATTCGATTATCACCCTCTCATTGACATGTGCTTCAACAATTCAGCACATATTACCCTCGTACTCGAGGCAGGAGCACTTGCGTCAGAGTATGCGATCGCAACCATGCGACGACAGGAATACAGAGGGATGCTAATCCATTCTCCTCCCAAGGAGCCTGAGGCACCGTCAATGTATATTGGAGTCAAGGGTGACCCAACAACAGACATCTCTCTCATCCATCACTTTTACCGCCACCGAACAATGAAGCCTAAAGCTGGTGGTCCCAAGAAGAGACTGTGGGCATGCCACGGTGCGGTATGCCGCCTCACATTTGGGTACCACAGTACCATCAAGGAGGCAAAAGAATGGGTCCACCCATTGACCGGCCAGAGGATGACGAGAGATGAGTACATCCAGATTATTGGATATGACCCTCTCAATGGCAAGAATCCTGACAAGGATGGACCCACTGATGGCTCTTACCTCTCACCAGAGGCGTGGCTGACACTGTCGGACCTCGACCCTTCGCCTGTTCTCTGTGAATGGAATGGCCATGTCGAGGGTGATGAGCCACCAGAGGAAGACTTTGAGACATACGCTGAGATCTTCTCACAAGAAGCAGCAAACGTTCTTGACGAGATGTGGTGTACGAAAGGGCCTTACAAGGTCATCACCATCGCGATCGTCCATTTCAACTCATACATGACCCATAAGGAAGAACAGAGGCGCGAACTGGTGAACGCGTTCCTCAACGAGGTTCTCCCTTTTAAACCGGATGTAATTGCGGGGGATCTCAATAATATCGCGTCGAGGCTCACCTTAAAAGGTGGAGACGTTCACCCGCGCAACAGTCTGTTTTCTCTATACCTGGAGAAGAAACTTGCAGCATTCAACAGAGTAGCAGGAAGGCACTCACAAGTGCGACACCTCTGCTTGAACAACTCTGATCAGCACAGACTGGCACGTGCAGATCGTCTACCGCCGGACCCGGCGAAGAAAGTTGCTGACCTCGACTGTCTCAACAGTTATATCCTTGACTGGAGTAAAACGCCGCACACGGCGTCACCTAGTCCAAGAGATGCTACACCTGCCGCCGAAAAGACATACTGGGAACGAGTCTCAGATATGTGGCAGGACATGAACAAAAACAGGGATATCGATATCCGTCTGTTTGTCTCAGTCAAGCAGTACTATTCAACTTTTTCCAACCTTGACCTGTGGTTGAGTCCCTCTGACAAAGATTGGCACAGCCCTTTGGGCTTCACGATACAACCAATCCTTACCAAAGGAAAACACAACCGGTCAGATGCCCAGGTCCAGAAGATCGCTGACAAGCGACAGGCTTACAAGCAGCGTAATGCTGAATACTGGGACTACAGAGATTCATTTGTTTACTCATCCGGCAACCGCTGGTACGATAAACCGCAATCATCAGGCAGATATCCCAGATATGGAAGATCCTGGGAAAGGCCACAGCCTGAACGTCCCAACGAGCCTGAAGGACCTCCTCCAAGAAGGAACCAGGCATCCTCGTCCTCTTCACATCAAGATCTACCAAGATCAAGATCCAGACCTCAAAAGCACAATCTTGCTGACAAACTCAACATGTCTTTAGAGGAACTGGACACACTTGAGGAACAACAAGAGGAAGAGGACTTGATCCGTGAGATGGAGAGAGCTATCGAAGAACACTCTCCAACGAAGAGTGATATTGAAGAGCACGAACGAGAAACATCAAACCTGATGTCTGCTCAAAGAGATGAAGACGAACAGGAGGATGAATCTTCCAGTCGCAGAAGAAGAAGGAAGTCATCGCGACCGCCGTCTGCTCCAAGCAGCAAGGCACTCCGAACAGCCGCCACTGCAGCAGGATTGTCGAACTGGTTCGGACATCCTCATCAAGGCGGTGCAAAGGGAGAGTCTATCAAGACTGATGAACCTTCACTTCCTGACTCACTAACCAGTGAGCAAGATTTCTCCGTCTTCAGCATCGCGTGGAATGTGTTTCTGCTGCTAATGGGCCTACACTGGATGTGGAAGCAGCTCACCAGAGCTCCCATCAGATGTATGGACGGCCAACAGTCGAAGGCAAAAGCAGCAGCGAAACGACCACCACCATTTCTCGAACCCGAGAATGAACCACAGACGCGTGAACCTTTAGGACCCAACAGGGTCAATTCTGGAGAAACAACTGATCTGCGACCTGTGTGGCACACTTCCCGAAGCGAAGTCTACCATCTGTCAAATAGCTGTTACCAGCTCAAGCAAGCAAAAGATGTTTGCAGGAAGGTGCTGTGCAAAACCTGCCTCCAGGCAGTACAAGTTGCGGAGATTCGCAGAAATGATCCTTTTCAAAGAGGTGATACACGACCACGTGGCACCGAAAGGGACATTGAACGGTTTCAAACCTATGACGATGTGAGTACTAATCCTCATATGAGGCAATTATTTAATGATGCATTGCAGTCACAAATGGCCGAAGAAGCCATGCAGATTACCTATACCTCTATCCCCAAGGGATCCTCCTCAGCAAAAGCCAGAGGTACATCTGCACTTGCAATTGCTTCGTCATCGTCAATGCTCAAGATGCCACCAGTGCCTAACAAGGCAAACATGTCACCTCCACCTAAGACTCCTCCGCCAAAGGCGAAAGGAACAGTACCTTCAGATCCTCCGAGACCAAAAGGTCCTACCAGAAGAGGAGGTCAAAATCGGCGCATTCAACGTAAGGCAGCCAGAGAAGCCCACAACAGTGGACTCTGGACCAATGCAGACGCCGCACTTGAAGAAGCCAATCAAGGCCAGGCCATTAACACTATGTGCCGAAACATGGCAGTAAGCCGCGTCAGCTCTATCGATACAACGGTAGAAGCAGCCGAGCAGTTTAAACAACGCGTGCTACAGCACGTAGAAACATATGATGAAGAGGAACCATGGAGCACAGAATTTGTGCCAGTCGTGGAAGTCCTATTTAGGAACCTGAGCGGCGATGAAACAACTGTCATCCATGACAATAATACGGTAACCATGCCGGTGCAAAAGTACCTAGACCTCCTCAGAATTGCGCAATCATTGCGAAACTCTATCCAGAGAGATAAGGATGAAAGAAAGGATCATCTTGACACCATCCAAGACACTCTATCAAGAGTGGAAATTCTCTTAACAGCACTGAAGGACTCACAAACAGTCTTCAATCAATTGGTCCATTCCTCACTAGAGATAGAGCGAAAACACAACAACCTCAAAAATGTCCTTGAGACACTCTTCGACGACCAAAGCTCTGAGGAAGACCAGTCAGAACCTGACACTGAAGAAGTCCTAACTCCTTCTGCAGCACAGTACTGGAATAGCCTTCATGCCCACGCCTTATCTCCCTCAGGAGATGAAAGTGAAAGATCATGGGCGTCCTCAGACGGACAGCTTGAAAGGAGAAGGGCCGAACGGGCAAGGGCTAAGCAGCCACAACCGGCCAAGGCCGAGGCAACTCCAATCAGCTCACAAGCTGCACCAAAGGCCGAGCCAAAGGCGACTACATCCAACTATGGATACGACACTGCAGACGCCGCCTTCACAAGGGCTGAGAATAGATTACTCGGAATCTTCTCAAGTTCCGAAGAAGACCACTCAGACCCGGATGAGCCACATCCGAACGTCTACGCTCGAGCCTATGATCCAAACCTGGATCCGAACCTGAGATAAAGAAAATCTCAGAGTTTCACAACAGTGACTCACAAAGCTCTAACAAGAGCACAGTGACGGGCTGCATAATTCGGTAGAAGAACATCATCAGACCTGATCTTGTACAGATGATCTCTCTGACCAGTATGCATGCAAAAGTTAAAAGGAGTGACTTCAAGTGTGATTGTAACAGTGTACTTCAGTGCTATACATAGCATAAACAATATGCTGTTTTTATCATGAGTCCAAACTCCGCAACTGTGACAGTGGGCATAATAGTATATGTGTGAATGTGCGGCCATGCTTCCGGTAAAAGAAAATTAGTGTCTGTTTGAAACCATAAACCTCTAAAGGGGTAACTCTAACAGGTACCTACAGCAATGGCTGCATGCTCATACATATACATTCCGCTGCCCATTGGCTCACAGTGGTTTTACCATATTGAGACAAGACAAGCTCTCCTTGCGTAGCAAGACAAAACAATCACTGTCCGTGTGCAGGGCGCTGCCCTTCTGATCCTTAGGGAACAAACTGGTCATACACCTCCTAACAAGGAGCAATCCTTGGGTGTATCGGCTCACCCCTCCCCCTTTGACAAAGGGGGGGCTTAAGGGGGGGCTTTAAGGGGGGCTTTAAAGGGGCTTTAAGGGGGTGAGCAAAGGGGGGCTTTGACAAAGGGGCTTGAAAGGGGGGCTTAAGGGGGCTTTAAGGGGGGCTTTGAAGGGGGGCTTCAAGGGGCTTTGAAGGGGCTTTGAAGGGGGGCTTTAAGGGGCTTTGAAGGGGGCTTTAAAGGGGGGCTTTAAGGGGCTTTGAAGGGGGCTTTAAAGGGGGGCTTAGGGGCTTAAGGGGGGTGAGCCGATACACCCACAAGGAAATGCTCCTTGTTAGGAGGTGTATGACCAGTTTATTCCCTAAGGATCAAAGGGCAGCGCCCTGCACACGGACAGTAGTTGTTTTGTCTTGCTACGCAAGGAGAGCTTGTCTTGTCTCAGAATGGTAAAACCACTGTGAGCCAATGGGCAGCGGAATGTATATGTATGAGCATGCAGCCATTGCTGTAGGTACCTGTAAGTGTTACCCCTTTAGAGGTTTACGCAAACAAACAGACACTAATTTTCTTTTACCGGAAGCATGGCCGCACATTCACACATATACTATTATGCCCACTGTCACAGTTGCGGAGTTTGGACTCATGATAAAAACAGCTTATTGTTTATGCTAGTTATAGCACTGAAGTACACTGTCGAAGTCACTCCTTTTGAACTCTTTCATGCACATTGGTCAGAGAGATCGTCTGTACAAGATCAGGTCTGGTAGTGTTCTTAGATCGAATTATGCAGCCCTTCACTGTGCTCTTGTTAGAGCCTTGTGAGTCACTGTTGTGAAACTCTGAGAATTTTCTTATCTCAGATTTGGATCCAGGTTTGGATCATAGGCTCGAGCGTAGACGTTCGGATGTGGTTCATCCGGGTCTGAGTGATCTTCTTCGGAACTTGAAAAGATTCCGAGTAATCTGTTCTCAGCCCTGGTGAAGGCGGCGTCCGCAGCATCATATCCATAGTTGGATGTAGTTGCCTTTGGCTCGGCCTTTGGTGCAGCTTGTGAGCTGATTGGAGTTGCCTTGGCCTTAGCCAGTTGTGGCTGCTTAGCCTTTGCCCGTTCGGCCCTTCTTCTTTCAAGCTGTCCGTCTGAGGACGCCCATGATCTTTCACTTTCGTCTCCTGATGGAGATAAGGCGTGGGCATGAAGGCTATTCCAGAACTGTCCTGCAGAAGGAGTTAGGACTTCTTCATGGTCAGATTCTGACTGGTCTTCCTCAGAGCTTTGGTCGTCAAAAAGTGTCTCGAGGACATTTTTGAAGTTGTTGTATCTTCGCTCTATCTCTAGTGAGGAATGGACAAGTTGATTGAAGACTGTCCTTGAGTCCTTCAGTGCTGTTAAGAGAATTTGTACTCTGGATAGAGTATCTTGGATGGTGTCAAGATGATCCTTTCTTTCCTCCTTATCTCTCTGGATAGAGTTTCGCAGTGATTGTGCGATTCTGAGGAGGTCTGTGTATTTCTGTATAGGCATAGTTACCGTATGATTGTCATGTATGACAGTTGTTTCGTCGCTGCTCAGGTTCCTGAATAGGACTTCCACGACTGGTAGAAACTCCGTGCTCCACGGTTCCTCTTCATCATATGTTTCTACGTGCTGTAGCACGCCTTGTGTAAACTGCTCGGCTGCTTCTACCGTTGCATCGATAGAGCTGACGTGACTTACTGCCATGTTTCGGCACATAGCGTTAATGGCCTGGCCTTGATTGGCTTCGCCAAGTGCAGCGTCTGCATGGTTGCAGAGTCCACTGTTGTGGGCTTCTCTGGCTGCCTTTCGTTGAATGCGCCGATTTTGACCTCCTCTTCTGGTAGGACCTCTTGGTCTCGGAGGATCTGAAGGTACTGTTCCTTTCGCCTTTGGCGGAGGAGTCTTAGGTGGAGGTGACATGGTTGCCTTGTTAGGCACTGGTGGCATTGCCTTGGGCACTGACGACGACGAAGCACTTGTAAGTGCAGATGTACCTCTGGCCCTTGCTGAGGATCCCTTAGGGATAGACGTATAGGTAATCTGCATGGTTTCTTCGGCCATTTGTGCATGCAATGCATCACTAAATAATTGCCTCATATGAGGAGTAGTGCTTGCATCGTCATAGGTTTGAAACCGTTCAATGTCCCTTTCGGTGCCATGTGGTCGTGTGTCACCTCTTTGAAAAGGATCGTTCCTGCGAATCTCCGCAACTTGCACTGCATGAAGGCATGTTTTGCACAGCACCTTCCTTGAAACATCTTTTGCTTGCTTGAGCTGGTAGCAGCTATCTGAGAGATGGTAAACTTCGCTTCGGGAAGTGTGCCACACAGGTCGTAGATCAGTTGTTTCTCCAGAATTGACCCTGTTGGGTCCTAAAGATTCACGCGTCTGTGGTTCATTCTCGGGTTCGAGAAATGGTGGTGGTCGTTTCGCTGCTGATTTCGCCTTTGATTGTTGGCGGTCCATACATCTGATGGGAGCCCTGGTGAGCTGCTTCCACATCCAGTGTAGGCCCATTAGCAGCAGAAACACATTCCACGCGATGCTGAAGACGGAGAAGTCTTGCTCACTGGTTAGTGAGGTTGGAAGTGAAGGTTCATCAGTCTTGATAGACTCTCCCCTTGCACCGCCTTGATTACGGTGTCCGAACCAGTTCGACAATCCTGCTGCTGTGGCAGCTGTTCGGAGTGCCTTGTTGCTCGGAGCAGACGGCGGTCGCGATGACTTCCTTCTTCTTCTTCGACTGGAAGATTCTTCCTCCTGTTCGTCTTCATCTCTTTGAGCAGACATCAGGTTTGATGTTTCTCGTTCGTGCTCTTCAATATCACTCTTTGTTGGAGAGTGTTCTTCCTCTTGTTGTTCCTCAAGTGTGTCCAGTTCCTCTAGAGACATGTTGAGCTTGTCAACAAGACTGGCTCTTTGAGGTCTGGATCTTGATCTTGGTAGATCTTGTTGTGAAGAGGACGATGATGCCTGGCTCCTTCTTGGAGGAGATCCTTCAGGCTCGTTGGGACGTTCAGGCTGTGGCCTTTCCCAGAATCTTCCGTATCTGTGATAGCTACCTGGTGGTTGCTGTCTGTCGTACCAGCGGTTGCCGGATGAATAAACAAATGAGCCTTTGTAATCCCAGTATTCAGCATTACGCTGCTTGAAAGCCTGTCGCTTGTCAGCGATCTTCTGAACCTGGGCATCTGATCGGTTGTGTTTTCCTTTTGAAAGGATTGGTTGTATCGTGAAGCCCAAAGGGCTGTGCCAATCTTTATCAGAGGGACTCAACCATAGATCAAGGTTGGAAAAAGTAGAATAGTATTGCTTGACTGAGACAAACAGACGGATATCGAGATCCCTGTTTCTGTTCAGGTCCTGCCACATATCTGAGACTCGTTCCCAGTATGTTCTTTCGGCAGCAGGTGTAGCCTCTTTCGGGCTAGGTGACGCCGTGTGTGGCGTTTTGCCCCAGTCAAGGACATAACTGTTGATACAGTCTAGATCAGCAACTTTCTTCGCCGGGTCCGGCGGTAGCCGATCTGCACGTGCCAGTCTGTGCTGATCAGAGTTGTTGAGACAGAGGTGTCGCACTTGTGAGTGCCTTCCTGCTATTCTGTTGAATGCTGCAAGCTTCTTCTCCAGGTATAGAGAAAACAAGCTGTTTCGCGGGTGAACGTCTCCACCTTTTAAGGTGAGTTTCGACGCAATATTGTTGAGATCCCCCGCAATTACATCCGGCTTGAAAGGGAGAATCTCGTTGAGGAACGCGTTCACCAGTTCGCGCCTCTGTTCTTCCTTATGAGTCATGTATGAGTTGAAGTGGACGATCGCGATGGTGATGACCTTGTAAGGTCCTTTTGTACACCACATCTCGTCAAGATCGTTTGATGCTTCTTGTGAGAAGATCTCTGCGTATGACTCAAAATCTTCCTCTGGTGGCTCATCACCCTCGACATGGCCGTTCCATTCACAGAGAACCGGCGAAGGGTTAAGGTCTGACAGTGTCAGCCACGCCTCTGGTGAGAGGTAAGAGCCATCAGTGGGTCCATCCTTGTCAGGATTCTTACCCTTGAGAGGGTCATATCCGATAATCGTCATGTACTCATCTCTCGTCATCCTCTGGCCGGAATATGGGTGTACCCATTCTTTTGCCTCCTTGATGGTACTGTGGTACCCAAAGGTGAGGCGGCATACCGCACCGTGGCATGCCCATAGTCGCTTCTTGGGACCGCCAGATTTTGGCTTCATTGTTCGATGGCGGTAAAAGTGATGGATGAGAGAGATGTCTGTTGTTGGGTCGCCTTTGACTCCGATAAACATTGATGGTGCCTCAGGCTCCTTGGGAGGAGAATGGATTAGCATCCCTCTGTATTCATGTTGTCGCATGGTTGCGATCGAATACTTTGACGCAAGTGCTCCTGCCTCGAGTACGAGGGTAATATGTGCTGAATTGTTGAAGCACATGTCAATAAGAGGGTGGTAATCGAATCCCTTCTCAGGTTTGAGTTTCTTTTTGGGATTCCCTGCTGGCACCGGCGCTCGATCCATATTTCCCCAGTTGCATACCACTAGGCTTAGTGATACGCTGTCTGGGTTTGAGCCCTCTATGTGTTCTCTCTTCTCGTTAACACCGGCCATCCTATTACGAACTATCTCGTAATGTGCGTCGAGCACCAGTTTGCTTTCGTAGCCAGTAAGAGAGAGAAAAGACGCCGGATGGCTTGTTCTGGAGTCCTTGACATTGATGTGACTCTTGTTAATGCTCTTGTATTCCTCCAGGGTTGGAGCTTCTGTGGAGCTGGTGTAAGTATTAGGAGGGTTCTTCCTAATATCATCAAAGCTACATGGATCAACGCCTGGATAGGCTTGCATGAACGAATTCCTTGCGTGGTCGCAATACATGTTGATTTTCTGGACTGCCAAATCTACGTCCTCAGGTGTGAGGATGGCCTCGTATAAAAACTGACGCTCTTCTGATGTCATTCCTGCTGACGCCTTAGAGGTCTCGAGGCAATCGATGGGTAAGATGCACTCGCACATCTGTTGTTTACCCTCTGGGGTAAGTCGGCAATCTGCGCATACAATCGTTCCACAGGAATAGCAGAAATAGCCTGTAGGCTGTTTACAAAGATCGCAGAGAGGATTATCTGGTCGAGTCAGCAGCCGTATCCTCTGGTTAAGACTCATGGCTGTTCTGCGTACTCCTACAGTTCTCTCCTTGTTAGGAGGTGCAGAGGAGGAAGATGCCGAATCTCTGGGTCTGTCCCACTCCTCTTCGTCAGGAGCTTGAGAATCCTTGATCATGAGTGGACTTCGGATTTTCCTATTCCATCGGCTAACCCACATTCTCTCTTTCATTTCCTGATGCATAGCCGGGTTAGACGATGACTTCGAGATCCGGTGTCTGTAATTTTCTCGGAGTCGAGCGGTGATGCGCTCATGTTCTCTTACAAGATCTTCCTCATCAGCAGGTTCCTCGTATTCGAGGTTGAGCTTACTTCTGTTGACTCGATAATAACTTTCTGTTTCAGGATCGAAGAGAACTAGAAATTTTTCCTTCTCCTTTTTAGGAGATTTTGGTTTCTGTGGCTCTTCATCTGAGCTCTGAACATATTCTGCTTCAGGCTTTGGTTGGTCAAGTTTGACCTTCTTAAGTTTCTCTGTGATCTCTTCCGTGGGAGATTCTTTCTTCTCTTCCGCCTGAGATTCCTCCGATGCTGCAGGTGCAGGCTTCGTCTTGTGAGACGGATTAACATCAACTCGGAGTTCTGAGGATGACGAAGAGTCTGAGCTCTTTTCGCTTGATGCCGACTCATCGGCTGATTCTTCGTCACAATCCTGGTTAGGATCTGGTTCTTCAGGTTCCGTCTCCGTTCCAGGAGATTCTTCCTTGGGAGGAACTACGTTGGCAGAAGTATCCTGGACAGGATCTGGAGGTTTGTGACCTGTCGTTACCTTGAGAACTTCGGTGGCGCTTCTGGTGCCATCGGAATTCCAGAGCTGTCCCATAAGACTGTCCGGATCCTTGTCAGCCTCGGCCTGCCGGGCGAGCTTGGATCTCGGATGGATCTCCTTTGCAGTAGTCTCCGTGTTCGGAGGTACCTCACCTGCAGAAGAGGTTTGCTCCAGGTTTGGAGCCGTAGTGGCCTCTGTCTTTGGCAAAGAAAAAGACTTCTTGTGAGAAGATCTAGCCTTGGGAGGCTCTGGTGGCAGATTTCGCTTTGCCATTTTTCGAAGTGCCGATTCGATATCTCGGCCGTAATTTTCGCACCATTTCTTCGACTCGTAAGTCGCTGACGGCATCTGTTCGGAGCAATGATCCGTCCACCATCGCCCGATGCTCTTTAGCTCATCATATTGCGATGATACCCAGAGTGTTTCAGAGGGTGCAAACACGGCGCTAAGAGTACGGGCATGCACTACATCTGGTGTAGCAAACATCCCTACTTGCGACTGCCACAGGTTTGTGACTTCGTTCACTACGTTATTTGCATCGAATATCAGAAGCAGTGCCTTGTTGGCACGCAACAAGGTCGGATTGGGATTCGCCAGGTTTAGCGTTGAAAACTGGACAGTGTCCCTGTTGGCACGACTGTTTTCATTCACAAGAGCTTGGAGATCTCGTGATGTAACCACCTGCGCTAGGAGGTTTGATGGTACCAGACCGTGCCTCAGGATTGAGGATAATGCCTGTAGGTCCGTGGCATGCATGATGTAACAAGGGTTGTTCTGTCGAACAAAATCCTCCATGCCGACGGGCCTCGGCGCGTTGGTGGAGAGACGCTGTGCACGGGACTGCACTGGATTGCTCCCCGTTGCCATGAAGTCTGAGATGGTCATGTGTGACCTTGGTCTCTCTTCTTCAGGATCTGGTTCTTCAGCTCTTGGTAGAGGTCGTCGTGAACCGTGTCCTCCTACTGCCGAGAGGAAAATTTTGCTCATGGTCAACACATTTGCATCCGGTGGGATGTTAACGGCGGCATCTGTGGCTTCAGCCTTGCCATCTTTATTATAAACCATGGTGACCACAAACCTAGACTTAGTGTTGAGGAGAACACCAAGCGCAATCTCTTGCGGCGTATACTGTGCGAGCTCTGCATCGGCCAACTTGTACATATCCAGAAGATAATTGTGTTGGCCAGCAAAGAGATCTGGGCGCTGGTTCTGAAGGTGTCTTGTTGAGTGTGCCAACCACCTTCCGACTCTGTTGGTCTTAGAAAGAATGTGGAAGCACATCTCTGGTGAGAGACCTGTTGCATCTGCCAGTTTTGGCACTGAAGAGTGGTAATCATATTCTCCGGATCCATCAAGGCTCACACTTTGTTCTACCTCCGGTGGGAGGCCTGTCTGAAGGTGATGCGCAAGCATCGTACAGAACTGACGTGGATCACGAGCGTGATTACCGACGTTGTTATCCCAGTATACAAGGGGACTGTTGTCCCATGGTCCTTGAAGGACTCCTTCATAGAGCCTGACTCCATGTCTGGAGTTTAGATTGAGCCTTGCTCTGTTCGCATGGCCATATCGCGAGATCAGTTGAACAAGATCTCTTGGATGCGGGTTGATCACCTGTTGATGGCCCAGGATAATGAATTCAGGCTCATGATTTTTCTCACGTTTGTGAGTTCGGTGTCCACCGTGTTCGGTGTTTCGACGTGATGCTTCCCGACGAGACTCGGGGTACGAGCTATCCATGTGTGGATGTCGCTCATGGTACGCCTGTACTGCCCTGGGTAGGGCGTGACCGTCACGGCTACGGAAGTTCGATCGTGTGCTCATTACGGCACAATGACCAAACAGGATCAGGAGTGCTGGGTTAGCCCGAAAGGCTGATTGCTGTGAGGCTCGAGGCTGAAAGCGGCTGCGAATGATACAGAACATAGAATTCTCATGTACATGTCCGATCTTGATGAAAAAGCAGCTTGCAGACACAAATTTTCTTTTAGACGAAAAACAGTCTAAATAGAAAATCCAGCACATGGTTGTGCTACCAGCAAACGAGACTACCACCATATTCCTTGGCAGTAAAATAATCTGTAAATCTCTGTTGAGATATCAATTCCAAGGAAGGCTACCGCTGTGGCGGCATTCCTGAGATTGTCTATGATCCACCGAACAGTGAAGGCTTTGTGTTGAAGAAGTTCACGGAATGGTGGATGGATGTCGGTTTCTGGTAAATTCCCTGTTTCCAGAGCCTTGATAAGCTCATCAGGTTGTGCCGAGTGCTTTGTTAGTGCATCAGCTAGGCAGTACTTCGAGCTTACATGGGCTAAGTCGTCCAAAGATCCAGAGTTGGATTCCTTACGAAGCATCTGAATGAGATGATGAGTTTCCTTCTGCTCTGGAAGGTGTGTCGTGCCTGCTGTTGTCACAAGATTGTTTGCATCTGTTCTGATATGTATGGGTACGGTCTCTGATGAGAGATCTGCCCAAAGTCCCTTGAGGAACAGGCAAGTACCAAAGCAACGCATCAGTGCGTTAAGCTCTGCCACTGTTGTGGACATTGTGGTTGTCGTAATCTTGTGAGATTCATAATCCACCAGGCTACCTCTCGAGGATGTTTCCTTGATAGAGGACTCAGAGAAATCGTTCTTCTTGGAAGAAGCAGCTGCTGCTGATTGTTTCATTCCCTTTAGCTTTGGATTACGATCTTCAGCAAGGAAAATAACATGTGCTCTCTGAGATGATTTGTCATCATTGTTCCTGTAGGAAGCATCAGGGTAACCGAGGATTCTGAGATTTCCTTTCAGCGGCCAAAAACGCAGTTCTACTTCAGTAGACTTCAAAATCCTAACAAGCTTGTTCAATTCTCGAATATCACCGATAGTAGGCTTGGCGGCCTTGCTCGCACACCGACTGAAGCGATAACAGATGTGAGCTTGAGTCCGGCTTTGTAGCCAGTTGATCTGTCCTAAAACACTTCTGTAAGCAGTGTGCTGCTGTGGTGTGCATTGTTGCTCATTGTTGAGCTTCTTATCAAAAACAATTTCCTCTAGAGCTTCAACAGCTAGGTTCTGATTTACTGAGATATGTGCTGGCCGATGCTGTAGCATCCTTCCAGACTAATCTCTGTCCTACAAACATAATATCGTTCGTGTCTTCAGAACCGACTGCAAACTCCTTTTTGATCGATTCAATCACGGCCTTACGAAAGGTGTCATCACCGGCCATGCACAGGTCATCTACATGTAAACAGACTACTCCATGTACCTGTCTACCCTTGGCATTGTTGCCTGCTATGGGATCTAGGAGATAGTCAATCGCTGATTCCATGGTCTTTGGCTGAGACTTCTTGAGCTCAGCATCTGCTGTTGCAGACTTCTTACCATACAAAACATATGTACAGCGATCCGCACGGGTTGGCACCAGGCCGTAAGACAGGAGTGCCTTGTCAACGATGTTCCACCATCTTCGAGGTGCATCGTTAAGTCCATAAGCGGGTTTCTTCATCCTCGCTGCGATGTAGGGAGGATAACCTGCTTCAGGAGGAATCTGACAGATTATGTCTCTTGACTCATCATAGGCTTCACCCTGCAGAAAAGCAGTCTTTAGGTCGATGTGTGTCAGATTCCACAGCTTGTTAGCTGCTAGTTGAATCGCCAAGCGGAAACCTGGGCGACTCGCAGCAGGACTATCAGTTTGCTGAATGTCCTTTTGTCGATCCTGGAAACCTCTTAGGACCCATCGGGCCTTGCACTTAAGGAAGTTTCCGTCCTTATCTCTTTTTAGAGTCAGGACCCATCGACCAGTGACATAATTTCGGATGTTTCCGAGTTTCCGTGTATCGACGAGCTCAAAGACATCATTGTCTAGCCAGCTCTGATATTCTGCTGCTTTCGCTTCATCAAACTGTTTCTTCATCTCACGCTTTTCTTTGGCGGTTGCCTCCTTCCGTTGTGCCTTCTGGGTCAGATTTGCTGAGTTCCTGGGGGAACTTAGGGATAAGGCCTTGTCCTCTTCCGTGAGAAGATCATACTCTTCACGGATGTCAGATCGGACCTTTTGGTGGGTTTATACCGTGTTCGGTCTGACCTCACTCTTGATGTTACCTCTCTGATGTCTACGGGTCCGCCATGCATGTACCGAGGCATGGAGAAAGAACCTGTGTTACTGCACAGTTTCTGTTCTTCTGTGAGAAGGATCCAGTCCTTCTCATCTACGACCAGGTCACCTTCCTCATCAGAGTAATACCTTGTGTCTTCTGACTCGGCATCGCTCTCCGGTTCTGGTGAACCAGAGGTGTGAGGAGGAGCGGACGGTTGTCCGGGGTCGTCCGGGACCAGTTCTTCTTCAGAATCTTCTTCATCTTGTTGTAACGGAAGAATGGGTCCCTGTGGATGTGCCTTCGGTTTAGGTTTTGGTGTCGGCACCTGTGGAGGTGATTTCTGTTTTTGCGGCGAAACCTTCCTTTCCGATGAAGACCTTGGCGACACATCACCCCCCAGACGCCGAGGAGACGGAACGCGAGGAGGCGGATGCACGCGAGGCTTAGCCCGAGCAGGAGCCACGGGCTCATCGGAGGAAACGGCCGGTAGTCGCGGTGGAGGTATGGGAGGAGGAGGACGCGACGGCGGCGTGCCGGGAGGCATCGGCTGATCTGGTTCCGGCATAGAGACATCGTCAGATGTGATCCGTGAGCGATTAGTGCTCATGGGTTCTGACGGGTCTGACGGCGAAACCTCTTCGTCCGACATGATAACATCCGGCGGTGTTCGCACGGACGGTGAAGTCTTGCCGCCTGTCATCTGGAATAGCACCCCCGAGAAGGTTGATGGGTGTACCTTGTTCCAGGAAACCTGGTGCGGCAAGCAACACGTCATAGTCGAATTGGGCTTCTTCTTGTTCCAAAAGACAAGAACGCCATCAGTTACACTGGTGAGTGCTTTGACTGTTCCAAATGTACCTCTGTATAGAGTACACTGTTCGAAACCAGACCCTGGTAAGAGTCTTGATCTAAGGCGAGTAATGTCTGACACCAAGGCATCAAGGGACGGTGATGGTTTGGAATGATGCAATGGTAATTCAGTTTTACTCGATAAGGAATTTACTCTAGCAACAAGTGATCTGATTTTCGGATCTTGCAGGAGTTTGGAATCCTTGAGAGGATTTGCTGTCAAAAGTGAATACTCCTGGTCAAGAAGTTCCGAAAGTCCCTGGAGGCATTCATCTCCAGAGTATTGTAGTATGTCTGTGACTAAAGAAAGATGAGATGCATATGTATCTCTCTTCAGGAATCTTGCCAAACACGAGGCAAAGGTCTCACAGAATTCATAAGGATACACTTGTGCGAGTTTCGTTTTAAGACCGTAGCCTTGAATACCCTTTTCTTCTCCTGGTGGAGATATTGGAGATTTCGTTTTGGCAGAATGCCTCTGGAGAGGAGTTAGCACCTGCGGTGGCAGGTTGTGCATGAAAATCGAGGATTTCGATTCATAGTATCCTTTTGGATCTTTCATGCCATAGGCTTGTAGGTTACAGACCTCATAGCTGATCTTGCGGTTGGAAAACAGGCGTTTTGCTTCTGGTGAAGACCAGAGCCTGCTGTAGTATGGGTTCTCAAGAACAAAGTAACGTCCGAGCTTCATTTGGTGGTCTGCGACCGATTCACAGAATTTTAAAACAGAAAGTCTCTTGGCAGAGCCTTTCTTCCACTGTGAGTACCAGCTAGACCACTGAGAATGGTCCGGTGACATAACAATAATAGTAGGTTCTTGTTCCTTGATGATCCTAAGAAGATTGGAGCGACCTTGCGGTTGCTCAAGATCTAGACCGCTACGCAAGTCGACTGGCTGACCTACTCGCAGACCTGACAGGGCAGCCTTGTGACTCATACGGGGAGATCCGCCGTAGAGTTCTAGGAAGTCAATCTTCCCAGTGCTGGTGACCTGCCAGTGACACTCTTGATGCGGAACCGTTAGGTCTGTCGACTGCAGGGAAGCATCAAAGGTGACCATGCAACTTGCGTGGTCAGAACCTTCTGACGTCAGAGTTTCCTCATCAGGCGCGAGAGGAATCTCCACATCAGATGTTATGTCATAATTTTTCCTCAGTTTTGAGATATTAACGCGGACGATGCGTGTTCCAAGATCCACACCTACCATGGATCCTCCGAGTTCGGAGATCACCTTTCCTTTTAGCCAAGATCCATGTTTGGACCCAGTTGATCCTATCTTAGACTTATCCTCTGACCAGTAGAAAACCTTATCTCCCAAAGAGAAAGGTCCTTCGGTCATTGACAGTCTGGCTGCAAGATCTCTGCGCAGATCATCAGATTGGCGTGCCTCTTGGTAAGCCCTGTTGGCAAGCTCCTTAATGGCTCTCGCAGTGACTTCCGTATCAGTTGGATTACCTGTCAACTGATTGGGATCAGCGTTCTCTGGTGTTATAACATCTCGAGGACGCCTACCAAAAGGCCATTTCTAAAGGAGTAACTCCTCCATAGGTAATCGAAGAGTTTCTTGCCAAACATGCTTGTCGAACGAGGTTGCCATACTTCATGGTGATTCCGTTATACTGCGGGTCACCATCCTTCAGGATCTGAAGTATGATCTTAATCTGATGCTTCAGCAATCTTACAGCAGCTTCGGCCCTGTTGGGCCATGGTGTTCCAGGTCCTGTTGCTACAGGCTTGATATTCTGCCGATTGTAATAAGCCTCCATTTTTGGAGTCATGAATGCTTGATCTCCAACTACAACCTTTGGGTTGATCTGATATTTCTCAA
The DNA here is from genome assembly GCA_905221615.1 of Symbiodinium sp. CCMP2592. Classification (NCBI taxonomy): domain Eukaryota; class Dinophyceae; order Suessiales; family Symbiodiniaceae; genus Symbiodinium; species Symbiodinium sp. CCMP2592. Next base: position 8,139 of record CAJNDT010000090.1, on the reverse strand, counting down.
AGTAGTCATTCATAATCGACATTGTAGTATGCTCTTCCTTATCCTGGACTACTTCGGAAGTCAACAGGTTTGTTGCTCCGTCATAAAGAATAAGAAATATCAAGCGACTATTCTTGCCGGGAATTGGAAGCTCACCGTGATCTACAAAGGTGAGATCACCGAAAGTCTCTGATCTTAAACCGGAAATCTTCGCCCTCGAAGGAGCTCTCTTGTGTTCCTGACAGGCTGAACACTTTTTGACCAGTTGGTCATATAGCTCATATATCTCCTTTGGGATCTGTAAGGCTTTCGTGCGACGCTTGAACTGATCTGTATTCATATGACGGTGCTTAAGGTGAAGCTTATAAAGTTCTACAGGGTCCTTAAGCTTCTCATGAATCCTGCGAAGAGCAATGGGAAGAGATGGCGATGGTTCTGCGACAATCTCTTCACCTGGAGGTGAGTCTGTACCAGGAGCCGGGTATTCTCTTGACTCAAGTGGCCTTACCTCCGTCCCGTCATCAGCTCCTGGGACCACAGACTTCTCATCCACAGGAGGTTTAACCGCATATTTGCGGGTTTTCTTCAGAAGGTTTTTAAGACCCTTTGGAGTCTTTGTCTTCGCAGGTGGAACCTCAAGTCTTTCTTCGCTGGAGGTTCGTGCGGCGCAGAAGATTCTACAGGTTTGTCTCTAGAGCCTGATGATGGTTCCGATGGTTCGGAAGGCTCAGGAGCATCACCAGATGGTTCTGGTGGATCAGGTTTCTTGGCAGATGATTCTGCCGGATCAGATGGAGGAGGCTTCTTCTTACCTGGAATGCCCTTCGGTGGTGGATCAGCTGCTCCTTCAGGTGCTTTGTCGCAACCCTTGAGGAACGTATGAGGCTTTTTCTGTCCTGCGCAGGCTGGACAGCGACCTTCCGGGATCTTAGTATAAGATCTTCTTTCTTCCTTTGGCTTCTTAGCTCCTAGAGCAGTCTCCGTCGCACTGAACGACGTACCTGACTTAGGGAGATACTTCCTGGTGGAAGTGAAGCCTAGAAGGTCCAATACCAAATGGTTATTGGTACTAATCGGAAGGGGGGTTTTATACAAACCGAAAGCTTCACACGTTGCTAGATCAGCTGTGGGACTACATTCGAGGGTCATTCTTAGATTCCTCATCTGTTCGATGGAGAACAGAATGGGAACTCTCCCCTGATCCAGAACTTCTATGGTAGTATCTCTTCTCGGAGTAGTGTTGAACCATAGAGTTACACGCTCCTTGATAAGAGCTGTTTCGCTATCTGCGAAGGAGAACTTCGTGTTCGAAGGTGAGAAAGTGAAATCAATCATGCCTGGGGCACGTTGCTTCACGGCCTTGATAAGCCTGTTCACCGCATAGCGGGAACCCATAGCCCTAGTACAACCTGAGTCAAGTATGACAAAGGTAGGGCTCTTATCAAGATTGATCCGCTCTGTGAGAGCAGATAGGACGGTGTGCTGCAACGGAAACACTGCTGTTGCAGTTCAACACCTTGCCCCTCGGATGGTTCAGAGACCTGGGGCACGTAACTCACTGATGAGTTGAACACGGGTTCTTGGTGCGCGCTCGGATCTGTGCCTCTACCTGATGATCCTGCTTGATTTCTTCTCTTCTTTCTCCGTGTTTTTCTTCGTGAGGCTTGTGATGCATAATACGTATAAGACGTTTGATCGTCATAAGCGGCATAATTCCAACTGGAGTCAGTATAATAACTGTCCTCATACCATGAATCCCAGCTCGGTGCGGTGGAACCTTCATAGGCCTGTGGAGATCCAGTTTGGTCTCCTTGTAAGGAGGCAGACTTAGCTGTATCCTTACCTTTGCCTTTTGCCTTTGCGCCTTTGAAGGAGCTTCCTTTATCTCCTTTGTCCTTTCCTTTTCCCTTGCCTTTTCCACCTTTTCCTTTTTCCTTTCCTTTACCTTTACCGAAATAGCTGGAATCAGTTGGATCATGTTCTGCCTGGTTGGCTCTCCCTTTTCCGCGGTATGACCTAAAACGGCCACGTCCTTTTCGCTTGCCACCCTTTGCTCTTCCCGGTGATCCGGGACGCATTCTTGGTCTTCTTCCCTTTTTGAATCTCCTTGCAACGAAGGCCTCATGGTCATCAACTGTCCAGAAGACAGCTTCTTCATCCTCGGCGGCAAGAAAGCCTTCCTCAAGGGTGTCTTCGTCTTGGAGCCAGAATCCATCGACTCCATCGTATTCACCCTGATCGAGGATGAGGAAGTTTCGACCTCCGCGTTTGCGGCGTTGGTCTCTCCTTCCATGGCGGTCCTTCTTGTGAGAAGAGTGCCGAATGTTGGGATCCTGCAGACCAGTTCTGGTCGTTGAGAACTGATCGAACATGGTCTGCCGTACCACAGGGTACGTGTAGGTCTCAATTCGGTGACCTTGGTTGGTCAATGCTGTTACCAACCTCTCACGTTGCATCTCATTTAGGTCGGACTGCACTAGGAAGAGGAGAGCTAGGAGATTATCATTCAGAGGAAACGCTCTTCGATGATTGTCAAGGCGTTCCTTGTTCCATGTTTCGAAGAAACGTGCGGCGTATGTGTCTCTCTCGGTTGCATCCTGTAGGCGCAAGAAGGTTTGATCTGCCTGCACAGCTTGCATGAAATCTGGATGGGCATCCTCCAGAGCTATCTCTGGTAAGAGATCCATCCATGAGTTTTTCACGCGCTGTAGCACGATCTCAAACTTGGCAATCCAAGTCACAAAGTCTTGGTTGCCCTTCCATGCCTTGAATAGGCCGAGGAAACGCCACAGGAAAACGTACTGTTCTCCTTTCACGAAAAATGGACGCATCTTCTTCTTGAAGTAATCTACTCCATCTGGGGCTGCAAGCCTTTCTCGGTTCAGTGATTCCTTTTGTACTGCGGCCAATCCGGAGAGCCTCGTCTTGAGAGACGGACCTCTTTTGGTGTCATCCAGCGTTGTTATGTCGCACCAGTCGTCAATCAACTGTTCATACTCAAACCACGAGGTGGTGCCATCATAGGCAGGCGCGATCTTGGGCGTTATGCCTAATGATGCAAGCATGCGGTCAGATGTTGCATATGACTGTGCGACATAAGTGGCTGGACCTTGGGAGGTCTCTTCGTTCTCATATCCCCCGGAGGATTGGGAACTGTCGTCGGCTTCGCTATGCGAGCTCGACATTGTGCTGCCTCTTATCCGCTTGGTTAAGCGTTCGGCGAGGCCGACCGCTGTAGCGGACTTTGGGAGGCGGGCGGCCCTTTCCGGGCTCCGCTACCAGAAAACTGAGCCGATACACCCACAAGGAAATGCTCCTTGTTAGGAGGTGTATGACCAGTTTATTCCCTAAGGATCAAAGGGCAGCGCCCTGCACACGGACAGTAGTTGTTTTGTCTTGCTACGCAAGGAGAGCTTGTCTTGTCTCAATATGGTAAAACCACTGTGAGCCAATGGGCAGCGGAATGTATATGTATGAGCATGCAGCCATTGCTGTAGGTACCTGTTAGAGCTACCCCTTTAGAGGTTTACGCAAACAGGGGGGGCTTTGAAGGGGGCTTGAAGGGGGCTTGAAGGGGGGGATGAAAAAGGGTTTTGAAGCCTTCAAAGTATGGGTGCTACATTGTATTTTCTTTGCAAAACGCCCCAAAAAGCAATTTCGTGAAGTCTGCTTTTCTCATTTTTTCTTCGCAAAAACTCCCCATCAAACGATTTCGTGTGGCTTCTTCTTCTTGTTTTGTGTGTGTGTGTGATTGCGTGGGGGCTTGTAATTGTGTTTTGTTTCATTAAGTTTGCTTTTCTCATTTTATTTATTTTCTTTGCAAAAACCACCCATAAAACGATTTCGTGTGGCTTCTTCTTCTTCTTGTTTTGTGTGTGTGTGTGTGTGATTGCGTGGGGGGCTTAAAGGGAAGCTTAAGGGGGCTTCCGGAAGGCTTAAAGGGGGCTTAAAGGGGGGCTTAAGGGGGGCTTAAAGGGGGGCTTAAAGGGGGGCTTAAAGGGGGGCTTAAAGGGGGCTTAAAGGAGGGCTTAAGGGGGGCTTAAAGGGGGCTTTAAAGGGGCTTAAAGGGGGGCTTAAAGGGGGGCTTTAAAGGGGCTTTAAGGGGGGCTTAAAGGCTTCGACCCTTTGCCCCCCCCTGTTTGCGTAAACCTCTAAAGGGGTAGCTCTAACAGGTACCTACAGCAATGGCTGCATGCTCATACATATACATTCCGCTGCCCATTGGCTCACAGTGGTTTTACCATATTGAGACAAGACAAGCTCTCCTTGCGTAGCAAGACAAAACAACTACTGTCCGTGTGCAGGGCGCTGCCCTTTGATCCTTAGGGAATAAACTGGTCATACACCTCCTAACAAGGGGCATTTCCTTGTGGGTGTATCGGCTCAGTTTTCTGGTAGCGGAGCCCGGAAAGGGCCGCCCGCCTCCCAAAGTCCGCTACAGCGGTCGGCCTCGCCGAACGCTTAACCAAGCGGATAAGAGGCAGCACAATGTCGAGCTCGCACAGCGAAGCCGACGACAGTTCCCAATCCTCCGGGGGATATGAGAACGACGAGACCTCACAAGGTCCAGCTAATTATGTCGCACAGTCATATGCAACATCTGACCGCATGCTAGCATCATTAGGCATAACGCCCAAGATCGCGCCTGCCTATGATGGCACCACTTCGTGGTTTGAGTATGAACAGTTGATTGACGACTGGTGTGACATAACAACGCTGGATGACACCAAAAGAGGTCCGTCTCTCAAGACGAGGCTCTCCGGATTGGCCGCAGTACAAAAAGAATCACTTAATCGAGAAAGGCTTGCAGCCCCAGATGGAGTAGATTACTTCAAGAAGAAGATGCGTCCATTTTTCGTGAAGGGAGAACAGTACGTTTTCCTGTGGCGTTTCCTCGGCCTATTCAAGGCATGGAAGGGCAACCAAGACTTTGTGACTCGGATTGCCAAGTTTGAAATCGTGCTACAGCGCGTGAAAAACTCATGGATGGATCTCTTACCAGAGATAGGCTCTGAAAGTGCCCCAATCCAAGTTCATGCAGCTGTGCAGCAGACCAAACCGTCTTGCTCCTACAGGAAGCAACCGGAGAGACCACATACAGCCGCCGCTATTTGAACATGGAAAACAAGGAAACGCCTTGACAATCATCGAGAGGCGTTTCCTCGAATGATAATCTCCTAGCGCTCCTTTCCTAGGGCCGTCCGACCTAAATGAATTTCAACGTGATAGTTGGTACAGCATTGACCAAACCAAGGGTCCCACCGAATTGAGACCACAACTAACCGTGGTACGGCAGACCATGTTTCGATCAGTTCTCAAGACCCAGAAACTGTCTGCAGGATCCCCAATCGGCACTCTTCCTCCACAATAAGGACCGCCATGGAAGGAGAGACCCAACGCCGCAAAACCGGAGGTCTAAACTTCCTCATCCTCGATCAGGGTGAAAAATACGATGGAGTCGATGGATTCTGGCTCCAAGACGAAGACACCCTTGAGGAAGGCTTTCTTGCCGCCGAGGATGAAGAAGCTGTCTTCTGGACAGTGGATGACCATGAGGCCTTCGTTGCAAGGAGATTCAAGAAGGGAAGAAGACCTAGAATGCGTCCCGGATCACCGGGAAGAGCAAAGGGTGGCAAGCGAAAAGGACGTGGCCGCTTTAGGTCATACCGCGGAAAAGGGAGAGCCAACCAGGCAGAACATGATCCAACTGATTCCAGCTATTTCGGTAAAGGCAAAGGAAAGGACAAAGGAAAAGGTGGAAAAGGCAAAGGAAAAGGAAAGGACAAAGGAGATAAAGGAAGCTCCTTCAAGGGCGCAAAGGCAAAAGGCAAAGGTAAGGATACAGCTAAGTCTGCCTCCTTACAGGGAGACCAAACTGGATCTCCACAGGCCTATGAAAGTTCCACCGCACCGATTCATGGTATGAGGACAGTTATTATACTGACTCCAGTTGGAATTATGCCGCTTATGACGATCAAACGTCTTATACATACTATGCATCACAATCCTCACGAAGAAAAACACGGAGAAAGAAGAGAAGAAATCAAGCAGGATCATCAGGTAGAGGCACAGATCCGAGCGCGCACCAAGAACCCGTGTTCAACTCATCCTTGAGTTACATGCCCCAGGCCTTTGAAGCTGCCGAAGGGCAAGGTGTTGAGACTGCAACAGCAGTGTTTCCGTTGCAGCACACCGTCCTATCTGCTCTCACAGAGCGGATCAATCTTGATAAAAGCCCTACCTTTGTCATACTTGACTCAGGTTGTACAAGGGCCATGGGTTCCCGCTATGCGGTGAACAGGCTTATCAAGGCCGTGAAGCAACGTGCCCCAGGCATGATTGATTTCACTTTCTCACCTTCGAACACGAAGTTCTCTTTCGCAGATAGTGAAACAGCTCTTACCAAGGAGCGTGTAACTCTATGGTTCAACACAACTCCAAGAAGAGATACAACCATAGAAGTTCTGGATCAGGGGAGAGTTCCCATTTTGTTCTCCATCGAACAGATGAGGAATCTAAGAATGACCCTCGAGTGTAGTCCCACAGCTGACCTAGCAACGTGTGAAGCTTTCGGTTTGTACACAACCCCCCTTCCGATTAGTACCAATAACCATTTGGTATTGGACCTTCTAGGCTTCACTTCCACCAGGAAGTATCTCCCTAAGTCAGGTACGTCGTTCAGTGCGACGGAGACTGCTCTAGGAGCTAAGAAGCCAAAGGAAGAAAGAAGATCTTATACTAAGATCCCGGAAGGTCGCTGTCCAGCCTGCGCAGGACAGAAAAAGCCTCATACGTTCCTCAAAGGTTGCGACAAAGCACCTGAGGGAGCAGCTGATCCACCACCGAAGGGCATTCCAGGTAAGAAGAAGCCTCCTCCATCTGATCCGGCAGAATCATCTGCCAAGAAACCTGATCCACCAGAATCATCTGGTGATGCTCCTGAGCCTTCCGAACCATCGGAACCATCATCAGGCTCTAGAGACAAACCTGCAGAATCATCTGCACCGCACGAACCTCCAGGAGAAGAAAGACTTGAGGTTCCACCTGCGAAGACAAAGACTCCAAAGGGTCTTAAAAACCTTCTGAAGAAAACCCGCAAATATGCGGTCAAACCTCCTGTTGAGGAGAAGTCTATGGTCCCAGGAGCTGATGACGGGACGGAGGTAAAGCCGCTTGAGTCAAGAGAATACCCGGCTCCTGGTACAGACTCACCTACAGGTAAAGAGATTGTCGCAGAACCATCGCCATCTCTTCCCATTGCTCTTCGCAGGATTCATGAGAAGCTTAAGGACCCTGTAGAACTCTATAAGCTTCACCTTAGGCACCGTCATATGAGTACGGATCAGTTCAAGCGACGCACGAAAGCCTTACAGATCCCAAAGGAGATATATGAGCTATATGACCAACTGGTCAAAAAGTGTTCAGCCTGTCAGGAACACGTGAGAGCTCCTTCAAGAGCGAAGATTTCTGGTTTAAGATCAGAGACTTTCGGTGATCTCACCTTCGTAGATCACGGTGAGCTTCCAATTCCCGGCAAGGATAGTCGCTTAGTATTTCTTATTCTCTATGATGGAGCAACAAACTTGTTGACTGCCGAAGTAGTCCAGGATAAATAAGAACATACTACAATGTCGATTATGAATGACTACTTTGAGAAATTTCAGATCAACCCAAAGGTTGTAGTTGGAGATCAAGCATTCATGACTCCAAAAATGGAGGCTTATTACAATCGGCACAATATCAAGCCTGTAGCAACAGGACCTGGAACACCATGGCCCAATAGGGCCGAAGCTGCTGTAAGATTGCTGAAGCATCAGATCAAGATCATACTTCAGATCCTGAAGGACGGTGACCCGCAGTATAACGGAATCACCATGAAGTATGGCAACCTCGTTCGACAAGCATGCTTGGCAAGAAACTCTTCGATTACCTATGGAGGAGTTACTCCTTTGGAAATGGCTTTTGGTAGGCGTCCTCGAGATGTTATAACACCAGAGAACGCTGATCCTAATCAGTTGACAGGTAATCCAACTGATACGGAAGTCACTGCAAGAGCCATTAAGGAGCTTGCCAACAGGGCTTACCAAGAGGCACGTCAATCTGATGATCTGCGCAGAGATCTTGCAGCCAGACTGTCAATGACCGAAGGACCTTTCTCTT